>CM047430.1:49384628-49879628 GCA_026168455.1 Theocolax elegans | reverse complement strand
GATTGACCTTAACGTACATCCGATGGTAACTAATTGACAGTTGCGAGGCGCTGAAAACGCGTCTCGCAAAAAGTTTAACCTAAAACTTTGGTAGATAATATATATATATATATAGAAGCTAGGTCTGACTGCATTCGGGTTACACTGCTCAAATCGGTTTTTACAGTTTCAAGGAAAAAGTACACCAGAGATGTCCGTGTACTGCATTGGTGCGCGGATAGTTTTTACTCGATACGTTTATTCGACGAAGCATCAACGTTATTTTGATCGAAAATCACTTATTGGAAAGAAGGAAACAGGGAATTTTCATTATTAATTACCATAATACTGCTATTTAGAGGACTATAGTATATAATAGGACATCTCTTTTGGGAAGATTAAGTGACAACACGAAGACACTATAGCCGGACGGCATGAGACGTCAGCTGAGTTGGCGTGCGATGTCACCTGAGATGACGCGACGCGCGCGTAATCCTCGAACTAGAGAGTGAATGAGCTCGTTGAGTAATATTCTCGTTGCAAATGTGAAAGAGATAAAGAGTCAGAGAGAAAGAGAACGGTACATTAACAACACCGAGGATGACAAGTTTCCCACCTCGAACAGTCCTGTATAAGTATCATATAGTTCACTAATTCTTAAATAATTTCATAAGTACAGGAAAAAGTTTCGAAGGACTATCGATGGCTTGGTCAACAAGGAAATTTTGTAGACAAGGTTTTACAGTTATTTTAGTTGGTCACAACGGTTGTACATACACCTGCTCTTGGACATTTAAATCTGGTTCAAATTTAGTTCAACCCTTTAATTGGTAGCTAGAAGTGTAACTTCCATTTGGTTTATTAAATTAGTTTTTCTACTTACGGGGTTATTTATTTAAATATATTTTATTCAATTTTTCAATAAATATACTTTTTGAAGTTTTTATTAAATACTATTATAATCAATTTTTTTTTTAATTAATAGTCTCCAATGCTTCAGGGATGTAAATACAATTTTGAATCATAGTTTCAAATTCCATACGTGACAAATGAATTCATGCAAAATGCATATTGTTATTACTTTTTCATAACAAAATGTAGTGCAAATATTAAATTTACAAACTAAAAATTGATATATTCCTCAATGTTGTGCACGATAAATGGAAGAAAATTTTATTTTATATGTATTAAAAAATGGTGGCCTTACGAATGTTGCGAATAATCGACTAATTTTTAAAAAGTTTCCGCCGGATCCGTCATTTTGAATTTTGCAAATCTGTCAATATATTCATAAGCGCGGTAACGACGATATTCTTCATTTTGTGAGAAATTAACAAATTTTTTAATCTGTGTTCACTATATTGGATTCGCAATTTACATTTTTGAGTGTCAGCAGCGCACTCAAAAAAAATATTTTTGATTCAAGAGGAATTCTTCTTAAATATACCTCGAACAGATAATCTGGTTCGTCCAATGCGATTCCTTTAGAATCAAGAGGAATCTGATTGATTGTAGAATATTGATCTTTTTGAGTTATACTATCTCATTTTTTAGAAAAGGAACATTCCGCTCGATAATAGAAGAATCCGATTAATTATAGAAGAATCACATTGAAACAAACAGATTATTTTCTTGAGGCATATTTAAGAAGAATTCCACTTAGATCAAAAATATATACTTTTCATTGCGAGCAATACCAAAAACCGAATCGTTTGATATTACCAATAAGAATGTACCAGTTAAAGGTTTACCTGTACAAAAAAAGTCCCACCGATTCTAACATTTGCCGGGATTTAGTCAGTAACATATCGTGACAAAGTAGTTGTTAGCAATTAATTGCTTCTCAAACTTGCTAACAGATGTACTTGAATAAGAAGGTTTCAAATAAACTTAAAAATACGTTTGTGGAATGAACAGATTATAGAGTTTCAGTGTCAATTCATCAGACCATGCAATTCGAAAGATTTTATTTAAATTTTGATCGGCCTTTGTTCGGGCAACACTACACCCTTCTACATTCTGAATCGTAAAAAGTAAAAATCGACGTTAGAATCAGTAAATCGACAACTTTGCTCTTTTGAAAAAATTAAAATACTAATATTACACTTATTTTGAAAAGTGTAAAATTGACGATTGATGTGAGTACAAATCTCATATTTTACACTTTTCAAAAGTGTCACTTTATTGTTGATCATCATCAATTGTTGATCATGAACCAATTTCTGATCAGTATATTATTTCAATAAAATAATAAGAATTACATAAATCTAATCGTTGCTATATACAATTTAGAGGTTACACAATCAATAATTGATCAGTAGACTTAACTAGAAATGGGTATACGTACCGAAAATTTTACTGATCAGAAATTGGTACTTCCCACTTTTTTTTCTTAAATCATTGCTTGCTTTAAAAATAGCAGTTATTTTATTTTTTTGAGATGGCTAAAAGGAATTTTAAAACTTATACTTTTTGTGTGCGTAAAAATAGATACAATTTAGTCTTTTTAATATAAAATTATTCTATGAACGTACGGATTTACTTTAATTGATCAACAATTGAGTATGTGACGGTACCTGCCTTATATCAATTGACGAGTCGTTACGTATATAGTTATTTGATCGTAAACAAAGAAAATATGGGCTAATTTTTTGGATGGAGATATCTTTGAAAAATTTAGCCAATGGTATAAGGTATTCAGGAAAGAGCGGAGCTACCAGGGTATATTTCCCTTCTTTATTTCACACTTACACTATATGGCCGAGCAACGTAAAATTACGCAATCTTATTGGTTTATGCACATGACTATAAATAACGCAGCAATGTAGATTAGTCGTACATTTTAGCATCATAATACAGTAGATTCGAAATTATCATGTCAAATGGTTTTAATAACCAGGTTTCTTTTTCCTCCCCACGTGAGACTCTCGCAATATTGCCATGTTTATCTTCCATTTCAAGTACTAAATGGAACTAGTATTTACACGTGCAATTGTGAACCATATATACAAGTATACATAATTTAACTCCATGATATTAGAGTTTGTTCTTCTGCAATCATCGTCATACATTTTTGTAAATAAACTGTATAAGCTTATCTACGTGCCTATTTATTACGTTGAGTGTTTATCGTCTGCTTGTTAAAACTGAATAAATTACGTTATTCTTCGAGATATTACGCGGTAAGTGTATATTCAATTTTTGGTACTAGTGGATTTGGGCGATGTTTTGTTTTCAATTAATTTTCGAGTTTTTTAATATTCGAGATCGATATTCGAGATATTCGATTGGAGCGCTCACTCAATTTTATAATACGATATGTTTAAATTAATACATCGGATTAGACGATTCGTTAATAGAAATATCAATAAGTTTTTTATTTATTTCTTCGTTCAGATATTGTTTTAGTCCGAGCACGCGTAAAAATTATTCATCATTTGCGGGGTCGTTATTTTAGGTTCCTTTGATACAAACAAACGGTCTTTTTAAACACTTCTTTGGATTATCAACCTTTTTCCAGAATAAATACGAATCTTTTGTAACCGAAAAAAAAAGAATCGTTTCTTGAATTACGTTTCCAAGGTGGAAAATCAATTTTAAAATGTATGCGTCGAATACTAATGAATTGTAAAATTGTACGTTCTTTTTTTTCCCTGCAGTTTTTTTTGTTTTTCCCCTTTTTTTCATTAAGAATTTATCGAACGATCTTGATCGACGAGTAATTTGGAATAGTCGATGCTCGAAAAATGATGATCAAAGTTGCAATGTCGAAGAATTTCTCTAATGAATTGTTGAACGGGAATTTTCGATTAGACGCCGGAAAGCGTTCGCGTTTCTTTTTTCTTTTTTTTTTTTGTTACGTTAGAACGCGCATGATCGTTTTATCATTTTAAGGGAGAATGTTTTAGGTCAAATGAAAGTTTTAATTCGCCTAGGAAGAGGGAAGAGTTTGTCAAAAGTTTGGAAAAAGCCGAAGTGTAGAAGTTGTACTTAAGAAAGAAAATGTTAGTATATCGAATATCAGCGACATAAATGGGTCAAAATGGTTTGGGCATCGTTCCTGAGAATCGCATTAGCCATTTGGCCTTTCCTACCTTTTCTTCTTTCGAAATTTTATATTGATGAACCGGCTGTGGACATTTGATTGATTGGCCTGAGTTATTGTTACACGATCTGGCCCCGTAACAAATATTTATATTTATTTCCTTTTTTGTTCGTCATCATTGATTTATTAGATCGCGTTCGAAGATATGTTTTTTAACTATCGGGAACGTCAAAAAAACTTTTTCTGCTTTTTTACAGCTTTGCTCGAACAATTTAAATTTATTTATTTTTTCCCCTTTACCGTAAAAAAAGAATTTTAAAAAATAAATAAATAAAAGTTCTCGTCGATTTTAAATGTAACACTATATATATATATTTATATATATACAGCGATACATTTAAAATATATATATATATATCTACATATCATTTTGTTAACTCCGCGACAAACAAATGTATTACGATCGTTTATTATGATAAACCGAATGGTTTAAATAAGTATTCACCAAAATATATTTAGAATATACTTAAATGTGTATTTATGTAGAGGCGGTGTATATATTGCGAGCTTTTGCAATTACGCGGGCGATCGATACTTTAAGTCATTCAACGCAGTCGGCACGCACCCAAGGTAAATTGTTTTATTCCAAAATATAGTTTAAAAGTAATGCGATTGTAATTCCGAATTGTTTTCAGATTAATAACGACGAAATTGAAATTACTTTACCAAAATTGAATGAAACGGATTTAATGCGCTCGACGATATTATAAATAATTATATATTTTCGAAACTTCAAAAGCTAGTGGTGTGTAACAAGAATTTTTACTTTAAACAGAAATTAATTTATCGTTCGGTGATACGTATATATGTGTGTAATATATGACTATCGGTCTTTCCGAACTAAAATCTTTATTTTTGCAATAAAGAAGATTTTTACTTTAAATTAAATTTAACTAACGTTACGCGAAGTCGATGATAAGTATAAATATATAGTGCGACCGATAACGAAAATATTGCTTTAAGTATGTCTGTGTGTGTTTACGTAAAAATTAATTATAGAGGTAAGAACGTCACGTGCACTTCTAATTCTAATAATTTAAACGGCAATAAAAAGAAAAATCGAACAAACAAGTTTAATTCCATTAGAAAGCAAAAAAAGAGTGATATATATATATATATATATATATATATATATAGGGAGAGAGACAAAGAGAGAAAGAGAGAAGAAGAATGGAATGTTCCTTCTTAATTGACCATAATACATTGGGATCTACTCCATCCTTCCCATTTATTTGCTTTCAATCTGGGAAAATGCATTTCGAGCGCACTTTACGCACTCGAAAAACGGTCGGGCCGCATTAAGCGTTATTCGACAAGTTCGAAAATGAAAAAGTATATGTATAGGATGACAATTAAATGCAAAAGGTTTTCGAGTGGTATCTGCCAACCATCGTTCATAGTAATTACAAAATCGAGTTGTTGTCGGCATACGTGTAAATCAACGTTTTCGCATACTATTTTGTTATTTCTTTTAGTATTACGGATCGCGATTTAACCGATTCGACGAAAACACTAATACCTACCGGGAGGAAGAAATAGAAGCTTAAACATAATTCTAGGTGGAGCAATTAGTAGGTATTATACTCGAGGTTATCAGACTATTTATACACTCACTTATGAAACGCAACGTGCCTCTCTCTCTCTCTCCCCCTCTCCCCATAAAGTGCACGTGCGCGTACGTAAGCTCGTTCTAATGAAGCCCAACCGTTTTCTCTACGCATCTACATGACAAATGGAATGGAATATCGAGTATTTCCGGTCAAACACGGATACGAACCCGTTGGATAGAGATTCGTACTACTACTACTACTACTACTACTACCTCCTTCCTCACTACCACCCCCTCTTACCCGCCCTACACCGACACTCCATCAATTTGCCCGAATTCTAAACGACCTTATTCTACCAGTCTGATTAGGCTCGTCTGACATATACTATATATACACATATTCAATTCGGCAATTGCCAGATAACGATATTCAACTGCCGTCATCGGTTAGGCGGAACATTTTTTATATTTATCCGATATTCAAATTTAATATCCTTTACATATATATATATACATAACAACTTTCGACTACCTAAATTACGATTATTGTTTCCGGTGTTAACACAATAAAACCCGAAATGTTTCTATTAAATTAACTTTCGACAAGTTATGCGTTATCGTCGAGTACAAAAGAGATTTTATTTTTTTTATGCGATATTTTATTAATATTGTTTAATAACGTTCAATGCGCATACGAATGTTTTATCATTATATTACACCTTATGATAATTGCTTTAATTTGTCTGGACATATAGAATTCGTAGATATATAAATAAATATTTAAATTTAATTTCGTCAAATGATAATCTATAAAGGTAGCTGTACAAACATTTGACAAGGGCATTAGTTAGGTGAAAAATTTTTTTTTCTTTATTCTAATAATCTAAAACTTTTGTGACATATTTTTAGAAATATAAAATTTTCTGGAAAACTTTAACAAGACAGAATCATTTTATCAAAATTATGCAGAAAAATGTTTGTTTCAACTGATTGTTTATACTTCACATCAGCTTTTTCATTGAAATAGTTTTTTGTTTTTAAGAAAAAAAAAATTTTAATACAAAATCAACATTTTTATTTTAACAAAAAAAAGTTAATTTTCTCACCGAACTCTAATTTTGACACATTTGCATATTGTAAGAAAACAATTACAAATTATTGGTAAGGAATGGTTATCGAAAACTAATAAATTTTTCTTCTGTATAAAATTTGACGCGCGTGCGTAGATTATTCATAAACGCAGGTCAATGAACTCTTGGAATTGTAAAATTAGCCTCTTTTTAATATACTTCGAATTAAATGTAACGTACACTGAACGTCAACAACGTAGAGAGGATAAACTTGTACGGTATATACACCGTCGATGATAAATGTATATAGAAAAACATAGTCGCGTTCGTCAACAATTTGTGTAGACTGCGTTATCCGATAACGAAATTAATTGCTAACGCGTTACTTCCAAGATATATAACTTTACGAGAGACTTAAACAGAAGCGCGGAGACAGTTGACAAAGCGATTATAACTAATCGAGGTTCCTACATCTTGCGCTAAGACTCTTGCACTTTGGTATATGCGCGTGTGTACACGTATATGCACACCTACACACCTACACAGACACACACACAGACACCCTCATAGTTTGACGAGGCCTCTTCTAACCAGGCGCAAAATTGTCGCAGACGGTATTTCTTTATGACAAACGAGGAGACCCTCCCTTCCCCTTGTGCCTCCCGTACTTGAACCCGATCGCGTAATTGGATTGCGAATATAATTAAGAAAAACGATTAATTAGCCTAGGGAGCTCCAGCCGTTTCTATGCATAGCCCTCGTTCGTTCGCATATACATTTTTTTTTCTTTGTTGAAACCTCCCTCTCCTATTCCTCGTGCTGGTTCGCCTCTCCATCAGTATTATACGAGGAAGGGGAGTAGTGCCAGAACTCTGTCACACTTTGGAATTAATTAAAGCGGAGGAACTCGGTCAGTGTACTAAGCTCTTCTCTTACCCAACGATCTTTCTCTTTCTCACTTTTACCCAGGAAGCGAAACGAGGCTCGATAACGAAGCCCCAAAGTGAATATAAATTCTCGGTAATTAACTTATGCCTCGCGTTTAAACGCGAGAGAGCAAGAGAGTGCCGGTGGACCATAACTTCCGAGGTTATAGGTCCGCCACGGTTTGCTGGATGCATGGAATTGCCCCGGAGCTCTTTTCCTGGGCTACCATCTTTTGTTATATACCTCGAACCTCGCAAGAACAACGGAGAACCCGGAGGGAAAGAGACACCTCTATCCCCCTTTTACACCGGGAGCCTGAATTGATAACCGACGAGAAATTAACTGCGCGTCCTAACCACTAATTTACACGTTCATCTGTGGCGCGTTTGTGCTACAAAAAAAAATTGGACGAATAAGAAGAAGAATCCAGGAATATATGTGTGTGTACGTGTATATATACACACGGGGATTCATGCATAATGCTATTCTCAAGAGCTTGTTGTTATTTCCATAAAACTTCCTTTTTCTCTACTTTAATTGTTTTCCGTAAACTAACTTTGGACTAGTGTGCCATCCTCTCTTTTCTTCCTTTTTTATTTTTTTATTTTTTTGCCTTTTCCTCTTTTCTCTTTCTCTCCCATAATTGTTTTCGAAGCGATAGAGACCAAATGCTATGCTAATGGACTTCCACTCGTATACTAATCATGGAATTCAACGTTTCCTAGCTATATTTTTTATGTCCCCTGTCTCTCTCTCTATCTCTATTTTTCCCTCTCACTTTTCCAAAATTGGAATAAAATTTTCGAGAAAAGTTTAAGAGTAATCGCGAGGTGTTCCTTTATTCATGCACCTTTCTTTCTCATTCGAGTAATTTTATATTTGTTTGTTCAACACGTTTATTTAGCTAAATTATTTTAAAGTGGGAACACACGCACTGAGCTGCATCCTTTCGCAAATTAGAATTAAATTACAAGGAGGTAATGGGTATCGTGGAAATGCAGTTACACCAAGAATGCATGAATATATTTAAACTATTTTCAAGGTGGACTTAACTAGTTAAGTTTAAAGAAATTCCGAAGGCATCTCTTAGCAAAAAGTATTATTGATTTAACCTTTCTCCTCTCCTGCACCCCATTCCCACCACCACCCCCCTTCTTTTTTTTATCGCGTAATTGCACACGTGCTAATTGTTCTTTTTATTCTTATTTAGTAAAAACTATGTATATTTAGAAAATGTTAAAATGCAAATCGTTAGATGTATAACAAAATTTAATAATTAATTTATATATATAATCGTTTTTCTCTATACTATTATTTTTAAGAGCAGAAATCTAGCATTGAATTTTATATCGTCTTTAATACGATGTACGGAGAAATGTTAGAATAATATATATTAAAAATAAATTCGTATTTTCTAAATAATAAATAAATTCTTTACTTAATTTCTATTACATAATAAGGTTGTCCAAGAGTTCTTTTTTCTATGGATAATTACTCATTGTAAATATTTATATTGAAAAAAAAAGTTATTGGATGTTACAATTAATATTTCAAAGGTAACTGTTAGGTTCAACGTAGCAGAATCCTACACTTAGATAAAAATTTATTTAGTTTAGAAAAATACTTGTTAGATTAAAAAATATTTAGTATAATACATTTATTGGTCTCTCCAAACCAAAACGTGAATTTGAATAAACGGTAATTTTATTTGTATTTCAAATATTTAATGGTCGTTATAAATACGGTAACTTTCTTTTTAATTTAAATTATTTCAAAGATAATGATGAATATTTGTTTATTTGTGGAAACGTATTCAACGTAACATTTTAACGAATTAATTAAATTGTTGTTAGTGTACGTAATTACGGCTAGATACACCCCGTTAAAAAATAAATAACCCGTATCCGCTTCAAGTTATAGTTATCGCGTTAGTCGGTGAGAAGTATATTAACAAAGTAATTTTCGAAGAACAGTATGCGAATTATTAAAGAATAGACAAACTTTCCTGGCAAGCGTTACATAATACACTTGATTTTCATCCAAATCCGCACAAGATGTGCCTAGGATATACCCAGAGACTAAAAAGTAGTATAACGCATGGAACTTAAAATGCTGTGGAACTACTCCATGGATACTTAAACGTATTTTTCACTTGAAACGAGCTGCGTTAAATCGGTAATGTTTTCTTTGGCTACCAAAAGCAATAAGCTTCACTGCATTGCGGAATTTCTTTAGATATACCCAACAATAATAAAAAAAAAAATAAATTGCCCAAACGACATAATTTTCCTTTAACAATATTCATTACGTATACATAAATTTCTCAAAGATCCATCCGAACGTATTGAATGATGCATTGTTCGATTTTTTTCGTTATCGTTCGTCTTTCTTTAGCGTAAAAAAAAATACTAGTTGAAAATATTGATTCGCATATTGAGGTCGAAGTATTTGAAAGAACACGACTTTTTTATTCAGTGCAGGTGTTGCGAGATTTGGATAAAGTAAAGGCGAAAGTTTTTGAAACGCCCGAAATGACTTTTTAAAACTTGTGTGTTTCTAGTTTTCACAGAGGGGGGGGGGGGGGGGGGGGGACGTAAGTGACATTTACAATGTGAATAAAGTTCGCGTCAAGTAAAACATAGAAAATGTCTTTGGTAAAGTGACTCAACGCATAGTCATATTTCGTTGTTTTGAAAACGATGTAAAAGAAAAACCGGGTTGAACGAACAGACGAAACAAACAATATAACTAAAAAATTAAACGCGAGCCCGAAGTTTTATTTCGAATTCATATTTATGTACTCTTGGCAAGTGAAAACAATGGGAGAAGAGTCGTGACAACAACGAGATTAAACGAGATTACGTTTGATAAAATTATATCAACTCCACATATTTGTGTATATAATTCAAGTGACACGTACGTATATTTTTATTATGTATACGTATAAAATACATAAATGCGCTTCTCTAATGGCTAAATTAATAAGCAACGTTAAAAAGGAAGAGCTTAATAATGTATTTAAAAGGAAATGAAAGAGAAAGAAAGAGAGAGAGAGAGAGAGAGAGAAAGACGTTATATGACACACGTCTTTCAAGCTCGTATTATAATCAAGAGATAAAATTTTATATGCTCGTTCTTCTATTGGGAGAAGTAGGTAAAAAAAAAGAAGGAAAGAGAAAAAAAAAATAATAGAAGTGAATTATAACGCGACATATTAAATTTTAATTAGACTCCCGAGGTAAAGACAAAGCCACAAATCACGGTTAAATTAGGTAGTAAAAGATTATACATATATACGCGGGGATAAAAAAGTGAGGTGGAAGGAGGAGTTCGGATTTCATTTGTCAAACTGACCCGTTTGATTGTCCGGGAAGTGACGTCGATGAGTTGGCTCACAGTCGCGAGGTATCTTCCGACAATGAACGAATTTCTACGGCGTAATAAATGAATAACGAGGGTAACAGGAAGAGAGCCTGCAGAGAGCCAGAGAGAGAGAGAGAGAGAGAGAGAGAGAGGCCATCTGAATAATTTTGTGGTTAAATGAATACCGAGAGAATCGCGGAATAATTAATTCCGTTAATCGTCTGAGTGAATTATTCATTTCGGGTGTGCGAGAGAGAGAGAGAGAGAGAGAGAGAGAGAGAGAGAGAGAGGGGAGAGGACTCTTTCCCTCCCCTCTCTCTCTATCTCGTATATGTACTATTACTAACGATCCGTCAAAATATGGAAAATCGCTTATTGACGATATTACTCGCATCCCCCGCTTGGAATAATGACTATACGAATTTTCCACAAACGGATTGACTTCCCGATAGGTTGTACGAGGTGGCTGGAATTAAAAATGTTTTATACGTATTTCGCGATGAATATTTTTAGGTATACCATTGTTTGCGCCATATATCATTTTTACCTCGCAAAACAAGCACTGAAGACAACTTCTACGTTCCCTTTCCATTCGTGCGCAATCGAATCGAATACGAAGAATCATTCGAGCACCTCGAGCAAGAAAAATGAAAGGTTACGTTTGTTTGTTTGCCTTTTTTTTCACACGTATATAAAAACGACGTTGTACACGGACTATACTAATAAAGTGTCGATCTCTGGAAAATCCCCCTGTGTACCCAGCGTATAAAGCATTCAATGCAAAAACAAAAATGCATCAATGAGCAGGTGAACGGTTGACCTTAATTTTTAAACAATCCGTCAAGCTTAAAAAGACCATATAACAGCAACAACGAAAAAGGAAAAAAGAAAAAAGAAAAACAGCAAAACTCGATGCGACCGATGGTGCTTTGTTTGTTGTTGTTTGTGCTTATTTGCTTCTCGCTTCGAATGTGTATATATATCGTGTTCTATACTTATCGTTCTCTCGCGTTCGCGTTCGCGTTCACTATACCCGCGACGTTTCGTATTCTGCGACGTGTTCGAGTACACCTCTCGGTTCAATTGTTTTTGTTTTCCCTCGATTTTTCTGTGTGTGTCTGCGTGTGCGTGTGTATTTGACAACGGAGTAACTAAACGCACAGAGTGACAATGTCCGTAACAGCCCCCATTGTGGGACGTTCGTTGGGCCCGTTGGAAAAAGAAGTCGGTGTCATCAAACCACGTGGACGAGTCAAAGTAGCAAAATGATTACGTGGCTACATATGTATGCGTAAAAAGGACAAGTACGACAGTGTAAGAAAGGCGTATTAAATTATACTGATGCACTTTTGTTTTAATAATTGTTTGACTATCGGAAATGCATATTATTACAAAAATCGAATAGGTAGAATAATAGTAATTTGAAAATCCCAATAATTATATATATCTTGACTTATACAGAAAGTATAAGTATGAAACGTCCTTTTACCCATCTCAGGAAAATAAAATAACTGATATTTTTAAAGGAAGTAACGATATAAAGAAAAAAAAGCGGGAAGTACCAATTTCTGATTAGTAAATTTTTGGTACACATACGAATTCCTAGTTAAGACTATTAACCAATTATTGATTGTTTAACCTTTAAATTGAATGTTCAACGATTACATTTGTGTAATTCTTATTATTTTATTGAAATAATATACCGATCAGAATTTGGTTCATGATCAACAATTGGGTACTTTACGGTATATCGATATATAAATATATGAATAAGTCTTAATGCGATCTCTTCAGTCGAGTGCACAAAAACAAACTTTTTGTACGTATACAGATGCGTGGACATATGAAAAAGAAAACTCGATGTTTATTCCCGATGATTTATGTTTATACATATCTATTTAGGATGGTCCGCTTTTTATGTATCGCGCACGAGGGTTACGCTTTCTTGCCCGGTGCACACCCGTTGGACTGTTGTTAAGGCGATTCGGACGCCGGACAACATAAAGCGAGCGGTCAGATAACTATTTCAAAAGGAAGAATGAAATTGCTATGTTTAACGTTCTCTTCATTATGCTCACCTTTTGTGCTCTGTTTTCTCGGGGATTTCTTTTGTAATGTTAACTCGCATGCGCATTGTGGCTACTCTCGCGTTCTTTTTTCTCCCTTCTCTCTCTCTCTCTCTCTCTCTCTTCCTCGCTCTTTCTCCCTTCTTCTTCTTTTTTTTTTATCTTCGAGTGTGCTCTTTTCGAGTGTGCGCGATGTTATCATCACACGAAATGAAACGTAAATATTTGCACTGATATTTTAGTTAATTTTAATTAAGCGTGCGCTTATATTTATTTTTACGAAAATTCGTATATAGGCATTTATTTTTGAACGATGGGCAATTCTCGCGAGAAATGATAATTTTTCTCTCTCAAGTGTTTAGAGCCTTCGGGATGTTCCGTTCGAGGCAACTTATTATAATTATACGCATTTGAATTGAATCAACAGCTTTGCTTTAAGCAACGCGCAATCTTCTCGGCGCTCAATTACTCCCAAAATTATTATTCACTCGTTACAGTGAATTTCAGGTGAGAGCGAGCGTGTATACCTGTATATAAGACACTCGGCGGTAACCGAAAAATAAAAGAAAAAAAATGATAATAAGAGAAACCAGTACAATTCAACCTTCCGAATCGTCGAGAAATTGTCCAAGGAGACTTGAGAAAATGACGTAATAATTTGAATTTATATTCATATAATCAGTCAAGACTTTTAAATGCAATTACAGCGAGGTGCAATAAGAGAAGAGAGAGTGACTGAGTGAGAGAGAGAGAGAGAGAGCAAGACAGTACAGCACCATCATCGTAAGTAATCAAGTCTTTCAGCTTGGTCTTCCATCCCGTATACATTTAGATTGAAAATTACTAATCAGCCCGTAAACCCGAAATTCCTTGGGTACCATCCTGAGAAGAGAAGAGAAGAGAAGAGAACGACCTGAAGCCAGATAAATCAAGAAGTTTTTGCGATTTATACAACGTAGATAATCCAACGAGACTTGGGTATAGGATAAGAAAGAATGAGATAATGTAAGAAAGCAACTATATATATATATATATAGATGTATGTATATATACGTACGTATAGGTATAGATATATAACCAATCTTAAGACTTATTTGCATGGATATTTGGGCTCCGTTTCCTCTCCCTTTCGTGGAAGCTCCCACAAGTCGCCCTACACGCGGTTCGCCTCTCTTTAAGTAAGCCGGTTCCAGACAACGAGAGAAGAAGAGGTGGCAGATGGGGGCGGATGAGGAGGAAGAGGAGGAGGAGGAGGAGGAAGTTGAAACCTTAAAGGTAAAATTGAGCCTGTGGGGCCAAAGTTACCCATTTGCCGAGAGAAAGAGAGAGAGAGAGAGAGCGAGAGAGAACCGCACCACCCGCAGCCTTCTGCATCACGATTCGGTCAGATTCGAATTCCCTATGAATACGGTTCTCGACGTCTCTCTGACCCATCACCCGGATACCCTTTTATCAATCTTCCCTACCCTACCTCCTCCATCACGCCTCGTCTGGTTCGCTCTCTTTCGAGAGAGGGCTCTCCCTCTCTCTCTCTCCCTCTCACTCTCTCCGCAAGCCCAGGGCAAGGGCAATAAACCTTCGGCTCGGTAATGTGGGTTCCTATTGAAATCTGTAAAAAGCTCCGGTGCACCGATATCTTTTGAAGATTACGCGCCTTTTTAAGGATTTCTTCGCAAATCGTTCTTCTTTTTTTTCACCTTTTTGCATTCAATACCTTCCCTCTCTCACTCTTCTTTTTTCTTTATTCCTTCTTCGATATATACTGCAGTTTCACCGATATATCGATCCGTAATTATATACCATCCTTATAATGGATGTTTACTTTTACTTTTCGTGTCAACATTACTCAATCTTCATAAAAGAAAAAAAAACCGTACGATGATTAAATAATCGATTTTCCCTTGCGAGTTGCATACATTTTCGACAGTTTCATCTGTTTAATTTTAAATCTGCGACTGCTTTTTAGTTAAAGTTTACATTTTACAATTTTTAAACGAAAGCACGGTGTAAAGTCGTGTTTTAAAAAGTTGTAAATACCATCACGGTTGATTTATTTTATTTCTATCAGCAATACATATATAGGCACACACACACACACCCATACATATACAGATATACACTTGTTAAACTTCCAGTGTAATATTGATTTTACATCAGTTGCACCTAACTCGATTTAATGTTTTCGTATATCGCTTATACGCGATATTCACCGATTGTATGTGTGTAAGAGATAAAATAATATTGTACGAATTACTCGACATTTTATTTAAATGTATATATATATATATATATATATATATATATATTTATCGTTTTTCTAAATTCGCGTCGACCTTTCCCGTTGATAAAAGGTGCACCCACGCGTTCTGGCACACCCATACGCAGCACCCGCACTCATACACAGGGAGGAGAGACAGACAAGTCATACACGATAATAGTATTATACTATTCAAACTAGCTCTCGTACATTTGAATAATAAGGGCAGGTATACCGACAAAATATTGCGAATGATTTCGTTATTCATCACGCATTAGTCCGTATACGGTAATTGCCGTTATTGACGAAACGGGCGAGTGCAGCCTGCGGACTATCAACTAATTACACATCTGTCAAATCGGGAATCGTTGATAATCCATCCTCGATTCGATAACAACGGCCCAGTAATGCAAAATTATGCCGTTCGAGAGTAAAGTCTGTCAATGTTAGTTCCGTGCTGAACGTTATCGGAGCTACACCCCATCCACTAGTGTTAAGTAAATTAAATTTACCACAAGCACTTTATATATATATATATTCTCTCTCTCTCTCTCTCTCTCTCTCTCTCTCTCTCTCTCTCTCTCTCTCTCTCTCTCTCTCTCTCTCTGTATGTAACTGTACACGTTGATACACAGAAAGCATATATTAAATATTGGACTGATTTTAAAATTGGCAAATTCATTATTAAATATATATGTTTAATGTGTATATGTCCGGATGCAACTTGATGTACAAATTGAATTATAAAAGATTGAAGAGTTACAAACGCATAAACATTTGAAAATGCATTTTAGAAATAATTGCGGGTAACGGTGGGCGCAATAAAAACCGTGTGTCAGTAAAAGTCAACGTACGTAACCATAAAAACAATTCAGTCTTAATTGCTTGCAATAGCCTCCGCAATATCGTTAATCGTCAAACGCATATATCCTTCGAATATACCGGATATATCGGAGGAATTATTGTCCTGCACCGAGTATTCTCCGATCCGTCACCTGAAGATAACATCATTTGTTTTTTAAACTCTCAGGATTCCTCTATGTATTCAAAGTAATATTGTACATTACATTGTCTAAGTAGTATTACTCAGCGTTTGCTCGGACACAGCGATACGATCTTTTACAACTGATAATTTCGTATATTTTTTCTCTGTATAAATAAATTTATTTCAATTTTTAAATACTTAAATTGTAATATACTTGTATTACTGCGTAGGCGTAAATATATATTTTTTAAACAAAACTATTACAAAGATATTAGGATAAAATGTGGAAAAATACTCGATACAAATCGAAATACAATTTTTAGGAATTTTTTTTTCAATATTGATTCTTATATGTTTAATCCGTAGTGTGATGGTTAACTGGTTAGTTAATTAATATTTAGATAATCTAATCGGGTAACACGTAGAAGAGAAATTTTCAAAGGACCATCGACGATTTGGTTAACTCGGGGATTTTTGAAGCCACTTTGGATTCGACACGAAAGATGCTTTGTGACAGTTTAAATAGGTTTAATGAAGAAATTAAGGAAGAAGATGTTAAACAATTTTCGAACGTTGTTACCAAGTTAATAATTACTATAGATAATCACGAGGAAGTAAAATGTTGATACCTCGCTTAATCTTTTGTAATACCAATGTTACCGGAGCATTCGAAATAAAATGCAAAAACCCAAGAAATAGGATATGCATATAGAGAACATCGCCAATTAGTGTCTCTTAAACTTTCGAAAATAAGGTAACGTTAGGAGAATATCGCATTACATTAAAAAAGAAAGGTAGCGCAATGTGCGGGTAATAGACGACAACTAGTGTACGTACGCCGTTGTGTTTTCACGCGCATCTGCGAAAAGGTGAGAAACTCGGTGTACAAGGGGGCACTTCCTTTACGGTGCGCTTGGAAGCACGTGTGCGCCATGCCGAAACAAGTCTTTACCCGGGCCTTCTGCCGAATCGCAATACCACCTGACTGAGACAGCCGGAGGAAGAGTAAGAGGGTAAGAGAGTAAGAGAGTAAGAGAGTACGAGAGCGAGAGAGTTACAGAGCAAGAGAGAGAGAAAGAGAGAGGGAGAGAGAGAGAGAGAAAGTACCAAAGGAAGCTGGTCTGAGCGCACGATTTATAGTTATTGTGTGGCAAGCGGGCGCGAGCCCAGGCTACCGAGTAATATTCCATATCTAAGGCATTCCTCTGCACTTTTACGGTCGTTTCATTGCGGCGCCCTCGTAAAATCGCGCAATCCGAGGGAGCTGGAACGGACGACGAAACTTGAAAAAAAAAATCTCTTTTTATATGTGTGTGTGTTTGTGTGTGTGTGTATGTATGCGTGGGTGTGAGTGTGTGGGTGTGGGTGTACCCGCGACGAACGTAAATCAGTCTCACTTCGCCTTACCGCGGGACTTTATCAAATGCTGTATATTGTGTATTTTTTATTGACTCGAGCAACTTTGCTGCCGGGGCGAGTCGCGTTTTATATACGATTCTCGCCCCGCTTTTGCATAATGTTAACTCCTGCGATGCCATCCAGTCAAATATTGTTTTAACTTTCAAACATTTTTTGACCTTATTTTCGTCTCTTCTTTTTTTTTCTGTTTAACGGATCTCGCGCGCGCAAATATAAATGGATATATTTCCCTTCGCGTACTCGACGCTTAGTTCGTTATAGGATTGTCTATTATGTATACGATGATTCGGGATAAAAGATATGAATTTAACTTCCATACGTGTTGTAGCACCGTACCGACTTAATAGCTCGCGGTCAATCATGTTCACATAGGTGTATAACGCGAACGTTACGCACCAACCGTTATTTATTTCCGTGAAACATTTGCTACGAATGCAAGATTACCTGCATCAATTATAACGCAAATGCCGTATGTGCAACCCGAAACACTACAATTGCACTCAACTTTTAAAATGCTCGCTTGGCTAACGAGATGTTTTTAGTAAAATCTTTTCATCTTTATTATAAAATACAATGTGATACATTTGATGCCATTTGTTTTAATTACATTCTTGTTCATTATTATTTTCATTTTACGCAACACGGACTCTATTATGTTCTATTACCACAATTTTTTTTCAACCAATTAGTTTCAGAGATAGGAGTAATAAAAAATTTTTATTAAAAAATATATAAAACGCAATTACTTTGATTATTACAAATCTTTCGAGCTGATAAATAATAGGGATCGTTGTTACCATAAATTCTGACTCTTCCAAAAATTTCAACTTGATCGAAAGCTTTTTATCCCCGAAGATACGTATACGACAGAAAACTCAATCTTTTCTGTTTTTATTTTTTAGTTAACACTTGTACCTACTATCACCATGATTTATTTTCAGTATATTCGACTAATTTCAGAGTTAACAAAGTATAAGAAGTCAGTTTTTTTATACTTAAAAAGTATCTTTTTAACTTCTATATAAAATAATGTTTAATAAAAAAATTATTTGTAGCATTCAAAATGTTCAAAAAAAAATTTCTTCACGAGATCGAAACGATACGATAGAGCCGTTTATAAACTATGACGGGATACATACATACAACCATACAAACATTTACTAAAAACTGGCGATTTGGACACTGGAAGTATTCAAACATACTTATAACATGTTTTCAGCAATTTGAAATAATAATTTACAATTACAAAGCTCCTCTACGAGTAAGTAAAAATCAACAAATAAGGAAAATATACAAAAAAATGTCTCGGAACAAAACAAACAAGTAGAATATAAAAAAACGTCTGATATAAACGACTTACTCAACGTTACACGGCGCCGGTCTGCGTATGATTTCCGAGTACATGGAATCAGACGACGCGTTAGTAAACAAATCAGTCCAGTGGTACTCGCATCAATCGGCAGACATTACCTATGGGAATCAAATCCGAGAGCTTTGGATTGCGAATCCATTGCTATCGGTATCGAGTCGAGAGTAAAGATATACTCCGAACCCTCTGATGGTATGCACAAGGCTACAATAAACAAGAAAAATAGCGTCCAGTGTTGAAAATTCATTCGCAAAGAACGATACATTTTTTTTGTTTAAATTTGTTACCGATTTATATATATGTATATATCGATTTGAACATTGTAACATAACATGATTTACGCAACGGTGAAATTCATATTCTATTATAAAAATCTTGTAAATTTATTTTTCACCTTGATCATATAAAAAGTCAACTTTATTAACCTCTACGAGTGGAGTAAAATTGCATTTTATTCCTCGATCATTTTATTCCCCGTACACACATTTTATTAATCGTAGACTTTTTTGTTTTTAACACTTAGTTTAGCCTTTTTATATAAATATAATATTAAATTTATTATTCTAAATTAATATCAAAAAATTTTACGATATTGAAAAAATTTAGATGCACTCCGGGAGTAAAAGGCGATTATTCCCTTGGAAGAATTACTGCCAAAAGCTAAAGCAAGGAAGCAGCAACTTTCATCCCGGGAATAGATGCCTATTTTACTCCCTGAGTGCATAAATAACTATTAATTTAAATTATTTTTAATTTAATTTTAATGATTTTTATTTAAATTTACTTAAATTTGTACGTATGTACACTTGTAGTAAAGTAAAGTTTATTATTAAACATTAGGTAAAATATAAAATAACGAAAAATTTTTTACGAAAAGCAGTACACTAAAGTTATCATAGATTCAAATAAAAAAAAATAATAGCCAAAAGCTACGTAGTTACTGTTATCTGTTATACTAAATTTTAATAAATTTTTTTCCGCGTATGGTTAAAAATATTTAATACTTACTAAAAATATTTTTTTTGTCATCTGATAGTGACATTTGATTTGAAAAAAGTACGCGACGTTTATTATACGTAATAAAAATGTATGGGCTGTCATTTATTTTAGTTTAATGTTGATCACTACTGTACTCCCTTATAGCTATAGTAACATTTAAATAAGAAAAACATCCATATAAAATGTTTATTAATCAAAATAGAAAATAATATATTTATAGATACTACACATACAAATTATAAATTTAAATTGTAACGAAACGTTATTTGATCTTGGTATAAATAAACCACACGTTTAATTAGATGGCGATGGCGTTACAATGACTTTTCATCAAATTATTAATAATAAAGTTTTTATTAATAAAGTTATTAATTTACAATAATTGATGCATTTGTTATTAACGTAAATAATTTATTTATTACGAGTGATAAATAGTATAAATAAATAATAAGTTATTAATGTACTTTTCTTGTATATGTAGGTAAAGCCGTGTGATTCGTTGATTAATCACTAATAAATGAAAATACAACATAACATGCGAAGAGAAAAGATTTACCTCCTAAAGTTTTTAAAGATTCATAAACTCGTGCAAAATAAATGAGATTAATTAAAACGGCGAAAGAGAGAAGACTGTAAAAATCTAGAATCAAGGATATTACGCAGTAAATCTAAAAACGCGCCTAGTATCCGATTACAATATAACTATATGGCGATTGTCATAGAGCGTTTAAAAGTACGTAAACACGAGCAATAAATCGAAATGCCGGAAGATTGAAAAAAAAAAAGAAAAATAGTGCGAGTTCGCATATTGTTGGAGCGGTCAAGCGCATTCAACCCGGAAATATGAAAAAAAATACAAAGAGAGAGAGATAGAGAAAGAGAGAGAGAGAGATTCACCTGTAAAACTGGATAGGTTCAAATCAATCATGCATCAAAGGACGCGCGTTTACCCTTATACACCGAATCGCGTAGTCAATGCTCTTTCTCACGACAGAGTGGCCGATATAATATTTATTTTTTGACGGCATCGATATAGCCGAAGTAAAAAAAAAGGGGGAAAAATAACCACAAATAATTACGTCAGAGGGGTTGAAAAGGCAGACGTCAATCGATCGGATTAGATGATATTGGCTATCGGTGCACGCGTTTGGTATCAATGGCCGAACGGATGCATGATTTATACTAACAATCGAAACGCGCGCGAGTGCACCTATGCTTGGTTTCTCTCCCTCGGCCTCTAGCTATGCCACATAATCCAATGAGAGAGATAGTGAAGGCTTTGCTCGGCTGATAGAGGAAGTGAGAGAGACGGAGACTAGGGTAGATAGAAAGGGATGTCAGTTTCAACGGAGAACTGCTGACAAATTTGTGGCTGCGGGCTGCGATTTTCAAAAGCGCTTTATCATTACTTTATGTGGATTCACAAATTTACGGCCTTTCATAGTTTTAATTCCTACCGCAGGAAACGGGTCTCTCTGCTGATATGTGTCTTGTGTTAAACGTGCGCTCTCGGTCTTAATTTTATAACGTCGAAATGAAGTATAACCCAATGTTTAACTTTTTATTTTATTTCGCTGTACACTTCTTCTATTCAACGACAAAATTTACATTATTATTACATTAAACATTTGCAAAATATCGGAATCTCGATTTTTTAGTATTTTTACATCAAAATACATATAGGTGAACGTACGAATGTATACAGGCACTGTTTTAAGTTTTAACTTCTATATGTACTTCAAAGTATATATTTTCGATTTTTTTTCTGTCCCGCGCAGAAAAAAATTCGTGTGAAAATCATGGCAAAATTTTTCCTTGCAATATCTTGGCAAAATCGTGGCTAATGAGCAGAATCCATGATTTTGCAAGGATTTTGCCATAAATATTATTCAAAATATAATAAAAAAAATAATTAAAATTTGTTGCAAACGTATGGCATTTAATTAACTGTAATTTAAAAAAAAAAAAAAGTAATCCTTCGGAGACTCGAACTCGAATCTTTTATACGGAAGTCTTTCGCTCTACCGAGCTATTTTATTGTTTATATCAATATGTTAAATTCAGGTTAAATATAAAAAACAATAGCAGCACACTTCAATTCATTTTATAACCTGAATTTAACATATTAACCCGAGTAGAAATTCTATCCAGGCCGCCTGAATTAGAAAACAGGGCCTGTAAAGGCCGCCTGTTAAGGGCCGGGATACGAATGTAATGGAATTTAAGTCAGGGCCTAATTTTATTAGTTCGGATGTGACGTTGTAGTAAAAGTCAATTTTGTTAGTTCGAATGTGAGGTTAGTAATAGTATCTACAAATTATATAGTATTGTATATAAATTTTCAGGTTAGAATTTTATCAAGAGTTTTTTATAAATATAAAATGAGTAAAAAAATTGATTATACTCAGAAGCTTAATTTACTAAGAGTTCGAAGGTACCGATTGAAAAGGAAAATACAATATATAAATAGTGAAAGTTTAAAAAAACACTTTAATAATATAAAAGTTTATGCAGTATTATATTGCTTTAAATATGTGAAAAGATTTAATTTTGTATTGTATAAAAAAAGTGCAAAGTTATTAATATTATATTATATTAAGATTGTTGTAATTATTTGGAAATTATATTAAACCATTTATGTTTAATAAATATTAATGTATGAAAATGCATTTCATTTTATTTACAAAACCTATACGCTCACACACATACACGCATGTACGCACGCCTAATTAACCTTATATTTATAACTTTATATTAGTATATTTTGTGGTTTTTAAGATTACAAAGCTGTTACACATGTAAGATAACGTTTTTTTAACCTATTAACCTATACGGGCCATGCCAATGATTGACCCTTTACATGTGTTAGTTTTGAGATGTGAGACATCACATAAACTTGATTTCTATAGAAAAGTGAGAGAAAACAGTAAACCGAAATCCCCGTCCTGTAAAGGTTAAAAGTGATTCGATGTTTTTAGACATTAATTTTATTGAAAAAAGAAGCTTTTTTGAACCAGAAAATTCCCGTCCTCTAAAGATTAACAATTAAAAACAAATGTAAAATAACAAATACATTCAGATTTACTTTTTACTACTAATTAAGTGCCTTAATATCACCTGAACATACCCACAAAATAGTATTACATAAAACAGGCCCTGATTTCCACCCCATTACATTTTTTAAAGGCCCTTTACAGGCACCTGTTCAGGGCCTTTTAATATTCGTCAGGTACCTGAACAGGGCCTTCTTTTTGCCTGGAATTCATTTCTACTCGGGAATATAAACAATAAAATAGCTCAGTTGGTAGAGCGAAAGACTTCGGTATAAAAGATTCAAGTTCGAATCTCCGAAGGATTGCTTTTTTTTTTTTAAATTATAGTTAATTAAATGCCATACGTTTGCAACAAATTTTAATTATTTTTTTTTATTATATTTTGAATAATATTTATGGCAAAATCCTTGCAAAATCATGGATTCTGCTCATTAGCCACGATTTTGCCAAGATATTGCAAGGAAAAATTTTGCCATGATTTTCACACGAATTTTTTTCTACGCGGGGTATGATCGATATATCGATCGTCAATACCTTATTAAATAACTATATTTATTCTATAAAGCATTTTAGAAAAATTCGTTTCGTTTACAGACGCAAATGGTTCGAAAAAGATAAAACTAATATATCGATATCTTTTGAAATTCGAGAAAATAAAAAAAAAGGTATATACTACGTACGTAGTATTCCGTGATTGAACTAAATATTCTAGAGTGTACTGCATCTATCTATTTATTTAGGCCACGTGCGCGTATGTGCAGTCAAAGTAATGTTGAAATATTAAAAGTAAACAATCAAATGTTGCGTGTAAATGTTAAAGAATATAGTTTGAAATGAATTCCTTTTTGCTTTTGTAAAATTTGTGTTTACACGTAAAAAATGTATACACCTCGAGTTCGTAAATCGTACGCGCTTGTCGTATATTTTAATAAATTTAATATCCATTTATAAACATTGGCTATATCTTTTAGATTATTCAAAATAAGTATCGATCTATGTATATACATGTATACATATCGATACTTATATATATATATATATACTCGATGTATTGAAATTAAATTGATAGATTCCAGGTATATTTGTCGTGTCCCTTCCATGAATTTAAAGCTCATCGCTGAAAATAAGTTCGAGATACGCAGGTCGTGTCGTAAATTTACATTTATGCTCGTATAAATGCTCGCATAAATTTACAAAATCTGCCGATTATCCAAGTTAGATGCGCATTAAGGAAGTGAAATTTATACAAATGTACACACGTGACTTTTTTTTCCCTAAGGGAAATCTAATGTTTTCTTATATCACTGAATTATAGTGATATTACGAATATTTTTATTTGTGTATACGAGTTAGCGTTATTGATTATATACATTACCTGACATTTGTAAGTAATCCATTGTTTTCTTGTTTGTTTCAGGTGAGTGTACTTCGTTACTGCCGTATTCTAATTTTTTGTCATATTTAAGAGCATCCGGATTGGTAAGTCGTTCATCATTTTACACGGTTCTAATTTTATTGGATCGATTAATAAGAATTAGATGAACCAATAGACACGTGAGGCATCTTCTTGATTAAAATACAAATAGAATTTGAAACATTTAATAATTTATTCTCAGGTATCAAAAATAATTGAAAAGTATAAACTGCCTAGTAAAACTATAGCTTATTCTTATCAGTTGTTAAAACCGTTATTTTCGTGGTTTTTGAATATTTCTTATAGATTTGAAATTTTTAGTTCTTCATCAAGTGGTTAACGCACAGAAAAATACTGAATGAATTGAATAACTCGAGAAACGTCACTTTAGTAATTTGTAGGCTGCGTTCAATTTCTTAAGATGACTTGTCACCGTATCATATTATGTCATATGTATTTATATGCGATTTTCTTTCACTTATCGATTGACTTCTTTAATTTTTATCGACTAATTTTTTCTATTAATCGGTAGAGAAGCATAACCTATTTTCTCATACAAAAATAGATTTAGAACATTTTTATTGTCTTATCAATAACAGACTAAACATTTTTTATTTTTTTTTTTAATTTTATTAGAGAATTTTTAATTTTTTTCTAACTTCTCGAAGTTTTTATTTACATTACACCATAATAAACACATTTTTGTGGAAATCTTGTAATGTTACAATATATATTTTTATTCCTCACAAAAACTATGCATAACATACATTTTTTAAATCACGTAAAAAAGATATAAGATAAATATGATTCACTCGACCAATTTCAAAACTAAACTGTGTACAATGTATAAAAAAAGTGGAAGAAAAAGATTGCCAATTTCTACAATATAGAAAAAATTTCGCACTCATCTATGCACCTATATATATATTATTCGTGATTTATATTTTGATTGCGACGGAGCGAGAAACGAGGAAAAGCGGTGAGAGGTGTCCCCTCTCTCTCTGTCTCTGGGCGTAGTGTATGTGTGTAGACCACCCGCGCAGACCCGCCGCGACAATGTGATGAGGTATTTAACTTTGACGCGAACACAAATTTAACGCGAGAGCGGCTGCAAATTGCACGTTAAGGTAACGGCGCGTATCGTAATCTACGACGAAAGGACACTGCCGGTTGCAGGCACGATCGCTTCGATAATGTCTCACGGCAGTACCGGCGTACTCGCTCGCTTTACCCCTCTCGATCCTCCTATCGTCCTTCCTCCTCTCTTCCTTCCTTCCCCTCCTATCTCGCTCAAAGATTCGATTGCATTCTACATAAGAGAAACTTTACTGTACGTGCGCGAACTCCTCCTGGTGCTCCTCTTCCTCCACGCATTCGACGAAAAACAGGTCACGGATGTTATATAACGCCTATCATCTTTCTCTTTCTCCTCTACACGGTCTTCCTATGGAAATTTTTATTTCTACTTATATTATCCATTTTCTATATACGCTATATAGTTTCTAAACCTATTGCCCCTATATACGATTTTTATCTATTTAATTTTTCCGAACGAGCAAATGGGATATAATTTACATACGTGCTGATGTGCAATTTCCTGCGATCCTTTGTCTACGGTGTATCTAACGCGTTCGATGTAATTACAATATTATCTCTTTCGTTTTATTTTATTTTCCACATCTTTTTATGCTTCTTCATTTTACTCCACGATCTTCATCGACTAGGTAATAAAATATTATTCAACGTATTTTCTGATTAATGCATTTTATTTTAAAATCCAACCGATGTAAGCCTGATTATTTTGTAATCCTGATTAAATGTTTTTTTAAATGTATATATTACATATGTATATATGAGTGTGCGCCTGTGTGAGTGTGCGTGTGCGCGCGTGTGTGTGTGTAAATCAGCTATCATAAAATACCCATTTATTATTTTGATTGACGATTTTATACGTGTAATGCAATTATATACCCGATTGCCAATTTACGTGTAATGAAAGTGTAAATAAATGCTTCGGAATACAAAAAAAAAGGAATTTTCAGTAAATAAATAGATTTTTGTACATAACAATTCGTCAAATCAATTGTATATACTAACTAAAGATTAATGAATTTCAGCTTTATCCTTTTCGTAAATAATTAAAATCTTGTAAAATATATATCATTAATTCACATTTTCAAGATACTCTTTTCATTCGTTTTCGTTCGTTCGATATTTACCATTTCAATAATGAGAAAACATTATGTTCGTATACGTGAACGTAATTCGAAGGTACCACAGTTCTTGAAATACTTCGAAGATTGTAAACTCAAAATATCGTACCGAAATATGTATATACATATATATTTTTATGCGTGATAATTTTACGTCGAGCTAAAAGCAAAAAGCTATAACTACTTATATAGATATGATTTTACCTGCGTTACATTAAATTCCAGATTGATATTTTGCGTTACACGTCGATTCTCAAAGCGAATTATCAATCTCCTTGGGCATGTTGAAATCGGATATTTTTTTTCCCCTTTGGTAATTAATATTCAATTAAAGTAATAAATCCAACGAAATGCATTTGACACTTTGTTAAAGGAGGTGATTAACGGATTTTACGCAATATTTATCATTTCGTTAAACAATACAATGAAAATTTTTCCGAAACGAAACGTAATAATTAAACCTAAAAAATAATTGTTACGGGAATGTCTTTTTAATTAATCATTTATTTCTATATTATTTCATTTCTGCGGAATGAAAATACAATAAGGTTTATCGGTGATGGATATGGCATTCAGTTAGTCGAATTAATGATCACTCTATTATATCTACAATTTTTAAAACAATACGTTTACATCAGTGTTTTCGTGCAAAATACCGTTCATTATATTTCTCAGATATTAATTGCGGAAAAAAAATATATAACGCACGTTCGATCGAAAAACCGTAAATGAACGCAACATGTGAATAAAAGGTAGACGAAGTTAAGACGATATACGCGGTGTAAATAGTGAATTCCGAAGGAGAAGAATCATTTATAAATATACATACCACATACGTGGTAGTTCCTTAAAGTAGGACGTCTCGCGTTTCTTATCCGTGAAAATGTTGAGAGAGCTCAAGCTTCCACTCCCCATCCTCCCTATATAGACGTGAAACGGTGTCGGCTTGTCGTCGGGAAATGCGCTTAGAGTCGTGAAACTCGTCGCTTATGCTCGCGTCGAGCATCCGCGGTATTGGGGCTCCCTGGACCTTCTCAATCTCATCTCGCATTCGAAGAGAGAATCCAGACCAGCGTCTCACCTCACGTCTTCTCCTCTTACGCACCCTACGACAAACCTACTATACTGGATTACAGATTATCGGCTTTTCCACGAAATTGCCAAAATCGGCTTTTCCTCTCCGTATACGCGATCATATACATTCTCCGTGTGTACCTTTATTTTTTATTTTTTTTTTATTACTTTACAAAACTATCTGGTACTCGTATATGGTTGCTTAAACGAAGATTACGCATTTAGGTCGGATGTTGCATGTCCCGTTATTTTAATAACTTTTTTATTTGGTTATACGTACGTGTTAAAATATCGTTAAATTGATAACTATGTTCGATGCTGTATTTTACCTAAACGATGGTAATCGTATGCGTTAATGATGTTTAATTGCAAATTCTGGGGTATTTGCACGCAACGGTATTGATCATTCCAATTATTTTTGATTATCCTTCAGCAATCGAATAATCAACATTTATTTGAATTACAATACTCGCGCATTTTTTTTTTTTTACAATCAATTATTTTAAACAATTTGCATGCGCGGTGCGTGTAAATTAATTTATACACACGACCTATTGATAAAATCATAACGTAAATATAAACAATTTTATATTGTTATAAATAAACTTGTAAAGACAATTATATGTATAAAGTTTTAACAAAAATTTAATTTAAAAATTTTATGAATTTTTTACGTAAAAATTTTGTCTAATTCTTATTTCTTTCACGACAATGTTTGACCTAATTAAGATATTTGTGCTTTATTCAAATTGTATCTACTTGATCTCAATTTTTTCCTAAATTTAAGTGCGAGTGTCTTTCTGTAATTGTTTTCGATATTTTCTTTACAATTTTTCATTAACTTATAACTTTTGTCACAGAGCCTCAAATGATGGTTATTTAAAAAATTTAGCGAATTTAAATAATTTTCATATAATGATCGATTTATTCAAACATTTATTCTATGTTTATTTCTTTCAAAAGTATCTCACGTTTATTTCGATTTATATAGATTTGACTGAATCTTTTTTATGAATAACATTTCGGTGAACCCAATCATAAATCTCACTGCAAAACATAAACTTAATATTTGTTTTTCTCATAAACTTGCAGCCCTCCAAATATAATATTTTAATTAGTTAGAAGCCATCTTTCTTTCGATTCCTCAAAATTTCTGACTAAAAGTTATGAATTAACGTATAATTTAATAAGCACATTTCAATACCAACCGTTTTTATTTTTTTGAATGAATGAAAAATGAATTTGTCGATCGCTAAAGGTTTTTCGATATTATTATATAAAATTTATCGAGCTTTGCGAACGAATATGCTTTATTAAGTTAGACTTTACTCTTCGTCTACTATGGTTGGTTGGTTGAAATTCGTACCACCAGGGGGATTCGACTGTTCTCTTTACTCGCTAAAGAAAGAGTCGACTACAAAGCTTAAGTATAGTCGGTCGACATAGATTCGACGTCGTTTTCCATCTGGGATAGGTGTCCAAGGAAGGCCTGGAGTTCCTTACTAACCCGATCGGAAAACGTTTTAAGGCGACCACAAGGGCCTCGACAGGTGCCTGATCAGCCTTTTGGGGCCCAGATCAGGTGCCTCACTCGAATCTAGAAACCCATGGTCAAAACGCTACTAATTATTTTTTATTTTTCTATTTCTGTAAACGCTTACCCTCAAATTTCTATCAATCATAGTGGTCGAAGAGAACAACAGCCTAGCTTAATAAAGCATATTGGAAACCGATAAATCCTACGCATATTGTTTTTATTTATTTATACATCTACATTTCATCTTTGCCCCCAAAAATACCTATTTCCATAATTTCCTGTAGAGAATGTCTAGGTAGCCTAGGTGACATCTATGCCGTCAAAGCATCATTCCACTAAAAGACATTTATTATTTTGACGTAATTTCGAAAATATGTACTATACATTATAATATTTGTACATTGTATGGCTAAGTGTACTGTTAAGTACTAAAGAACTCCATCTTTACAACATCAATTATGATTCGAGCGTTACAATTTAAGTCGGCAGTGGAATTTAGAAAGCACCAACTTCAGAAAGTTGTTGTCGTTAAGTCGCTGCATATTGAACCGTTCAGCGTCCATTTCACGAATATAGCGTATATATCGTTGTTGCCTTACATCATTCGTAATGTATATTAAGTTTATTATTGCAATCTGAAGTATGCATTCGTATATGCGCGAAACACACGCTCGCGCACTCGTATTAATTGTTACACATACGAATAAACCCAAATATACGTGTACACATTATATACACATATTTTATTTACTTGTGAGTCCACGAATCTAATGTGAAAAACGATAGGGCAAATCAAACATTTTTCGGTATCAACACCTACTATTTTTAGGTGTGTCAAATGTTTTAACAAACAATTCGTTTACGTATGTGTATATCGTTTTAAGAAAATACAAAACAAACAGCCTTATAGAAGCATGTTAATTTAAGATCTGACGGTAGATTGAACCGGCAACTCATCCATTTCCGCGAACAAAGCGAGACACATTACCCTTTTGAAAAGCAAAAAAAAAATGGATCAATTAGAACTAACACGTGTCTTGAACCAGTATGCGTGTATGTAAAAGAGCGGAACTGGAATAAGATATATATACGTGTATATCACGAGCGAACGGAATGATGATTAAAAGTGCACCCTCGGTTGAAGCTGAGGGCATTGTCTCTTGGATCAAAGCCCACACATCGCTCGCATTCACGCATCTAGAGGTCTCGTATATGAGCCACGTACACGTAGACATATACATACATATATACACATATGCGTCTCTGACGGCGCCGATATTTTCACCTAGGATTCCGGAGAGTCGCGAGGAGCTTTTACTACAATAAACGCACACTATATAATTTATGTCCGTGTGTACGCGTACGCGGGCGAGTGGGATACCGTACGCGATAAATGTATTCCCTGGCATATTGGCACTAAAATTTCGCCAACTTGACGAGCAAACAACTTTACGATTATATATATATATATATATGTATGTACATTCGACGAATGGTTTTAAAAATGAACCGACTTGCCAATAACCAAATATTCAACTTTTTGAAGGGGTTCTCTAACTTTGGTTTACAAGAAACTTCTTCCTCTTCTATACTTCGTCTTCTATACTTACTTCTTCTTCTACTTCTTCTTCTTCTCAGAGGTTCCTTTTTGATATTTTTCTGTGCGGCCGCCGAATTGTAATCCTACGGGGTACTATGCTTTACGAGCTTGCCCTCGTTAATTCATGCCGAGGGGTCGCGCTATACCTCCACTTCTTTTTTTTTCTTTTTTTTTCCTTCCTCGCGGAGGACTCGCGAAAATTTATGCAACTTCGCAAAGAGGGCGCGAAGAAAGTTACATTTTCGTTGGTTCACGGTGATAAAACTTTATTACGCGTTCTTCCCGCACTTCTTACATTTTTTTCTCTCCTTTCTCGAGGAAAATAAAAATATCGACTTTCGAGTTTTTTTTATGGATATATAACTCAGACGTCACCCTTACTTTTATTTTTTTTAACTCGGCGTCAACGGTTAATCAAAGATACGTCGATGGTTGTTAATTATTTTTACGTTTATTCGACATTTCTTAACGTGGATACATACATATTTTTGTGTTAATACGAGTGAAAGTCAAGTAAGAAACTATAAAAGTTTAATATGCGAACTAGAAATTCGATTTGAAGTACGAGAATCTCAGTTCGACGTAAACTCTGTTTTCTTTTTTCACGGAAAATCCTATACACCCAGTACATTTCTTTCATGAGAATTTCATTTATTTTTAATCCTAAATTTCTATTGTAGTTACAATAGTTATACAGCTTCAAAAATCCGTAAATTAGAATTTCGTTGTAAATGAATTTTTATTTTAATCTTGAGCTCAATGGAATTTTCATTCTAGTACCTCACTGAAGGATTGTTCTATCGTATATATTTTTTAATTTAGTTCGGTATACAGTCTAGAAAACAATAATTTCCTTTTTCTATTTGTTAAGGAAATCTAAAATCGTTCGCGTAATGTCCCGCAAACCTGATAAAATGGTCGTTACTGAAATACAATGTAAGTAAATATAAAGATTCTTTTTTTATATTTTAACGTCGCTCTTTTTATTCTCCCAATTCGGTGCTAATCAGCGACGGAGGTTATATTATTTGTAAATAATATATATGTATATAAGCAAATAGAAGTCGTTTATATTTAAATAAAATAAATAAAAAATAAAACGGAGTAAATAAATAAAATAAATCTACGTTGATGCAATTAAAGATATACGTGGTGCACGAGGAAATAATAAAATTTAAATTGGTTTATTAAACGCAAAAAAAAGAGAGAAGAAATAGAAATATATGCGTATATATACCTTTTATACTAACCACATCTGCATATTCATTTTGCGAGCGTAAAAACAAGCATTTGCAAATAATAACATTCGATCTCTGAAGCTCGTAGCCTCGAAAAACCCGTAAATGCAAACAATAATAGACCGTTTAAAACTCCAAAGGAATCCGAAATCATATTGTTACAATTCATTTTCCATCCCGTGTATACATATATATTCACATGGGGGGGGGGGGGAGGAGAAAAAAATGTTACCTGGGGATACCCGTTACCAATTCACTTCCGTTTAAACGAACCGATGAAAACGCAAATCACTTTGATGCACGACAAAAAAGAGAGAGAGAGAGAGAGAGAGGAGCGTGTTATAGGAGTCATATACGTGTACATTCATACCTTAGTGTACCATCAAGATTTAAATACCAATTGAAAAGCTTTCACAGGTTACACAAAAAAAGATGATATGGATAGGAAAAAAAAAATGTCGTAGGCGTGGATAAAGGTCTTTCTCTAGTATGTCACTGATCGAGTTATTGAAGAGTCGAATAAAACGCAGCCATATATACGCTTTCTGTATGTTTGTGTTTGTCCGTGTGTGTGTGTGTGTGTACACGTGAACGTGTGTCTCTCTTTTTTTTTCTTTTTTTTTTTCGTTTTCAATTCCTTTCCTTTTTTTGTTGTTGTTGCCATGACCGGGCAATCGCGTAGGCAAACACGAGCGTCGAACGTGATCTAATACGTACGCATCGACCCGGCGGAAGGCCATTTCCATTTTATCGACAATTTCGCAAAACGTAAAATTGACGCGAGCTCGCGCACTCGAACGGGAAAGAAGATAAAGATTGAGAAAACGATGGCGTAGAAGAAAAGAGACGGATATATATATATATATAAAGCCGGTCCAGACGGAAAGCGAGTGTCTGAGCGCTCGTGACACGGGCTTCACCGGCATTCAAAAACTTTTCTCGAGATTAAGCGAAATCGAGGAGGAAACTCGAACGTTCGTGTTTCCTATAAGTGCGTTACGTTCTCCGCCCGTTTTTCGGACAAAGGGAAATATCGAACTCGTTTGATTCTATCGCATATCTATGGATGTGTGTATATATATATATATATATATATATATATATATATATATATATATATATATATATATATATATACGAAATTGTTCTTATACGAGAGAATCTTCTATAGTCGGCGTAATGTACATTTTTATTTTATTTTTTTTAACTACTCGCCGAGCTACTCGCGCATATACATATCGATATACATAGTGGATTTTAGCTTTGATGTTCGGGATGGAGATTTTCAATTATTAGTTTTGATAGGTCAATTTATAGATTAATTACAGTTGAATTGCTGGTCGAACCCCCCCGGGAGGAAGACATCGATTTTCAAACGGGTATGGGTATAATTAGTCTGTGATGTCGTTTTCGAATGGTATTAGGTCATTTTAACAATCGATACGTGTAGTGGAATAATCGGGCACTCTTTTCCGGAATGTCGACTGTATATATGTCACTAAAAAAAGTGCAATCTAATCAAGTGTACACGTATTGCATTTAAAAATTGTTCAGCGTTATTGGGGAAATATTTTTCCAAAACCAGGACTATAATTCAGATTTAATCGTTAAAAAAAATATGTATATATAGATTATAAAATAGTGAGACGAACGAGGAACGTATACAGCTACGTAAAAAAAAGGTATCTCCGTTTGACAACGATCGTTTCTCCGCGTCGCACGCTTAAAGCAAGATCTCCTTCTCTGAAGAAAGTTTTGTTTTCCAGGGTATACCTTAAAAGCCGGTCGTTCCTCACACAAACACGGCCGTATACGAGTGGTTTAAAAAAGTCTCCTCAACCGAGTTCTTTCCCTTTCCGCGACTTTTCGCCCAGGACTTTCGCAATATCATGCGGCCGCGTGGATTCGAAGGGCGTTTTTGGAATTTATGAGAGCAACCCGTTGTCGCGAGGGTTGAAAATTCATGAAGCTGCCGCTAACACTCGCTCCTTTTCAGTCTCGAGTATACGTGTGTGTGTTCGCGCATACCCACCTCGACGTATATATATGCGTGTGTGTGTGTGTGTGCGCGCGCGCAAACAAGAATATTAAAATGTTGTTCAAGGGCTGTCTAGTTGACGCTTGGCCGCCCACACCGCGTGCCCACGACGCGGGCGCGCGCGTACTGCCTTTTCGCGATTTCTTTTACCGGGACGCTTCTTTTTTTTTATTTTCTTTTTTTAACCTTTTTTTCCTGGTTTCTCTCGTCCTTTTTTTTCCACCGTCGGGGTTTTTCAGCGATTCCTACTTCTACGGGAAATTTATGCGAATTTAATGTAAACTCGGCTAGAGAAAGGAACGAGGGAGGGAGAGAGTGTACAAACATTTTACGCATGGAATTATATCGTATTTACTTTTTCTAAAGGACATATATTACATCCTACATGTTTATTTGATGTATAAATAATATCTTTTTTTATTTTTATTATCAATACGTTTATTTAGCTTTCTAAATCAAACGCACATTGAGAATACATCTTAGATTAAACGTGAAATTATATACGAATAATTATAAATTACAAAGAATGGATAGTAAGTTATGTTGAGATAAGTTTGTTTGAGAGAAAAAACAAATATATGTACGTTTAATTCAAAAGTTCGAAACTGCTTGTAATGATCGATGTAACAGAGTCGCAACTTTTCATTTCGAGTTCTATTTTATTTCACAATATCATGATTTAAAGAGACATTAAAATAATATAAAAGAAAAACTTGCTGATCCTTAAATCTTCTAAAATTTTCATTACTTTAATGGAAACATAATGGTCCAAGCTTATAATACGTAATCTTAATGATAAATACTTAAGACGGTGAATAATTTAATGAGAAAAATAGTGTAAATAATTCAGTGCCTAATTTCCAACGATCGTCTATTCTATTAACAATTTATATAAATACATAATAATAAATTATTATCTTTGTTGAATCTGTAACTAATTTAAGAAAAGTAATGACGTAGTTTAAAAGTGTTATAACTACTGTTACATCAGTTATAAATAAAATATACCATAAAAATTCATAAATGATCCATCTTTCTCATTGCGAATATAGTGCGTGTGAATCTAGTTTCATCATCTAGCGCCAGAAAATACTTCATCGGAGTTATATTAAAATCAATGACTCGCAGGTGTGACATTTCCCTCGTTATCGCACATTCAGACATTTTCTTTTATGACAGTTCGAGGTTACACGAACAATTTCTTTACCCGGTACTTTGAAAATGCGTGAAAATACCGGTGTAATTCCGATGAAAAATCTACTCTATTTTCGCGTGGATCATTGAAATAAATTGACGTACTCGAATACGCGGATATGTTAAAATTTACTTGCTCGTCTATAAATAAATATCAACTTTTTGTCTAAATGAGATTGACGAGTACGTTAAGACGAATATAATCATTAAAAATGATCGAACGTGATAAAGAAATAATTAAATTTATTTTGAACGTGTATGTACAAGCGTGTATGATTTCGGTTATGAGGGAAGATTGAGAAAAGAATCGGTCTTGTTACTGACATTAATTGCCTTCATTAATCACGACGCTCTTCTCTCTCAAATGGTTAACAAGAAAGATGTGGTGCATCCCCCCGGTCGTAAAACAAACATACGAGTTTCTAAGAGGGGAAACGATGATGGAAAGGATTGAGATATAATCGAGGAAACACGAGATGTAGATGGAAAAGAAAGAGAATGTACACGAGAATGTTAAAAAATATTTTATTAGACAGATGCGAGATAAGTAAGTTTTCTTGTGAACGAAGTTTACTTCGTAACCATAAAATAACTTTCGTATAAGCGAATTATCTCAAGATTTCTTGTAACAACTCGAGTCAACTATGTCAGCTTGTAAAATATTGACTCTCTTTTCATGTTCGATCTACTCAACTTTATAAAATTCATTGTCGTATAATTAAATATATCATTTTTACGTTATAAATTTTAAAGTATTCTTACTAACACGTAATGATATAGCAACGTTACGAAATTACATTGGCTATTTTTAAAGATTGTATGCAACTATTTTTTTATTATTTTAAATTCGCTATTTTTATGCTTCCAACTCGGTCCTAATTTTCCGACGAAGTTTTTAGTATGTCTTTATAAAGAAAGCACGAGTTGAAAATACATTCCTAAGTGTTCGTTGTGTCAATTGATCGCTGTGCGATACTTAAGGGGGTTCCATACTCAATTTTTGATGATTAATTAATAAAATAGTAAAACAGTATGTGAAAAATAAGAGAAGAGGCGCCTTCGTTTATTGACAATCTAACTGTGTGCTAAATTTTAGATTAAAATATTATTGCGTTTTCGAGAAAAGTCTTACCAAAAATAACAAATATTTTCACCTCGTTGAGGTTAGGTTTACATTTTTGGTAAGACTTTTCTCAAAAACGCAATATAATTTTAATCTGAAATTAAGCACACAGTTAGATTATCAATAAACGAAGGCGCCTCTTCTCTTATTTTTTTACATACTGTTTTATTTACAAATTTATTACTAATAATCACGATTGCCGATAAGGTAGGGAGGATAAATATTGACTATGGCACCCCGTTAACGGGTGCGTTAATAATTTCTGCGTTATCGTTAAAAACTTTTAAAATAATCCTAGTAAAAATTTCAATTTTATAACTACACAGCGAAAATTGCGTGTAATCACCTTGCACTGAAGCGCTTTTTAGTTAATTTTCTTAGTACTTAATGAAATTATCATAACCTCAGAACATTTAAATGGTATCTTTAGTTTTTCTGTGAGCAATAAACTTAAAATTCCTACAGATTCCGTTGACTTTTTAAAGTCCTGTTGTCGTTTACAATTGATTTGTATCACATTTGCAAAATTAACAAAGATAAACATGATTTTATTAATTTTTCGCTTAACGATTTCTAATAGAACTTGCACAATATATAACTGGATTCAAAGTTAATCTACGTTTACAAACTGAGAAATATAAGCCGAAACATGATTAAATTTGATTTTGACTCCAATAAATATAAATTTTAAAATGTGAGAAAAATCATTTCATGCAAAAAATGTTTATTTTTAGTAGGCACATTTTTCGCCTATTCCATTGAAAACATCTATTTATTCAATTGATTACAATTTCTACTAGGAAATAGCTAGGCAAAGTGTCGCACGATGTGAAAGTAAATTTTAAATGTGAAATAACGTTGAAAATGATACACGTATACTTAACGTATAGGCTACCCCGTCGTGCGTTGAAAAAAAATTTCTATAAATCATCCACGAGATTATTAGTACAATTTACATATTTTGGATTCGTATATAGATTTCTTCGTAAGATTTCAAACAGAAATATAATAACTTACAAAAATATAAGAGCGTAAATCCTATAGCAATATTTCGACAACGTTTTAATAACTTTTCTAGAACGTTAAATATTTTCTAAATTATCGTTGCGGATTAGTAGGGATGCAAAATTCGATTTCTTAATTTTGTAAGTTATATAAATATGATAATGAAACAATTAGAAAATAGACATAACTGCGATTATTTTAGAGTGCAACTATGTTGAATCAGTACAGTTGGCGTATAGGATGGTGAAAAGCCAAGGAAACGCTACCTATTAAATCTCGAGTTTTTATTGCTTGACATATATAACATTTCTAATAAAATTGAAAATGATTAACTATATTATCTCGAATTGAGATTTATATATGTGTCAAACGCATCTCCATATATTTCAAGAGATTATTACGAAGCGTAAGAGTCTACATTTTTCGTGAGTAAAAATAGAGCTTTTGTAACATCAAGGAAAAAGAATCCTATATTCTTCATCTGAGTTTTCGATGTCTTAAAAAGACTGGGGAATGCTTTATAATGATGTAGTTGGAGTGCTAATTAGTGAAAAACGGAAGACGTATACGTACACGAAATGAGAGTAAGTCAGCCAATTATCCCCAGCTCATCTTTTGCATAAAAAAGGCCATTGTAACGAGGTTGAATCGCCTCGTGAATTCAAATGTTTTTAATTTATTTAAACAGTCGACAATTAAATTCATCACGTATATTTATTATTCTTATTGAACATTAATGAAAAATCATCAGATTTTCCTTTATCCCGAAGATTAATCCTCTAATACTCTAATACGAGGAGGTACACCACGATAGAAAGAAAGAGGTTCACTGTTTGCAGAACTTAATTGATTTCTTCCTTTCGTGCAAATAAACCTATATATATATACATACAATATACAGTCTACACTCGAGAAATACTTTAATACAGTCTGAACATCTCAAGATTTATTCGTAGAAAGATGTGGTGCAGGAATCATGATTTCAGTACATATTTGAGAAACGGTGCCCTAATTTGAATCCGCTAATTTCAAGTTGAACTCACATACTCCGCGTACTAGATGGCAGTAATCTGACCTGTCTACATGATGGAAGATTTTATATAATATACGTTCATTCGTAATAAGCTCAGTTTAAATAAAACTTTTTACCTTTTGTTGTACATAATATAATACTTTAATATTTTACCTCGTTATATTATTTAACTGAATTCACCGTGTACGTATAGGTGTTCGTATAATTGTATATTATTATAAAATTAAACTATTTCGAGAATACTTTGGGCAAGCGTATATAAATATGAATAAAGAATTAGCTTGTTAAAACATTTAAATATACCTTAGAAAGAAAGAGTTATTCGTGAACAGTATAAAATTAATTTCTCATAAATATATCATTTCTTAACAATAAAAATTATTTGTTAACGATCAATGTAGGGTATTATTGATGGAAATAAAAAGTATGAAATGAATCATCGGTTTACTAGTAATTTGCATGAAATCTAAATGTCGAAAATTTATGTGACTTTTTTTATTTTTTTTTAAATTTATAAAGAAAATATATTTAATCTCAATTTATTTAAAGATTGCCTCTTATAGTTCTTTATCAATTGTTGCAGGTAAATTAGTAACAGTTTTTTCTGTAGGAGGATATATATGCCGCTTTCTTGGTTTTTATGTGGATACCACTTTAACAAAATCGTAATCCCTATAATAAATAATTTGATTCGCAATTTTACGCTCTTAATAACAATGAAAATAAAAGTATGAAATTGAAAATAATAAGTTTAAAAAAATTGCTAGTATCGTAGAAATAATATTGAAGTAACGTTGAACGTCAAGGTATCCAGCTCGTTATCCACGAAAACCGAAAATTTTCATTTACCCATTGCAAATAAGGAGATATTCATCCAAGACGATTCGAGATAATGATGCATATACCATTTCGCGAGTGAGGCAAGCTCAAACGAGTCAAGGTAATATATCTCAAAGCTAAACAAGCTTCACCTCCTCCCCACCTAGACCTTCCATACTCGTAGTTCCCTTTCACGATAATCAAGAAGTCGATGGTGAGATTTAACGCTGCCCTTTCGACGTGTACGTCTACGCGTGTATATGCAAGTATAAGTATACGTATATATATACATATATATACGCATTATACTCTCATCTAGATATATATCTAGTCAAGGAGGCCGAAGTAGGTGTTGTTGTTTACGAATATGCATATCGTAGTATCGCCTTTACCACTCCTCTTCAAGGAACTTTGCTCTCCCCCCACCCCCTCCCTCTCTCTCTCTCTTGTTCCGGCTCCTCCTCTTCCCTCCCCCCGTCCCGCATCCCCTCTTTTTATACCATCATCATCCGCCCTAGAGCGATCCTCGAGTTTACCCTAATTGGCATAGTTTCCGCACGCGCCGACGAATAAATGCAAATGACATTACTTGGCGCGGCTGCTAATTACGATTAGGAAACGCCGGGTGAATTATCAACTGCTTTTGGCTGACTTCCTTCCTCCTCCCACTCCGAAACGAAAGAGGCGGCGGGAACGAGCGCGAGCGCTCCCGCGTGTGCACGCGGCAAGTCGCTATAATTTCGCGAAATTTCACTATTAATTCGAAACTTGATCGCGACGATTAATTGCATCGAACTCGATAGAGTTTCGAGTTAGAAAGGCAGAGGTGTAGCGCCGGGGTAGTACGGTGGGGAGATAGGGGTAGGTAGGGGAATAGGGTGCAGTATACTGAGTTAAACGACATTACCTCGAGTGTCAACGGATCATACGGTTTCACATATCCGACTTCCTTTATTGTTTTACGACAGGAACTTCCGGTGCAAACACCAGTTAATCCAATTTTGTTGAGACTACAATTATAAACTAAATAATTGCATTGGAACTTGCGTACCTCATCGTAATTAAACACCCTTACCCCCCACCCTCGAATACTTTGCAATTTATCCGACGAACAATTGTTTATTCCTTTTTTCTTGCACGCCCTTAGATTTTTTTTGTTCTCGTTCTCCTTTATTTTTAGAGTCCCGTACAAACGATCCGCACGACCCCTCCCTCCCTCCCTCCCTCCCCCGCTCTCTTTTGATTAAAAAGGGTGAATCGTCTTTTTATATATCACCAAGCTTTATTTGCAAAGCATCAATTACGTTAGTTTAAAACAAAAAAAAATCGTATGCGCCGAGCCGAAACGAATACTCGACATTTTCAACAAATTCCATGTTTTTAGGTGAATTCTCTCGTTTTCATCGCGTAACAAAGAAAATTTTCCTGTGTATATCCGCCCTTTGTAGAATTACTGATGTATTTTACAGTTAAATATTTTCTTGAGATTTTTTTTCGTTTAATATTATCTAATTTTTATTTTTATTTTCCTTTTATTTCTAAAATATTATACTATTATAATATTACACAATCTAATTCATAATATATAACTAATTGTTAATATTTGTTAGCCGACAAAATTAACGGTCAATTTCCAACAATTGAATATCCAATTCATCTATTTAAAACGATAATTACAAAAGTGTATAATAAATTCCACAATAACGATTTTAAAGGGTTAAATCCAGGTTGTAATAAAATTAACAACCAATTTGATTTTAAAAGTTGTACGACGTTTCGTCTGCCAGGTTTTGCAGACCTCTTCAAGTACATAAATGTCAAACAGTTAGAAATGATCTTCCATTACTCGTAGATGAGTAGAGTCAAGTGAATCATCTACGAGTAATGGAAGATCATTTCTAACTGTTTGACATTTATGTACTTGAAGAGGTCTGCAAAACCTGGCAGACGAAACGTCGTACAACTTTTAAAATCAAATTGGTTGTTAATTTTATTACAACCTGGATTTAACCCTTTAAAATCGTTATTGTGGAATTTATCATAACCATGAAGGGTGCACATTCTGAAATAAAAAGTGTATAATGTTATAATAATGAAACGTTAGTTAATGTATTACAGATTAATAAATTCTATTGAAAATTATATTTAGTTATGTATTTGTACAAAAATAAATAATTTCATTTACGTAAGTGAATTTTAGAGGTTAACAATATAATTTTATAAAATAAAAATACTTTATAATAGTTATTCATATATATGATAGCTATTGATGCACTTAGGGAGTAAAATAGGCGTTTATTCCCGGGATGAAAGTTGCTGCCCGAGCTTTAGCGCGATTAGTAATTTATCCAAGGGAATAATCGTCTTTACTCCGGAAGTGCATATAAAATTTTACACTCGGATTATTTGAAAAGTCACTTTATGTAACAACAATTTATTTTTTTAATTTTTAAATTTTTTCAATATAGTAAATTTTTTGATATATTTAATTAAATATAATAAATTTAATTTTATATTTGTAGAAAAAGTCTAAATTAAGTGTTTAAAACAACAGTAAGTCTACAATGAATATAATGGATCCACGGGCCATAAAATGAGTCTAGGGAGAATAAAGTGACGAAGGAGTAAAATACAATTTGATTTCACTTGTAGAGGTTAATAAAGTAGACTTTTTAGATGATCAGGGTAAAAAATAATTTTACTGATACTCCAATTTTGTATCTTTTTTTTGGATACGTTCATATTGAAACGTACAGAAAAATCATTTGCATTAATTGTATTTATATTACAATAACATAATGTTTATTTAGTAATAAATATTATCTTTAAAATATGCTCTAAAATTAATAAATAAATATATTCATCTAAAATATTATTTTTTAGTATATTATTTACATTTTATATTGATGATTTTCATCTGATTTTAGAAAAATAAATTAAGTATAAATAAGCTAATCAATATTATAGCTATTAAATTAGATAATTTGTAGACAATATTTAGCTAAAAGTGTTCACAAACATTGATATAGGTATTATATACATGTATACCTATACATAAATAATTAAATTATTTAAAGATGAAGAAGCCCTTGATAAAGTTTAATGAAAATCAATGACCCAAGTACTGTCGCGATACTCCCTTAGTAAAGGCGAAAGCTCGCACAAAGTGGTTCGCTTCACTAATAGAGTTTTTAACATTTAAGAACCTTCGGTACTTAATCGATCCTCCTTAATTTCCATTCCGAGAGCCTAACGCGATACATCAAAGCTTAACTCTCAAGCAAAAACTCAAGGTGGTATATATTCGTGACCAAAGCGCGAAAGAAAACGACGTTGAGCTTTTAACCACAATTATTCTAGTATTGCTCCTCCTACTTACACCGCGTCTTAAATGCCAGAATTGTAAGCTCAGGGTTTTTCTTTTCAATCGAAACAAAAAAATTGTAGCGATTGTACCTCCATCTATTTAGCTCAGTTTAGTTTTACATAGAAATTGTTGAGGGTGGAGTATGGTTAGAAAAATATTTTTGTAATTTTTATAAAATATTCTGTGAAATGTCATCTTTATCAAATATATTATAAAAAATATTCTCTATTGATGATTACTAATACCCAAATCACGTAAAATATTAAAATATTTAACAAAATATAGGCCTAAAACAGTTGCAAATTCAAAAATCTCATGGCAGGATAAAAGTTATCAAAGGACTCCGATGAAAAAGTTTCAAACTTATACATATAAGAGCTACAACTTTATACAGCGAATAAGGTTTATCTATAAAAATGCAATTTCTGGCTCAATAAACCTAATTTGTTTATATAATTGCCTTAAAAATATCAGATTTTTCATTCAAAAAGTAGTAATAAAAATGTCACATTTAATTTTAAACAAAAAAGGCTGTGTAACTTTATAATTCATACATATCTCAAGATATGTGCAAAATTTCAGGTGGCTACGACAAAAATTGTCCTGCGAGGAATGTATTAAAGGTATAAAAAATAGTTTTCGAATTATTTAGCTTTAAAGATAAAAATACATGACTTATTGCAATAAGCACATAAGCTTTATAATATTAAACGTTATTTACGCATATTCTACGTAACATTTAGAACTTGTTTCTAAAATAAAAAAAATTGATTTTTTTTAAATCTTAGACCAAACTCTACCCTTAATTGCAGTGAATAACCTCATGATTTATTTCTTTTTTTTCAATTTCGTTTAAGGTAAAGTACCCAATACGAACAATTGGACAAAATGTAAAATCGAACGTATACTTGGACCGTTGGAAAAACATAATTATAAAGTAAAATATTTAATTTAAATAAATGTTTAAAAATTATTTTTTTTTATATAAATACTTGTCAACTCCATTAAATTTGTAGTTACTTTTTTGTTAATTTATTGCCATTCAGACTAGCACCATTAGTGTGTTTATTAAAAGCGTGATAACAAAAAGTTATTCTAATTTTTAAAATTCGAAATATCGCACATAATTTGAACGTGTCTTTGACAAATCGGACCCCACTTTGAAGGAAGAGCAGATTTATTAAACAAAAAAGAAAGACAAAAAGCAAAAGTTTTAAAAAAGAAGGAGCAGAACGTTATAAAAGAATTTAATGCAAGTAAAATGAAAATTCAAGAAGAAAAGAAAATTATTAAAGCAGAATTGCAAAAATGGAAAAATATGATTAGATCTGAAAATAATAAAGAAAATAAAATAAAACAAGAAAATGAACAAGCAAAATTAGTTGAAAAATTAAAAGATGTAGATAATTATCTAATAAATATAAGTAAATGCAATTATTGCAGTCAAAAGTTAAAATTGAAGTATTTTTATGTACAAATCAAAATAAATTTTTATAATATATACCTTAAAGAAATAAATATGTTCATTGTTATTGACTAAATACTTACTTGTATACAATGAGGCATTGCAGTGGTTTGCGGATTAGAATTGTCCAACTACTACGTTTTTTTAAACCTTAATATAATTAATATTTTTATTGCAACTTACTTAATAACGTATACATTATATATTGAATCAAAGGAAATAATAATATAACAATTTTTTGTTTTCAAAATAATCATTTTATAGGTACCACTGAAGAAAGTGTCCAAGTATTGAGTACTTTACCTTATTAACTCTTTCTTTTTTTTAATATATATATATATATAGCAATGTCTTTCTCTACAGCATACATTATTTTTGGCCGTTGTACGCTAGATTGTCGGGAGTCGCGAATTTTTCATTTGTTCCAGGAGTGCCGGGCTTTTATATTGCGCTTTGGCACGGCGCTCGCTCCAGTGAAATGGAAATGACGTCGTTTTAAGGAAATGCCGATTCGACAATTAGCTAGATGCATAAGTGACTGCAAAGTGACTTTAATATTTGTTTCTTTTTTCGCAACGTTGTTTGCGAGACAACGTCGCTCAGTTTATTAAATTTTAAAAAGATTCAAGTATATATATAATTTATTATGGTGTACAATGAAACGCCGTCTGGTAAATCAATATTACGAACGATTAATCATTGTATAATTTACACGTATACGTTTTTTTTTCGTGAACGTTCATTCAATTAATAAATGCGAGAAAGAAAAAAATAACATTTAATTAGCGGGAAGAGAAAAGAAAAAGCGAATGTAAATGAATTTTATTCTTAAGTTTACGAGTAGCTAAGCCCCATTAACATTGCCGTCCCTAGGACGGATATTTGCCATCCGACTCGAGGACACGATTCTACCTCGTTGTATATACGTATATATACCGAGTTTCTCACGCCAGCAGCAACCCTTTTCCCGCTGTTGTCGTTTTTCAGGACCCGAAATATAAAGCTCGCGGTACGAGTACCTCGTTGTTTCTTCCACCCTCGTTGTCTACGATCCTTCCACGAGCCACCGTTGATCTTTTGAACCAGTTTCTAGGAAAGCGCGAACGTTTAAAATTATTTGCTTTCCCCAACAGGATTCGTTGTGCGCAATGAAGCCCGTATAGCGAACGAACAAAAAATGTAAACACTATAATCTTATATGAATAACGTGATATTTTTGTTCATTAACAATCGATGGAAGTTTATATATATATATATATATGTGTGTACAAGTCAAACGAGGGAACAGCGTATTGATCTTGAATGTATTGATCCAAGTCAAACAGATTCTGCTCCAACAACTTTCATCACAGTCGATGATTCAATGTAGTTACTATTACAGTTAACACTTGTCAAGTAAGCATCCGGCCAGATGCCTTGATGTATACTATAGTGACTTTGAATTAAGATTAGCTGACGTTCGAATATTCTCTGACAATATTTGGACAACACTTCGAAATTGATTACTAATAATACTTCGAAAACTCTATCGACTTGTTATCCATATTCCTTTTTCTTGTCTATTGCAATGTTTCATTAATAAACGCGATATTTCGAGTGCTGATGAAATATTTTAGTTTGTCTAATACTCGACTGAACTCGTAACGACCAAGTGGATATTTTTCACTGAAAGTGAAAGAAAAAAAGATACAATGATAACATTTGTTTGACAGTAGGTATCGAAAGTTTAGTAAAAGTGCAGTAGCGAATGTTTAATGTCAAATTTTTTACAATAGTTTCGAATAAAGTTTCGGATAGTCCTGCCTGCGTGAACTGCATGAACAGTGTACAAACTTTAAATAAATTTAAGCGATCAACTTTGAACTTAAAACGATTCGACCTGGATTTTTTTTTGTTTTAAAAAAAATAAACAAAACTGCAAAAACAATTCTATTACGTTATGCAACTTGCCGTGACAAAAAAATGTAAGCTATATCCATTGAAAAAAGTTTACGACTACATCGACTTATTGACAATGGTCGAAGTAAAAATAAAAAAAAAATAATTTATGTTAAAAAGTTGCGTGGGTCGCACCAGTTTAATAAAATCAGAATATCTTGTTAAACGATACATCCTTCGAATGAAATTTCATTAAAAAACGACGCGTGGAAATCCAAAATAACATCAATACCTCGCATGAATATACAATGCGGAAAAACATTATTTTTTCGGAAAAAAGGTGAAAAAAAAATGAAAATCCCTTCGATTGAAGGATATTGAAAGTCCCCGCAATCCAATGTTTATAAAACAGTGAGGTTGGAGAGAGAGTGACACGCGAGAAAATCCATCGGTGAAATACTATCCTCTGCGTGAAATTCAAAATCCGTCCCTTTCTCCAGGACAAAATCCTACGGTAAATAGGGAGGGTATACCGCGCGCTTACGCAATAATTCGTCCCGAATGAAAATCTTAAATCGACCAGGGACAGGTCTTGAAATTAGCAAACGCCTTCGAGCCTTAACTTTCCTTCACTTACCGCAATAAAAGTACGAGGGGTACGACGCGAGTGTGACACTTGAATTGAAGTTGGAGCAACTAAACCCAAGAGTTGACTAACACGAGTCAAACTAAAATTACTTTTGTTCGTCGCAAACGATACTTATAGCGATATCTCGAACCCGGCATCGCTAATAATCTCGGCATCGAGTACTTAATTACCTCTCCTCCTCCTCTCCCACGTCTTTGCTTCTCTCTATCTTCTTATAGCTCATCTTCTCATCTATCAAAAGAAGGCGCATCGTCCGATTCACATTTGCGCGAAATTTTATCTCTTCGAGCGAAATTGATGAAGCAGTTGTTACTTCCAAAAGTGTATATATGTATAATTATGTAATAATTATATTTATTCAAAATTCTATAACTATAAATTTACCAACCTCTCTCTCTCCTCCTCTCCCGTCTTGCTCTCTAATCAAACTAACATAACATAAAGATTAGAAAAATTTAATTTTTGTTTGTTGAAGTTTAATAGTTATTGATATTATTAATAATATTGAATATATATTATTAATTAATTTAAAACAAATTGCTAATTTTATTAATTTGTTAACTTTATATTGAAAAATTAAAAGCTTATTTTATACCATTTTAATAAATATATATAATAATTATTAAATTAAAAAAGGTGTAGTTATTTACTATGCGTATTCACTTAACTCATGACTGTATTATGTAAAAAATATGAAATAGAATAATAGATTAGAAGATTAATTGCAATATTTAATTTCATTTTTAAAAAAAAATTTAGGAAAAAAGCAGAGTCGTATTAACGGTTTTTATCTTGGCTTAAAAAGTATTTCCTGTAAATTACGGCCTATTAATTAAATTCATAGAGTTTTTTATAGTGGTGAAAATTTGGCGATTTTTTAAAAAAGAGTTTCTTATAAGAGCTATATCTCAAAATCTAATCAATTGATTTGAAAAACCTACCGATATATCGAAACCTCTTGAAAAGAGGAATCTTTTCGCGCATATAAAGTCTCAAAATATCTAAACCAAGAGTAATGGTAAGTGTTCAAAAATACCTGTAAAAATGCAAAATTTTGTAGTCAGTTTTTTTAAAAATTCTTTTACAAAAAAAATTGGGGATAAAATCGGTGACACGGTCGCGCAATTGTTGGTCATGAACCAATTTCTGATAAGTACGTTATTTCAATAAAATATAATAAGAATTACATAAATCTAAACGTTGGTATGCACAATTTAAAGGTTAAACAATCAATAATTGATCAGTAGTTTTAACTAGGAATTGGTATACCTACCGAATATTTACTGATCACAAATTAGTACTTCCCGCCTTTTTTCTTATATTGTTGCTTACTATTAAAATAGGAGTTGTTTTATCTTTCTAATATGGCTAAAAGGAAATTTAATAGTTTCTATATCTATCAAAATATATACGATTATTAGCCTTTATTAACATAAAATTATTCTATGAACGTACGGATTTCCCTTAATTGATCAACAATTGGATACGTGACGGTATATATATGATCATCACTTTGACTATATTTTCGATCGTCGAAATTAGAAAAGCAAAAATTGTAATTAATTGTCCTTTTTTGTCACTTCTATATTTTGACGAGGTCCGGCGTTAATTAAAGTTTTATCCGAAGCGAATAAGGGAACAATTACTGAAAAATAGTAGGTTAGCTTGGTGCGACAGCCGTTCATTAAACGCGCCTAAATCTCATCAAAAAGTGGCATTGAACCAGTCGACGTCGTCGTCGCCGAGAGAACGTCAACTTTTCTCTATATACAACCTCTCGCACTCTCGCAGTTGCTGCCTCCGGTAAAGCAGTCGTCCGAATTAGGACCGAAGCACCAGGAGTACTGAAATTTCATAAAGGAGAACTTTATATTAGGGGTTGTTAACTTTTGACAATCTCCGCTCATTGTAACAACCTATTATTTAAATAAATTAATTAGAGTTTACTCGAAATTATTGAATATTCTATTGAAAAATGTGTACGGCGTTACGTTTGAGTATATCAATTAAACGTACACGTTATTTCACACGCCATTTAGTTTATCATTATTCAATAATAACCCGCGTTCGCAGATTTATATTTAACTTTCGCTCGTCATTATTTTTTTAACGTTGAGCGATGATAATGTAATTATCTGGGTTATTATTAATTTATTATTGTTATTATTTATATACTTGTTTCTTATACTAATTTGTTGCTTGTTAATGCGACAAGTTTACGCGACCCACTTCTCGATACACGGGAACTTTAAATTTATCTTGGAAAGTTTATTATCGCGCTATCGCATTTACAACTTTACTTTCTTGTACCTACACAATGTAAATGAAAGATATTATTGTTTCAATTGGGTTTTTATTTTAAAGGGAAAAAGTCAATAGACTATCGGATTCATGACGTCAACGGCGTAACAAATCCGTCGTTTATGTTTCAAAGTATACAATGTGTTAATGGATTAAAAAATAACTGTTTTTCAATTTTTCCATTTCCCGATTTGCGCGAACGAAATTCGAGAATTTCGATTCGTACGCATTTCATCCCGAGTTTTTAATGATCGGAATGTTAAATTTCACTGTGTAACTGTACCGATAATTACGAAAAATCTGATGTAATTATTGACATTACAAATTTTTTATTTAAATCGAACGTTATCGTGCAATTGAAAACTTTAATTAAGAGATTCAAATGTACCGTGTACACTAAAACAACTAAATTGACGTGTGCAGTAAGCAAACGATGGCTTATCTCAAACGAATAAGGAACGATTACGTTTAATATATATAGATAGAGCGATATACGTGTGTCATTGAATAGGAAGGTACATTTTCCATTCGAAAATCCCTTTGTAATTAACACTTGCGCTTGTGCAGTTAATTGGCCGGAAATGAGCGAGCACAACGCATCGACAACGCAACGGTCGACTCGGTTGTGGAGCGTAGCCGCGAGCAGTATTCGTGTAGTGATCGCACCCACGATTTCCACCATCGGTTCCTCGCTATACATATTTTCTATACGGTTTGTGCGCATTGCGTCTCCAGTGTTAAACTCGATCCACGCACTCTCATTGATAACCGTAATAACATTATTTTCATTAATTTACTTCGTCGATCCTCTCTCCTCTTCTACCCTTTTTTTATTGTCAATTTATGCGCGTAAAACGCGAAAGATAATAAAAATATCGTTGACCAACCTCGTTGAATTATTCAGATGTGTTTATTATATATGCTAAGGGTGTAATTAATTGTTGCAATTTAGTATCGTGTTAATTATTTTGAACGCTCGTATAAGGTTTTATTGTTCATGGATATATTATTTAATGAAGGATCGCTACTTTGTAAGCGTGGTGCGATGAAAAATGTTGTAATCGTTTCTTGCGAGATACAGATAATGTGTTGAAAGGGTCCCATATACTCTATTTTTTACCTTCTCTCTCGCTCTCGCTCTCTACCTTATGGATCTAAAAATAGCAGATAATTATAATAGACATAAGTAAAAGAGGACATTAATTTATAAAGTCTAATAGTTCGGGATTTCTCGAAAAATACCAAATGGCTTTGGTTGTAAAATTTCGCACTAGCATAAATTATTCATAAACGAAATGCGCAATGAACTATTAGAATTTTATAAATTCTATGTTATTTTTAGGTGTCAGTAAAACATAGGGAGGAGTGTAAAAATTGGGTTTAGAACTAATTGTCAATGTAACATTAATATTTTTGTTATTAGGAAAATATAAAGTGGCGAAATGTTATTAAATCATTAATTTGTACGTCAGTTTGTTTTCCTCGTTTAATCCGCTGAAGAAATTTCAATTGAATTATTGTTCCAACTCTCGATGTTTGATTGCAACTTGTTTGAACTTTGTTTTGACTACTTTACGTTGATACAGCAATTACCTAATGCTTTCATCCCAAAATTGAATCATACTTCAGAATCGAGGGTCGAGTTCTCAGTTGAGGGGAGAAAAAATAAATTAACCGTTATTTGAACTTTCTTTTTTCTGGGTGTACAGCGTGAAAGGAAAATATCAAATCTCCCTCCTCCCTATGGAGATTGATAGTAATAATAATAATAGGAGCTTTCCTTCACATATATAATATATACGTGTGCGTGTGAGTGTATAGATCGTCGTGGAGTGACATCCCCTCCGTAACTTTTTGATTGCTGTCGTTCAAGGTTCGAGCTCGTTTACAACCTTTTACGAACTTGACACTATTTTCCCAAACTTTCTTGTTATTATTTATAGTGTCACGAGGGATTGCATCGAGTATCGTAATATACGCGTAGTGTACAATAATGCAAAAATCACTTTCAATATTTTGTTTACCGATGCTTCACATTTTCGGAAATTTAACGCTCGAACCCTGTTCAACTTACGCGATAGGTGGTCCTTTGTACATCTTGAACATTGATATTTCGTTTAAAATAATCATTACACGTCACTCACAGACGTCTTTTACGCACACTATATCGCGCTAGAGTAACTATTGATAGGTCAATTTAACAAAGATTTTACTTACGCGGATTTATTATACGCACACGGAGAGAAATATCTTGTAAAAATTACCAGTAAATTCATGGTAAAAGTGGGATGCGCTGTATTTATTGAAATTTTTACCATGAACTTCTTGCAATTTTTCCCCCGATATCTTAGTATAGGCAAAAGTAGCGTTTCGTCAATAAACAAATTTTTCGATTCAAAGTATTTGTCATTTATATATATACCGGGTCTTTCAGAGCTCTCTTCGCAGTGAAGACGGTGCGCACTTAAAAATACTTGTGCTATAGTTTTAGGAATAACTAAAGTAGTAGTTTTAGCCGTAACAAAACTTTTTATGAAAAATGTTACTGCTATAGTAATTGCTATAGTTGTAACTATTACTTTTTCAATAAATATTTTAGCAACAACTATAGTAATTACTATAGTTGTTACTATTACTTTTTTGATAAATATTTTAGTAACAACTATAGTAATTACTGCAGCTGTTACTATTACTTTTTAACTAAATAATTTACTTATAAATATTATAATAACTATATAGTAACAATAGTATTAACTTTAGGTGTTCGTTCTTTGAGTATTTATTTTAGCATTCTAACCTAAAATCGCTACTTTGTTGATTGTTTTCAGTAGATAAAAATATACATTCAGTAGATAAAACACTGTTCGTAACTTACACGCAAAGGCGTTTATACGAAACTTATGACATTAATAGGAATAAAATTAAAGAATGAACAATTAAATGTTAATAAAGATGTTGTTACTTCGGACACGGATGGTATGTAGACTTATAATTTTGTACTAAAGTGTTAAAAGGAATACAGGTAACGACTGCATGATGGTGGTTATTTACATGTATTTGACTTATAGTACAAATACATGCAAATCATGAAGTCATTTTATAAAATAAAATATGAGGCCTACGGTGCCTCGATCGGTAGAGCGTTGAACTCGACCCTCGGCGGTCCGAGGTACGATTCTTAGTCTCCACCGATTAATACAAGTACCTCTACAGAATGTATTTTAAACAAGTGGTTTCTTTAGGAAAGACATTGTAAGATTCTGGCTATCATAAATATAGGAACACAAAAAGAGAATCGTTGTGCAAGCGCCATAGTCGAGCTGCTATAACACTTTTTCGAAACACGATTTTAGAAGATTAAGTACTTACTGACTATTGCAGATTCAATTACAAAACCAATAATCACTTTTTCGACATTATATGAGTTATCTGTTTTAAGTTTCGGTAAAGGATAACGGGTACACCTCGCAAGATTTAAATAAATTGAATATTCTTTTTTTTTTGTATTTTGAATTTGTAATTATAATTTTTAAATATCGTGTATAAATGTGATTTTTAAAAACTCGACAGTACGTGAACTTTACACATACTGCATCAAAATATTTCCATTTGTAACCCTCACTTTGAAATTATTTTTGCATTATGTATAAAATTTGAATATTTCTTTTCAGGTAATTTTATTAATAAAAAAAATACAAATTTCTTTGAAAGTATGAGTTTTTCTCGAAAATATCTACAAATAAATCACGTTAAATAATACTAAAAATAAGAAATCATCGAATATTTTTTTATAATAATCTTTATTTGAAAAGATATTCGTCAAATTTTGGTTTTAAATTCTCATTATTTAATAATTCCTATTATTAGTAAAAATATTCCACTATAATTAAAAGCAAACATTTCTTTGACCATCCAACAATACATTCTTAAATTAAAATTGAACACCCGAATCGAGAATCTCTAATCTCGAAATTCGAATTTGATCATCAACTGTATTAGAAATTTTCAAGAGGTTATTAACCAAAAAGGTTAAATAATCGAAAAATAATTGCAATACGCTCGGCTTAAATCTATTGATAACTTCATTTTGCTTTATAACATTGTATAAGCCATAAACTAATTATAATTAGTACATAATATTAAAATAATTCAATAATTTACAATCTGTAAAAACGATAAAAATGTCTCTACCTCTGAAAGACGATTTAATATGTAAATACGTAAGTAGCTGCTTGATCGAAACTACTAATTAATCATTATTAACCTGTTACTTATTGAATTTATTTATTTATTAAATTAGTGTGATAAGAAACTCAGATCAAGACGAAGTCTAAATGAACATTTAAAGACGCACAATCCTGTTAAACCTTTTAAATGCATTTACTGCCAAAAAAGTTTTGTAAGAAAAGTACAATTACGTACACATTTGGCACACCACAGACCAGAAAATTATTTGACTTGTGAATATTGTAAAATGCAATTTAATAGAAAAAGTCGAATTGCAATACATATTCAAGTGAATCACTTGAATAATTTGAAGTTTTCCTGTATGTATTGCAATAAAACTTTAGCTAATGCTGACAGTTTAAAAAGGCACGAACAGACGCACCAAGATAAAAGTAAGACTTTACTTAATAATTTATTCCTTGTTTAACATTACGTACACGAAATACTTAATAATAAGTTTCAAAATAAACTTGTTTGCATATAACAGATGATTCACGTACTTGTATCGTAATGTATTGCAGCATTCTAACCTAAAAATTTCGTTGCTTGTTTTCGTTATCTCGTGTTAGTTCGAAAAGACTTTTTTACAAAACCCGTTATAGCACTCGCTTTCGGCTGGTGTTATAAACCTCTCGTTTCGTAAACAAAGTTTTTCCGTACTTTTGTGAAATACACTATTTTGTAATTGCGTCAATCACTTGTACGAGGATTAGCAAGTGATTAAAAATATGTGTATATACTCTTGTAAATAGTACATTAAGATACAACTGGAATAATCAATACATTAAACCTTTTAACTCAATTTAAACGTAATAAATAAAATATATTAAATTTTACAGAAATTACATGCAATATTTGCGATAAAAGTCTGAGTATTAAGCATAATTTGAAGCGGCATTTGCTAACACACGAAAACCAAGAACCTGTTAAATGTATAATCTGCAATCGCGCATTTATCAGAATTGACACACTAAAACGCCATTACGCTTCCAAACACAAAGAAGAGTACTATCAGATTATTAAGGAAGCTGAAAAGCGTAAAACAACTAGATAAAAAATTGAATATTTACTCATATGTTTCCTATGTTCATCAATATGTTTCCTATAATCAAAATAAAATAGTGCGGACAAAGCAAAAATCCTATCTTTTCTTATCCCATCCTATATTACATTAATTGGGAAGATAAGATTTTCCCAAGTTTCGCACCTTATTTCTGCATCTTGTATCCTCTAAAAATGTGCCTTTCTGCGACACTTTTATTTTTTCACATTCTATTTTTCATATACGATGAATCTATACTAGTAAAATGGTTATTATGAATGCATACTTTAAATTTATTTACAATAATTTTTTTAGTAGAACCTTCTTATTATTTTGCTTCCTCATAGAGGAAGCTTTGTGATAGTAACATTTTCGACTCGCTAAAAACATGTTAGAAATATGTTTTAACATATCAGGAGTCGAAAACACGTGTTTTTAGAAAATGTCTGTATGGATGTGTGTGTGTGTGTGTGTGTATACCGCCGTATTTTCGAAACTACTCGACCGATATCGCTCAGTTTGTGCGTGTAGTTTACTTTTTAATTTCTGAATTCGGGAAAAGAAAGTAGTTATCTATTCCCCAAATAGTTTTTGTTCTAATGACAATATTCGATATTTTCAAAAATTAATTTTTCAAAATCTTGATGATATTATTGATTTTCTTTAATCAGACCAAATTTGTAGAGAATAAAAAAATCTATCCGCTCGATTTTGGATTGATGAATTATCTCTATTAGTTTTTTTGTTATTTAAAAAAAACGATTTTTTTTAAATCTTTTATATTTCAAAAATTATTTGGTTGAATATGCTGAAAAAATTCGTGATGAAAAAACAATCTAACGGTCATACACTGTAAAAATTTCAAATAATTATATCGTTAAGTTTTCGTTAAAAAAACAAAAAAGTAAAAAAATTGCGTTTTCTGTGACAAACGTTTTCGGGAATAAAAAGCATTTAATCCACTATAAATTTTGAAAAAGAATAGTCTTTTTGGTAGTTACGATCCCTATTGTTTTTCAGCTTAAAATATCTAGTATTACCCAAGTTAAGTATTATATATTTTTGTGCAAAATATTTGATTGCTCGTATTTCTGAAAATAATCGATCGAATATATTGAAAAAAATCATGGTAAGAGAAAATGATGATAGCATTATGCTGTAAAAATTTCAAAATCTTTTATGGACTAAGTTTTGAGAAAAAGATCATAATCTAAAATATAGTTTTTAGTAAAATTTTGTTTACTTAGAAACTACTCTAATGTTGAACTAAACATATTTTTGGAAGAAAATGTTTTTAGAAAATGGAAAGAAAAGCAGAAAAAGCTCGTTTGTTATATTTTTAATCGATACCATCTAAAATTTTCTATACGAGATGATGAAGAAATTGAATCTGATTGAACAGAATAGTCTTATTGTGAAGAAAAATTTGTTGTATATTTGGAAGAGAAAAGTGTGAGTAATATTAATTGAAAATTGACGAAATTATATTTATTTTTCTATTTTAATAAATTTTTTATTACATTTTTTCTAAAGATATGTTTTAAGTTGTAAGCAAATAAAATACGGGTTACATGATAATTTCAAAACTTTTTTAAACTTTTTGAGGGTGCTGTAAGTATTACTAAAAAGAAGAAAGAAGTTTTACAGTTTTCAAAAATCTTAGATGAAAACTAGTGTGGGATTTTAAAGTGGTTTATTTAAAAAAAATCATAATTTATATACATATATAATAAAGTGAAAAACCCAATCGTAGGGCAAACGCCGTTTTTAATATAATAAAACAAATGTCGAGCTGGAAGAGAATAACATTTTTTAATAATACTATGACATTTAGTTATAATTAAGACAAAAAATACAATATTTGAATAATATATTGCATATAGGATCGATCTGTTCATTTGAGGAAGCTACGTGCCAATTAATTGGCAGCGGTTTTTTAACATAACTTAGTTTTAAAAATTCAGCAAGGTTTATTTTTAAATATAGTTATTTAACGTCGCTCTTTTCATGCTTACATACCACTGTTAATCAGAAAGGATTAATTGAAAAAATATATATGCCAGTGATGCTTTTCAATTATTTATTTATTTGTAAATGATCTCTTGTAAATAACATATTTTTTATTTCTCAGACAATTCATTTTTATCGTAATATAATTTTTCTAATTTAAACTCCCAATATAAAGCTTCTGCTTTTGCGGCTCTTTCTTTAAATATTAAAGTGTTGTGTTTTAATTCCGACAGCTCGCTTTGCCTTCTTCTACAGAAACGTTTGTTTTTTGATTCGATAGACATATTCACTAAAAATATAATAATAGTTTATAAATAAGATAATAATAGTTAAAAGCTGATTTGATAATGTTACCTTGTTGACAAAAGTCTTCTGATCTTTTAATATATTTTGATACAGAATCCGCTTCAGAACAGTCTTGAGAAATAGTTTGTTCACCTACAGTATAAAAATATAGAACAGTTCGATAATATTTTATACATGTTGAAAAAAATATTGAAGTAAAGCTTTCTACAAAAAACAATAGGAAAAAATACTATTTCTTTTAGAGTAAGTGCAGAATGCAAACGCTATATAAAATATTGTTATACATTTATTCAAATAGCATATTACAATGCAAATGCTATTTTGAGTATGAAATAAACTGAAAAAACAATCATTTTATAAATATCAAAATATAATCACATTGATTAAAATCACTTTTATCACTCAAATCAGTTGCGTCGTCCAGTACGTTTTCAAAATTGCATTTTTCTACAACAGGCGGGAGCTTCGGATATTTCATAACAAATTTATTTGGCCTATTTAATTTTGAATTCTTATGTGGATCTTTCTTCTCTTCAACATAAATAGGTGAGCTAATTTTGGAAATTCCTAATAAATAAGATAGAATATATAACAAAATTGAAATTATTGTTTTTAAATAAATAATATATCGAAAATTATTAAATTGATATCGACAATTCTATTTCTATAGAAAATATTAAAAATAACTTTCTTCTAAATTTTTAAATGTCTTTTATTCAGAAATAAAAATTATACTAATCGCACGTAGCATATTATAAATATAAAGTATAACTATTATACATACAATTCTTGTACATTGTATTGTAAATTTATTTATACTATTATTAAGACATAGTAAGCAAAACACGATTAATTTTAAGGTTATTAACCAGATTGTGCGCACAGATTGTTAAAAACTATTCTTATATTTTAATGGAAATTATTATAAAGTTAAAAAAAGTGCATGATTATCATCGCAAAGTAAAAATTCCATTACTGCAGGGATTCAAATATATGCCCTTAAATCCTGCCCTTAAAAAATTTATACCCTTTGTTAATTAAAAAATATAGATATAAACTGTTATAATAATAATAATGTTACGACTGAGATAATATTTACCTGTTTCTTGGATATTACATGATTTGAATAGATTTTTGTTGTTGCGATAAAATTTACTAAGTTGGTCAATAGTTCTCTGAAACAACATAGGTTATAAAGTAAAATCTAAATATATTGACGATAGTTAATAAAATATTGATAAAAGTAAATGGATTAAAATTATTTTTACGTGGTACTCTGGAAATACATTATCGTTAAATTCTTGACAGATTTTCTCCCATGCTTTTTTCTTTCTTAAAGTATTCTCTGCCGTTCTACTTTTAAAATGTACTGCAGGATACTTAGATATAATTGCAACCAATTTATCTTTGTCGGCGCTTGATAAGTTTTTTTGCCCACCTTCTGACATTTTGACTATTCACTTTTATCATGCAAAGTCCCACGGTTTTAGGTTAAAAAATCAAATGATCTTGTGAGCCTGAAATTGGCAAGTAGTCTTAGCGGGTAACCAGGAACAAAACACTCATCCGGTCCTCCGCGCTTTTAGTGATTTTATTCTTTTTTTTTTAATCGTTCTTAGACTATCAAGCATAGCCAAGTACTACTAGGGCTACTGAAAATAAACTATTTTAAGTCTATTGTATTAATGATAAGTTAATTAAATTAATGACTTGAGATCGAAAATCATCATTTTTCAAAAAATAAATGATATAACTTTTATATGCATGATGTTAAAGACCAAATATTTTAGGAAACAGCGAAAGGGTTAAAAGAACAAGAGCCGTCCGTCAGTAAGGTAACTTTACTAAACATATTATTAATTATGAGCAAAACAAAATATTCTACTAATACTTTTTATCTTTAGTAAACTTTTTATGGGTCTGAAGTTTCCACCGCTGGGCTTCAATGAAAAATCAAATTTTCTAGAAATCAGTCTTTTACACTAAAAAATGATAGAATATGCCAGTAAATGATTGTCAATGATAATTCATTAAAAATTTTCTGAAAATAAAAACTAGTGTAAGAAAAATAGTGTACCTATTAACGGTAAAAGTAGACCAAAAATTGGAAAAAAATAAATTTTCATTTATCTTTCTTAAATATCTTGAAAAGTCGATATTTCGATACTTCTTAAACTGTAAAGTTAAGTTCCTATATGTGTAATAATGGTGTATGTATAAAATTTTTATGCGAAAAACATTAGGTGGGTGGCTATTAAGGGTAGAAGTCGTTCAAAAATAGGAAAAAACGAATTTTCATTGATCTTTTACAAATACCTCAAAAAATAATATTTTTATTTTCTTTAAAATGTAAAATTAAACTTATATATATGTAAGAAGGATGCCTGTTTAATAGTCTTGTATGGAAAAAATTTAGGAAGGTGGAAAATAAGGGTAGAAGTCGTTTAAAAATTGGGAAATGTCGAATTTTCATCGATCTTTCTTAAATATTTCGAAAAATCATACTGTTATTTTCTTTAAATTATCAAAAAAAACTTTTATATGTGTAAGTGGAATGCCTGTTTAATATTCTTATACGGAAAAATTAGGAGGGTGGCTATTTAGGGTAGAAGTCCAAAAATTAGGAAAAAATCAAATTTTTATCGATCTTTCCCAAATAATTCGAAAAGTCTTATTTTTATTTTCTGTAGATTGTAAAGTTAAGCTTCAATATGTGTAACAAGGGCGTCTGTACAATATTCTTTAGAGAATAAATTTAGGAGGAGGGCTATAAATGGTTGAAGTCATCCAAAATTTGAAAAAAAAAACAAATTTCATCGATCTTTCCCAAATATCTCGAAAAGACATATTTTTATTTCATTAATTTTTTTTAAATACATCTGTTTTTACTTAAATGGTTAAGAACATTCATAGATGTAAGTAGGCTTAAATGCAATTTTAATAAACCTTCCATTAACATGGCTTTATTCAATCACATGCTCAAAATGTTGCCCATTTCGCTCAGCGCAAATAATTGTTCTATTTATTATTTCTCTTTTGACAAGATGTAAGGTGTCAGCAGTAATAGATTGGAAAGCTTCAATAATTCTATTTCTTAAGTCGTCTGCATTATGTACCGACGTTCGATAGATCCTCTATGAATTTGGGAGTGAGAATGATAAAATTAACAATTTTAGAAATATATAATTATAATATTTGTTAGCCAATTATAGATAATAGAACTACCTCTTTTATGTAACCCCAAAGGAAAAAGTCACAGGGTGTCAAATCTGGTGATCTTGGCGGCCACTCATATTGCGTTCTATTACTTATTATGCGTTGTCGAAAGATTTGTTTCACACTCTCTAATCCAATCCGCGACGTATGTGCGGGGTGTCCGTCCTGCATAAACCACATTTCTTTAATTTGTTCTTCTGTAACTCCAGAATTAAGTAGTAAATTTCTCAAATCTCCTCGAATAAATCCTGCATAATTTTCGGCTGTTTGATTACCGTTTATAAAAACCGGACCAATGACTCGATCATTGTACGTTCCAGCCCAGACGTTAACTACAAATTTATTTTGATTTCGTACGGTATCGACCGTCCATTTTGGGTTTACCTGTAAATTGAATAAACACGGAAAGAGTACTATCTTTGGATCACGGATGTTGTCCTAACTCTAAGATATGTTTTTCTAATATAAAAATATGAAGAAAGTTAGACTCTAACGTTTAAATTTACCGATGTTATGGATTAATGAAGCAAATCAAAAAAAATTACTTCCACTTTAATTGCTTATAACTAATCAGCCATTAGAGACAGTTATTCAAACCCAAGCTCGAAAGAAAGCTGAGATCAAGTAGATGCGATTTACAAAAAAAAGAATCTCAAATATCTGAATTTGGTCGAATGTTATCGAGAAAATAAGAATTAGATGAAATTTTGATCTGAAAATAAATTAATTTATATTTTCTTCATATTTTTATATTACACAACTTTCTCCTTGTTAATGTAATTTTTAAATTAAAAATTCATCAGTAAATGTCTGTCAATATGAATTTGAATGTTGATGAATATTTTTTCTGAGGCGTGCAGGTAATGCAGTACTTCGAAATTGTTGTAAAGATAATTATGTCATGTAAAATTAAAAGCCTTACCTGCGCCCAATAGCGCATATTTTGAGTACAAGTTATTCCATTACTGTGAAACGTACATTCGTCAGTAAAAAGAATTTTTTCCACGAATTGTGGATCATCTCGGACTATTCCAATAATCCATTCACAATAATTCGAACGACGCTCAAAATCATTTTCTCCTAATTTTTGAACTAATATCATCTTGTAAGGGTAGAATTTATGCAATTTCAATATTCTATGTACAGATGATTGGCTAATGTTGTGGTGTGCCGCTAATTTGCTAATACTGGTATTTGGATCTTCCCTGACACTATTCAGTACTGCCGTTTGCATCTCCTCCGTGCAAACAGTTGGCAATGGTCCTAGAATAAGGAAAAAAGCATCTTAAAGTAAAATCGATCTCTGGGTGTGTAACCTTGCCCGTAGTATGATTACTATAATATAACTTATTAATAAAAGCACCATAATTTAAAGATTTTTATATACCTTGACGCTTAGCAGGGTAAAAAGAACCAGTGGTTTGTAATCGTCTATTCAAACTTCTAAACTCATCTTCGCGAGGAAAAATTTCGGTTTCGGGATATCGTTCGCGGAACAACCTCTCTGCAGCACGGCTATTACATCTACATTCTGCGTAAATATGTATCATATTAAGCATTTCCACATTAGACCACTTCATATTTTATTATTTTATTATTTAACTTTAAGGATGAATGCGTTAATAAAAGTAAACAAATTACCTTTTTTTCATTATCTACTACGACGCTTCACATTTTTTTATGCTGCCACCTTCAGATTGTAAAACAATGAGTTCTAACAATATTGTAAGCAACAGTAATCGCGAGTATATTGAGTCTACTGAAAAGAATCAACAAAGTAGCGATTTTTACGTTAGATCGAGTGCTATGAATAAATACCCAAAGAATGAACGTCTAAAGTTGATATTATTGTTACTCATTAAAATTATAAAAATACAGTATTTTCTATAGCTATAAGTAAATTATTAAATTGAAAAGTAATAGTAAAAACTGCAGTAATTACTATAGTTGTTACTAAAATATTTATCAAAAAAGTAATAGTAACAGCTGCAGTAATTACTATAGTTGTTACTAAAATATTTATCAAAAAAGTAATAGTAACAACTATAGTAATTACTATAGTTGTTGCTAAAATATTTATTGAAAAAGTAATAGTTACAACTATAGCAATTACTATAGCAGTAACATTTTTCATAAAAAGTTTTGTTACTGCTAAAACTACTACTTTAGTTATTCCTAAAACTATAGCACAAGTATTTTTAAGTGCGCACCGTCTTCACTGCGAAGAGAGCTCTGAAAGACCCGGTATGTACATTCTTAAACAATATAAATATTTATTATATATATATATATATATAGGAACTTATTCCTCGTAAAAATTACGTAACTGAAAAAATTAAAGCGAATCATAATCTAAATCAATAGCGTTAAGAGTTACATTTAGTTCAAAATTCTTCGCAGAACTGGATCTAGTTGAACAAAATCGCATCGAACGAATAAACATTGGACGTACACCGGCCGGCGTTCGGTTTGCCTTTATTGTGTCACTCTCTAAATGACGTGCGCGAGTTTCTTAAAGGAATGAAACTTAGGAGAGTCGATACAAACGATATTTTTTTACCGATCAAGCGCTACTTTTGCCTATACTAAGATATCTGGGGAAAAATTACAAGAAGTTCATGGTGAAAATTTCAATAAATACAGCGCATCCCACTTTTACCATGAATTTACTGGTAATTTTTACAAGATATTTCTCCCCGTGCAGTTTTTAACGAACCTTTGTTTCGATATTTGTATTTACATTTAACACGGAATATTTTCCCTAGTAGCTAATCGCTGAGTTTAACTGATTAGTAATTGATTAAACAATTCTATATTCATGAGTAATACGTAAAAGAAAAATGTTCTGGGATCATCGACGAATTGACCAAATAGGAGGTTTTGAGTCGCATCGCCACAGTCGTTTTTACAGTAATTTTGAATATATTACGAACGGTGATGCAGACACGTGGTTTCTTATATTTAAGTTGGATTCAATTTAACTGTCAATGTGAAATTATTTATCACCTGAAACTTGACAGTGTTTTACTTATAACTGCATGAGATCTTTGCTGTGTCAATACAAAATAAGTGTTATTGTTACTTACAAATGTTTTATCTATACATTGTACAATGCAATTAATAATAATTTCGCACCTTATACACTTTTGATAAAAAAAGACACAATGAAATAAATGTTATCTTTGTAGCTTCTAGGTGCACATAAATTTTATATCATATAGTTCTACACTCTAAACATGACAATCAAACCTATATGCGATTTTAACATTGTTATTATTTTTTTGTAACGCAAATATAGTGCAAAAATGCTTGTGGTTTTAGTATAATAAGATGTATTATTTTATTATGCACGATTATTGTAGAAATGTTAATGTTTAATCGGTTAAGTGACATGGTATTTTTCACTTTTCGGGTTCAAATTGGTAAACTCAATGTTCGTTAAGAAACGTGGAAGTTATTCGACTTGATGGTACATAAATATTTGTAGCTATTTTGAGTCAAATGCAGATTCAGAGACTCGGAAAACTCAAGTGTGCCAAATTTCATTGAAATCGATTGGAAAACAAGAAAATCATTTCATTTGATCATATGTGATATAGAAAGACAGAATATGGACCCGACATTTTTTTGACCATATATAATATACAGTACCTGCACTTAACCGATTAATAATATACTTTTAATTTGGTTATAAGTAAGTAACAATTTTAAATATTATAAATGGAATTTTCCAAAGTGTAACTGCCATATATATATTGAATTTGCCCATTTGAATTTTGCAAAAGAGTTCGCCAACAGGTATACGTAAATTCGCTTGAATAGCGCTGGTTCAAATTAACGTTTTTTTATACGTTTTTTAACGGATATTTTTTTTTACGGATAAATTTTTTTTAATATACACAATTTTTATGTATTTTTCAATTACATAAGTCCTATTCGGTTTTCTTTATGGGTAAATTTACATACACCCGTTGACGCGATCTCTTTTGTCAAAAGATTTTCAATATTTGCCGAGTTTTAAACATTTTTGTCGTTAGGAGAAGTAGAAGTAAATTATATATTTTCGAATGTTGCTTATTAGATGTATCTTAAGTAAAAAAGCATGCACCTTGCCTTAAAACATGTTTGCGAAGTCAAAAGTTTGGAGACTCTCCGTACATATATATACATCGAAATACACTGATTCAAAAATTACCACTCCATCTATGTATCGACCAGACGTTCAGGCACGTCTTTAAAGATTTTGATTCAATAATTTTAAGAGGAATTAATAATCAGTACATAAACCAATTGTTTAAATAATAATTTAAATGTCTCTGCAACGTCAATTATTAAAAACGTCCATCTCGTTAAAATGAACGTCGTTGTACAAAATAAAAATCAACGTAAATTCAGAAAGAAAAAGCGAATCAGCCCGCGGTCTGTTACGAAGTGACGCGTTCGAATAAAGTGAAACATGATATGGGTATAACAAAGAGCGCGGAAAGTAAACTGTTTGTATAAACCGCAAAAATCTCCAGAATTTCGAGAGGAAAATTCAGCAAAGGTGATCTCGTTACTTAGCCGTTGAAGCATAGTCAGATGAGGTATGCGATATGCGCGGCGCACACAGGCACACAGAGAAGAGGCACGTGCGCGTGTATATATAAATCTACGTAGGGTGTGAAGGCGCGGGGTGGATTCTCGTTGCGGGGGAGAGAGAGAGAGAGAGAGAGAGAGAGGCGCGCATCGGAAACAATAATATTATCTCAAGAGATATATTGCATTAGGCGAACGAGTCTCGGCGGCGGGAGGCGGCAAGGAGCCGTAAGAGGCGCGCTCGCGCGTTTATATACAAAAGGTGTATAAGAGAAGAGTCGAGTGACGTTATGCGCAATTAAATTTATGAAAGCCCTTCGCGAGGTACCTAACGCCACCACCCCTGGTCGCTTTCTCTCTTAACCTACACCTCTGCTCCCTCCATCCTCTTCCCCGCAGCTTCCTTCGTCTCCGTAGAGTAAAAGTGAGACAGAGTGAGAGAGGGAGAGAGGGAGAGAGAAGGGTTGTACGTATACGTGGTCGTGCTCGCGTGGCTTAATTGCGTTGTCATGGTCTCGAAATTATACACGATCATATCCGGTTATGAATAGCGCGGGGCGCGCAATGTGTGACGCGACGTTTCTCGTCACCGCGCTCGACGAGCCTTGATGAACTTTTAATTAATTTTGAAATGGATGAGTGTCGTAATGCTCGGGAATACATATACGTGTGCGTGTACGTGTGTACGTGTGTGTACCACGGTGTAGGGTTGCACCGATGGCGAAGGAAGGAAAGAAAAAATAAAACAAAGTGCATCGGTCTGGTGGACCCGAATGAATTACGAGGTATGCACCGGGATGATAGATGGAATCGGTGCGGTCACCCGGTTGTCGACGAAGAGAGCTCATAACGAATCTTCCAGATTTACAATGCGATCGAGTGCTAATTAGGTGCGAGCCGCGACGTTCACTTCCACCTGCAGAGTACGAATATTTGCTCGAACTGGTAATGATGAAAGGCATCGGCGAACGGATATCGTCGACCTGACGTATAGAAAGTTAATTTTTCAAAGAATTACGGTAAACCCGGAGCATATAAATATGGAAAAAGTTTGACAATCGGGTCGAATGAGTTTTCGGTTTGAAAAACATTCGTATATTCTATTTGACTTAACAGGTAATACAATTTCAAAGTTGGAACGTTAGAAGCATATTTACGTGTTAAACTGATGCCGGGATGCGCTTCATCTATAGATGCAAATGCGCCATACTACTCTCACTCACTCTCTCTCTCTCTCTCTCTCTCTCTCTCTCTCCCTCCCTCCTCGTTTCTAGGAAAGTTTATCTTGAAAAGTAGCCTGTTCCATACACCGTCTAGCTAATTAAACTAGAAGCTGTTCTACTATAAGTTGATGTTTCAAACAATTGATACTGCTAGTTTTCCAAACTTTAGAAACGCAAACTTTACCTCTCTCTCTCTCTCTCTCACCCTCTCTTTCTCTTCTATTTTCGTTTATAATGTACGTATATAAATATAATTTTAAACGAATGAATCATCAAGTGTGTGCGTGCGTACGGGTGTACGTGGGTTCGTATGCGTGTACATCGCACAATCACCACAGCTCGCTCGGCACCGCTTCAAACTTCCCCACAAAGCTTCAAACGCTCGAATTCGATATTGTACAATATTTTAAAATATTTTTCATAAAATAAGATACGTGATCTTAAATCAAAATTACTACATAATCTTATACGCGTGGCAAATGATATTTGTACAAGTTCTTGTGAATATATCGATACGTGCGAATTTTATATCAATTACGGATATAGTCTATGCGTATAATAGACATATATTTATTTAGATTTGTTCAAACATTTTTATCGCGTGTGCAGCACGTACGTATGTACCACCCGGTATTTTAGGTCTTCAAGTTGTAATTGATTTTCCAGTTTGAAATATCTGGCAATGTTAATTTTCGACGTATACTATTTTGTTATGCGAGTGAGTTGTTAGGAAAGCTCACCAAGTGATAACCAACTATATATAATAGAAGTTACGAATCAAGAAGTAAGAACTCATTACTGCAGTTGTACAAAATATTACATCAGTTAATTGTTAAATTGTCGTTATTAACAATATATATATATATATATATGAAGCCTTCCATGACAAGTGGTCCAGTCAAAATTTTAAAATGCACCTAATTTTAGATGAATACAGAAAAAAATAGTTTAGCTATTGAAATCAATTTGATCAAAAATTATCCTAACCTCTAAACGTTAAATTTTTCAAGTTTTTTCAACACTAGCTATATGTTTATCTCTTATCATTTCAAAATCTATCAACTTTTACTGTATAACATTACATGTATTTTGGTTGCTAAATTGTCTTTAGGAACATATTTTATATGTCAATATTGAACTAAAAAAAATTGTGACTTCGCCACAATTGATCTTTTCATCCGAGTGTCTAAGAAAAAGCTTGTATATGAGAGATTCCACGTCAAGCGATCGAGAAAAAAAATAAAAATCGTTTGTAATAGTTGCAACCTATAGGAAATTACTTGACGAAAGTGAAAAAATTTGTAATAATTTTTATCTCATGTTAGTGTAATCTTAAAGATAAATGAAAAATTGTACACGTTGTGTATATTTCATATATTGGGATAATATACTGAGACGGTGCTCTTAAAGAGATGGCATATACCCGCCGATAGGTTACCGACAAAGAAAAAAAATAATTATTACATTTATCTAAAAAATATGCAATTTTATGCAAAACCGAAATACATAACTGCACTAGATAATTAAGTCATAAGTCATTTTAAATTGTTCTAGTTCAATACAATAAGAACATCGTAAATAATTTCTGTATCAAAAATACAATTATCCGTGATTTTTCTGTGTAGAAATTTTTGAAGGTGTTTTTGTCGTATTGACCTAAAACATTGTTGAATCGACTTATTATTTAATTATCTAGTGTAACGTTTAATAATTATAATAAATATAATAATTATCTTTTTTTAGCTCGGTCGGTAACCCACTCTTTGAGGGTATTCCGAACTTAACTTTTATCCTTCCTACCTTACCGGTCGAGTTGAACAAAGAATTTAATAATAAATAATAATATATGATAATATTTGAAGAAGTAGGAGAAGACGTGTCTTTCTCTACAAACAATTGACCTCGATGCATAATTTGAAATTAAAAAATAATCGATTTTCCGAGAACTATCCCTTACCAAGAAGTGTATTGATTATTGATTTTTTATACTTTTGTCAAGATATTTCTTGGAAACGCGATCGAATTTTAGTCTGAAATTTTACAGAGGTCAATTGTTTGTAAACAAAGGTGTGTCTTCTCTACTGGCTCGGTCGGTAAAAATTGACTTGACATCCCCTTAATCGTTCTGTGTGTGAATATGTATATGTATATGTATATGTATATGTGTATATATATATAGGTATATAGTAGACATAAGAAAAATATTACGATGGTCATAACATTCGTGAAAAGACATAGAGAGTGAGGTTTAACGTTCTCGACGACGAGTTTGGCGCCGCTTGCACTCCGGTGACTATACATCGAGAACAAATAGGGTACCTTCTTTTCTATCGGCAATCCAATTTTGCGCAAAGTTGCGGTACCACGGCTACACCTCCCCTCCCCTCTTTACCCTAGCAGTGCTTTCATTCTTGACTTTACGACTTTCTATTTGGAGGTTCCATACTGCCCGGTTATATCGCGCACCAACCTTCTCGGCCCAGACGCTAAAATATCTCGACGGATGGTTTCATAAGCGGTGAGAGAGAGAGAGAGAGAGGGAGAGAGAAGCTGTCGTCTGTTTCTTCCATTCAGCATACCTCTATACCTACGTCGAACGAGTATGTCTTCCATTTATCTATATATCTACCCGTAGGTATAGGATATATCGGCTCTTAAAAAGATAAAGGAATACGTCCCTGGAATTAAAATTAAAATTCAAAATGACTACTTGGAGTAAAAGAAAAATGAACGAACGATCGTAAAGGGTAAAATAGTCTCTCGTATAAAAGGCGATGTAGCAAATTGAAATTTTCATTGCATCGCGTTTTGTTGTTTCCGCCGTTGTTTGTCTCAACAAAATTAATCGCACGCGATACCATTTAATCGCCCACTTGGAATTTAGCTAATTCCTAGTGGAAAAGTGACATATAATTCACCGGAGTACTATATTAATTCAAATTCATAAAAAAATATATCACATCGAATAACTGTTTTCCCACACCGCGTACAATAAAAAAAAGGTACTCTTTTACATTAAAAAGGTAACTAAAGTAAATGATACATAAATGTTGAAATCTCGCGAATTGAGAGATTGCAGTGAACCAGTGCACACAGAGAGATGGAGTACACGCGGTGCCGAGTCTTGAATGAGGGGAGGGGGAGGGCGGCGCGGTGTAGACCGGACCGGAAACGGCTCTTAACCAACAAACGGTTGCGAATCTTCCGACAATTTGGGTGTACAGGGTGACGCGTTTATAAGGGAAGCAATTAGCTCTATTCCATTTCGTCCAAGCGGCGCGTTTACTACGTTCTTGGTGTTCCCTTGGTGTCGATGCTTAATTAAGTTCGCCACGCGCTTAAAAGAGACTCTTCGGGACTAAAAGCGCTTCCGGCAGTGTATATGGGGAGACTATTCGACGACTCCTCTCTCTCTCTCTCTCTCTCTCTCTCTCTCTCTCTCGCTATATATATATACGTATGGTGCAGAAAATACACCAACTTTGTTGCAATTCGCTTTTCTCGAGTAATTATCTCGATATGTCTCGTAATCTTCGCTCTTGGAGGTTACGCAGTTAGCGAAAACCTATTCGTGCATACGTATATATATATATATATATATATCTACCTCTCCCTTTCTCTCTCTTTCTCTCTCTCTGTGTGTGTGTCTACATCTTCTTCCGTAAGAGGAGAAAATTGTGTATAAACGGTGCGTTGAATCGTCGGCTCTCCTCGGAGTTGGGCGAGATTCATAAAGCGCTGTGTTATATTATACACGTGTTTCACTCCAACTATACTACGTGCTAGTATTAATTAACTTCCAACAATTATTTTATACCTACCGGGCTAAATGAAACAGGTTATACCTTTTACACACGTTCCCTCTTACTGTCTTACCTTGCACTTCTATACACGGATTCTACTGCACTCGTTATTTATACATTTAATATTTAACCTTGTGTTATACTTACACTCATTACCGTGCCCTCATATATGCGTACTGTTGCGCATTTTTTTATATCGTCATCGAATGATACAAATCGTTGAAAAAATTTCATTGATATATACAACGCTTAACTCTATATACGCTCTAAAATAATAGTATCAAAATCTTTCAATTACAATATTTTCGATTTTAGTAGAGAATATTTCATTGAAGTATAACTACATGTTTTTGCAGTGTAATTAAAAATGTAGATGGCAGTAATACGTTTCATTTTTAATTCTAACATTACATCGACGCTTCGCACGAAGAAAAGCACAACTCATAGATTTTGTAACATTATTTTAAATGGAAAAATCTGAGTTCTGCTTTTCCCCGTCGGAGGCGTCGACATGTTCTATCGGTTAGATAATAATATATTTAAAACACATAAAATTTTATTTCGTTAATATTTCTGAAGGGTAGAAATCCTTACTTACTTTAATCAGTCATAAAGCTAACAACCTTCGGTTTTAAAAACTTAATTCCCGAGTCTAGTACACTCTGCATAAATTATATCAGTAATTATTTATTGCGCGTACCTGTCAACGGGGGGGAAATAATATTTCGCGTACAATTATAAAATTAAGTCGATAAGATGGATTATTAAACCCAGAGTGAGTACTAATCTCCCGAATGAATATTGAATTGTTTGCGACTAATCTTTTACAAATCAAAACTCCCAGCTTTTTCCGAACGTCGTTGATGAATTTAATAAATGTATATAATTAATAATACGTAGATGCATAATATATGCGTGCTCGAACAAGTAAATAATACAAAATAAGTAATAACGCGGATGTAAAATATTATGAATCAGCAATGTGAGGAACGGGTGTGCGGGATAATTGCGTAAAATCTACAAGAATAATTAATTATTTTTCATTATTTTCATTTATATTTTTTAGTTCATTTATTCTTTTTTTATTATTTAACATTCATCTTTTTAACGTTGCGGAATTGTTAATCTCATTGCACGTTCAAAAAAAAAAAAGAAAATAATAAATATTATTTTGATGTATGCAACTAATCCATACCCCGGGTACGTATATAAGCTTTACGTGATGTACGAATTATCCATTTAGAGCTGTGCTGGAGTGCACCGGGAGAAACACTCAGAACAAGAAAATTCATTGATTAGTCAGACGATCAGATTGTAGCGTTATAAAGTATACATATATATATACACAGGGAGACCCCTTGAATTGGAAATTCGGTTACGGGAAGAGAGGCGTACGTTTCTCGGGGAAGCGATTAGGCGCCGCCTCGCCGGACTGAATGTCACGAGCAAGAGTGTCTGAATTACCGGACTGCTCATTTTGGTGGAAACCGCGGAGGCTCCTCTGAGACTGACGTAGCCAGGGGGTCTAGCTTTGGCCAGTGCCATCGCCCGCATCACCGTCTCCCTCTCCCTCTCTCTCCCTCTCTCGGGCGCGCGCGTGTGTCTGTGTGTGTGCCCGGGGTAACGTAATTATAATTATTCCTGCAGCTCGAGCGATAACGGACCACCCGAATATACCGAGGACTAGACAGGGCAAACTCTCTTTCTCTCTGTTCCGTGCGCTCGAGAAGAGCGAGCGAAGTATATTCACTGGGAAACACCTCGATGTTACGCTAAAAATTACCGCATTATGTTTACATCGTGATATCGTATACCCACCTATTAAGCTTGGGAAACGTTGGATTTTTCATTCTAAATGACTGCGGGTGAGGGAGCACTCGAGAAAAGTAAAACATTCTCTTTTTAACCATTTATCCCTAGTAGTAGGACTTTGATCTTTACGGTCGATGAAATTTTATGAGATTTTTTTATTAAGTCATTAAATATATATATTATATGGGTTTAAAACTTGCGTGGAATCACATCACGTGGACATGCGAACGTTGTTGCTTAGATATGAATAATGACGATTATCAATTGTAGTTCCATGTGTCGAGTTAGTTGTTCGTTGATTAATGTTCAATTGCGGAATATCAAAATGTTTAATCGAATAACGGATTAAATGCTCGTGGGCCATTCCGTTGATTTTATATAATATAATTAACTTGTATTATCTAGAATTTGTACAACTCGTTAAAATTCGATTTTCGTGTACACGTAAAAGTGATTTTAATATTAATTACATTGCGAAACGTGACAAATGCTCTTTCACACTCGTATGAACATTTACGCTTTACAGAATTTATTTCAACGACGGTTATATTATTTTAAAATGTAATTTTAATACATATTTTTACCTTTCTCTGTCATTTTTGCTACCGTATTATTTATACCGTCGTCATAATAATTACAAAATATACACGTAATACGCGTTTGCGTCATCGGTCGCACGTCTTTTTTTTTTTATTTTCAATATATTTACTTAATTGATTTATACATTTGTGCGTACTTAACTCGTACTCGTGACTCATAGTTATATATCGTAATGCGAAACCTAATAATTATTTTAATTAAAATACGTATAGATACAATAAATTATACTCGTATACATATACGATTTATCAATTGAATATATACTGTTTTGCGAAACTAACCCTATATATTATCGAATGTTTTTATTTATTTACTTATTATTTCACTGTGTATCTTGAAATTGGAATTTGGTTGAACAAAGTTTCGAATAAACAAGTGTATATATATAACGAATATATGTTTTCGTTGCTGACGCAGGCATTATTGCACATTTAATCTACTTTAAAATCAATTTCAAACACACTAAAGTACTTTAATTTTAAACTATTGACTTAAGTAAGTCTATTATTACTTATACATTGTAGTTCCGATGTAGAAACTACTTTCACCACCATCAGTCGACCGTCCTCCAAATAATCGTTCAACAATTTCACAAAATGTTCACTCAAACTTTTCAAACGTTTTATTATTTACGCATACGTATGTCGTCCCGTTAAGAGTAATATAATGGCAATAATGATAATTGATTGAAGAATGAAATTTAATTAAAAGAACAATACGACGCAAAGTTCTCAATGACGTTTTAACTCCGATGACACTTTATATAGGATAGGTGCTTACGTTAATGCATTTATACGGCTTATTGTCACAGCTGTTTATGTGCTGCTCGGTTCGTGGGCCACAGGAGACTCACCAAATGACCTCCCCCTGTTGTCTCCCCGTCCTCCCCGTCCTTCCCCCCCCCCCGCTCTCCTCTCCTCCTCGGTTGTTCGAGTGTTTGCGGCACGTCGGCTGCACGTATTTACACTAGATAAGTGAAATCGTTAAACCAATGAACTTTCGAGTTTCGAGATTTAGAGGTGAATTCGTATAATTCACTTACTTGATATTCTCTATTAACTTTTTACTTTAAAATTTGGTTACCGTGCTCTCCGAAAATTTCGTTGCGTACGTTAATTGCCCGATCACCGCATTTACGTACGAATCGCGAGGGTTATATTTTTATTATAATGTTGCGACCGAGAGAATGTATTAAACAATTTTTTTGAATACATTGTTATATATCTATATATACGCTATTATCGGGATTCGAAAATTCGGGTCGATGAAAAATATTATATTTATTATAACAAACAGTACAATCTTCTTCGTGGAAAAATAGATAAGTTGCGTTTACTCGTTCAGCTAATAAACTACATAGTTTTAAATATAATGTATATCTTCTTATTGAAATTGTCTTAATCAAATGAAATTGATACAAGACAAATTAAATATATATTTGAGTGAACTATTGGAAAAAAATTGTGAAAACTATGAAATATCCTGACTTATGAAATAAATAATTGACCGTGAACCAACGTTTGAAAATAAAAGAGGAAAAAAAGGGAAACTAGTCCTACGTGAAATGTACGACTTTGGGCGAACACGTGTTTTAAATTTATCAAGCGGTCGGTGCGCATTATCTACAGCTGAAAAAGATTCTAAATGAAACGTAAAAAATGGGAGGTTCGCTAATCCGGCAATTACTTACCGTCATGTCCGGGAGCACCGAAGAGTCCTCGAAAAATTAAATTTCCCACCGAGAGAAAATAAAAAAAAAGAAAAAAAAAAGAATCGCATCAAGCATTTTCGACACCAGCCGCGTCGGGTACCCGTGGCGCCGAATAACAAATTGATTTTAATTAACGGTAGAAACTTGGCCAACAGTTGGAATTTAATGCGTGCGACACCGAATCGATTGATTCGCGCGGCTCAATTCGGTTCGAATGTGATTCCATCATGAACTCTCAGTTGTGCCCAAGTGATATATCGCTGTTAATTACGATGTATAAATTACGAGCGCAATTACGTCCAAAGAGAGAGAGAGAGAGAGAGAGAGTGAGAGTGAGAGGGGGGTAGGGGAGGAGGGTTGCGAAAAAAAGTGCGTGTGGAAGAGTTAGACAAAAAAAAAGGGGCGACAAAATGGTTAAGCAGATTACCCGCATGAGTCATCCTTATGCGGGGGTGCATCGGTAAGCCGCGGCAAAGTCTTTGGTAAACACTAGTAGAGGTCGAATTCGTATCCTGGGCCACACCCTTCCCCCCCCCCCCTCCTTTCTCTCTCTCTCACTCCATCTCTCCCTCGCTTTCGTTGGTACTTTAACGAGATTATTCGAAAATTCCGACGCCCCAAGAATTCGAAGCGCTTTTTGACTCCGGGAAAAGTCAAGCCGCTTATCGTGGAATTTCAAACGCGCCGGACGCATATTTCCTACACGGGTGTGTACATCACTATACGTATATGTATATATATATATATATGTGTGTGTGTGTGTGTGCAAGTGTGTGTACGTATACGTATCCGACCCTATGTGTTAACACCTTGTTATCTCTGCTTTAACGTAATCTATGGTCGGCCCTATATTTATTTTCGTTATTTTCCTCGACGTAATTGCTGAATTTTTGTTCCTAATACTCGCATACTGGGAGACATTGTATACAACTTCATTATTCTGGTGAAGGTTAATTGGCCTCGCCCCTTTCTCGCTCTATCTCTTACCATTTATATATGTATACATATATATATATATATATATATATTCACCATACCTTAAGATCAATCGCTCGGTGTGTACGCGTGTACGTGTAAAATACAGAGATGAAATTCTTGGATTTGCGGATAGATCATAATTGTGGATTAATTTAGTATCGCGAATGAATGTGGGTGTGCGAGGGAACGCTTAACTACGAATAAAATATGGAATACCCGATTATACATACACAAACGTTGGGTTAAGCACTTTGCCTCGTAAATATCATTTCAAAACTATAGTAGTAACTTTCTAACGCTTCTACATTCAGGTAATCTTGGAAACTTTTACCCAAAAACTTTGTTACCAGTTTGAATATATATACGTGCATAACCCACATATATAGAATTAAATTATTTTTGACTCGAACAATGTTTTCTTCCACCTATAAGCAAAATTAGGATAATGTAATTAATGCGTTACGTTATCACAATTCACGTAGAGCTATTCGATGATACCTTTATAAATATCAATAATTACAATATATTTTCTTTACGTTGAAATAAACATTTTATTAATACGAGTGCGAGGACTAAACGATGTGTATATAAAAACACTTGTATCCAGCACAGTATACATTTTGTACAGCGACTCTACAAATTTTCATTATTTATTCGACAACGTTTTTAGTTAAATATCTTGAATAAATATGCATGCGGATGATATTAAAATCGCATTGAAATGTTTTCTTTTCAATGCGAGATTCGAAAGGAAAAAAAAGTGGCACAAGAAAAGCAAGGTACATTGGTAAAAGTATTGGAAAGAGTATAATCGGCCTGAAAATGCAGAGTCGCGGCTAACGAGAAAACTTTCTTTTACTTCCTTCATATTATTTTTCTTTTCTTTCTTTTTTTATTACATGGAGAAGAGTTTAGATTATCAATACTTCAATATTCACTACTGTCAAAAAAAGAGAAACGCGATACACTAATTTTTGGCATTAAAAGTAAATGATTTTGTATTTGAAATTATCATTGAAAATTGATCAGTTGTAATTTGTTGCATATCCACGTTTCAAGAGACTCAACGTCGCGTTTACTATACATTGAGAGAAATGAATAATCGACAAATGATATTTCTTAACTGTGAAGTCACGATGTAGCTTTTGTATACGATAAAAGTTTCTCTTATCAAAATTATACGTGTAACACTAGAATTAGGAAATATTTATTCGTCTCATATTTTCACTTGTAAAATTTATATTTGTCTCTTGTGAAATTTATGTTTTGTAGTTGTTACTAAGCGGAACGTTACAGTAACAGTTCTCGGTGTCCCCGTCCTCCCCCCCCCCCGCTCTCCTCTCCTCCTCGGTTGTTCGAGTGTTTGCGGCACGTCGGCTGCACGTATTTACACTAGATAAGTGAAATCGTTAAACCAATGAACTTTCGAGTTTTCGAGATTTAGAGGTGAATTCGTATAATTCACTTACTTGATATTCTCTATTAACTTTTTACTTTAAAATTTGGTTACCGTGCTCTCCGAAAATTTCGTTGCGTACGTTAATTGCCCGATCACCGCATTTACGTACGAATCGCGAGGGTTATATTTTTATTATAATGTTGCGACCGAGAGAATGTATTAAACAATTTTTTTGAATACATTGTTATATATGTATATATACGCTATTATCGGGATTAGAAAATTCGGGTCGATGTAAATATTATATTTATTATAACAAACAGTACAATCTTCTTCGTGGAAAAATAGATAAGTTGCGTTTACTCGTTCAGCTAATAAACTACATAGTTTTAAATATAATGTATATCTTCTTATTGAAATTGTCTTAATCAAATGAAATTGATACAAGACAAATTAAATATATATTTGAGTGAACTATTGGAAAAAAATTGTGAAAACTATGAAATATCTGACTTATGAAATAAATAATTGACCGTGAACCAACGTTTGAAAATAAAAGAGGAAAAAAAGGGAAACTAGTCCTACGTGAAATGTACGACTTTGGGCGAACACGTGTTTTAAATTTATCAAGCGGTCGGTGCGCATTATCTACAGCTGAAAAAGATTCTAAATGAAACGTAAAAATGGGAGGTTCGCTAATCCGGCAATTACTTACCGTCATGTCCGGGAGCACCGAAGAGTCCTCGAAAAATTAAATTTCCCACCGAGAGAAAATAAAAAAAAGAAAAAAAAAAGAATCGCATCAAGCATTTTCGACACCAGCCGCGTCGGGTACCCGTGGCGCCGAATAACAAATTGATTTTAATTAACGGTAGAAACTTGGCCAACAGTTGGAATTTAATGCGTGCGACACCGAATCGATTGATTCGCGCGGCTCAATTCGGTTCGAATGTGATTCCATCATGAACTCTCAGTTGTGCCCAAGTGATATATCGCTGTTAATTACGATGTATAAATTACGAGCGCAATTACGTCCAAAGAGAGAGAGAGAGAGAGAGAGAGAGTGAGAGTGAGAGGGGGGTAGGGGAGGAGGGTTGCGAAAAAAAGTGCGTGTGGAAGAGTTAGACAAAAAAAAAGGGGCGACAAAATGGTTAAGCAGATTACCCGCATGAGTCATCCTTATGCGGGGGTGCATCGGTAAGCCGCGGCAAAGTCTTTGGTAAACACTAGTAGAGGTCGAATTCGTATCCTGGGCCACACCCTTCCCCCCCCCCCCTCCTTTCTCTCTCTCTCACTCCATCTCTCCCTCGCTTTCGTTGGTACTTTAACGAGATTATTCGAAAATTCCGACGCCCCAAGAATTCGAAGCGCTTTTTGACTCCGGGAAAAGTCAAGCCGCTTATCGTGGAATTTCAAACGCGCCGGACGCATATTTCCTACACGGGTGTGTACATCACTATACGTATATGTATATATATATATATATGTGTGTGTGTGTGTGTGCAAGTGTGTGTACGTATACGTATCCGACCCTATGTGTTAACACCTTGTTATCTCTGCTTTAACGTAATCTATGGTCGGCCCTATATTTATTTTCGTTATTTTCCTCGACGTAATTGCTGAATTTTTGTTCCTAATACTCGCATACTGGGAGACATTGTATACAACTTCATTATTCTGGTGAAGGTTAATTGGCCTCGCCCCTTTCTCGCTCTATCTCTTACCATTTATATATGTATACATATATATATATATATATATATATTCACCATACCTTAAGATCAATCGCTCGGTGTGTACGCGTGTACGTGTAAAATACAGAGATGAAATTCTTGGATTTGCGGATAGATCATAATTGTGGATTAATTTAGTATCGCGAATGAATGTGGGTGTGCGAGGGAACGCTTAACTACGAATAAAATATGGAATACCCGATTATACATACACAAACGTTGGGTTAAGCACTTTGCCTCGTAAATATCATTTCAAAACTATAGTAGTAACTTTCTAACGCTTCTACATTCAGGTAATCTTGGAAACTTTTACCCAAAAACTTTGTTACCAGTTTGAATATATATACGTGCATAACCCACATATATAGAATTAAATTATTTTTGACTCGAACAATGTTTTCTTCCACCTATAAGCAAAATTAGGATAATGTAATTAATGCGTTACGTTATCACAATTCACGTAGAGCTATTCGATGATACCTTTATAAATATCAATAATTACAATATATTTTCTTTACGTTGAAATAAACATTTTATTAATACGAGTGCGAGGACTAAACGATGTGTATATAAAAACACTTGTATCCAGCACAGTATACATTTTGTACAGCGACTCTACAAATTTTCATTATTTATTCGACAACGTTTTTAGTTAAATATCTTGAATAAATATGCATGCGGATGATATTAAAATCGCATTGAAATGTTTTCTTTTCAATGCGAGATTCGAAAGGAAAAAAAAGTGGCACAAGAAAAGCAAGGTACATTGGTAAAAGTATTGGAAAGAGTATAATCGGCCTGAAAATGCAGAGTCGCGGCTAACGAGAAAACTTTCTTTTACTTCCTTCATATTATTTTTCTTTTCTTTCTTTTTTTTATTACATGGAGAAGAGTTTAGATTATCAATACTTCAATATTCACTACTGTCAAAAAAAGAGAAACGCGATACACTAATTTTTGGCATTAAAAGTAAATGATTTTGTATTTGAAATTATCATTGAAAATTGATCAGTTGTAATTTGTTGCATATCCACGTTTCAAGAGACTCAACTTCGCGTTTACTATACATTGAGAGAAATGAATAATCGACAAATGAATATTTCTTAACTGTGAAGTCACGATGTAGCTTTTGTATACGATAAATGTTTCTCTTATCAAAATTATACGTGTAACACTAGAATTAGGAAATATTTATTCGTCTCATATTTTCACTTGTAAAATTTATAATTTGTCTCTTGTGAAATTTATGTTTTGTAGTTGTTACTAATCGGAACTTTTACAGTAACAATTTCCTCGGTGTGTACGTGTGGTTGAATTAAAACTGTTACTAATTTAACTGAAAAATAGGATAAATATATTAATGCTAGATAATGAAATAACACGTAATAATCTTATTAAACGATCATTCAAATAGATCAAATTTGTAAAAACTGTTATTTCTGTTATTTTGCTTTCTAAATTCGGTAAAAAAAAGGCATGCCAATATTGTTAACGAAGCATTAAGTAAATATAAGATTGATCACCAATATTTTACTAGGGTACCAAAAAATTAATTTCTGGCATTTATGCTTTATACGTTGAATCGTTGAATAAAGCTAGTAAAATATTTGTCTAATAATTCCATACCTAACAGATTAAAAAGTTTATTTAATACACTTCCAAAGGAGGCCTGCAATGGCTCGGTCGGTAGGGCGTCGGGCTCGTAATCTGGAGGTCCCAGGTTCGATTCCCGGCCCCGGCCGATTGATATAACCACTACTGGGGAATGTATTTTCAACAAGTGATTTCTTAACAAAGACATCGCATGCCTCCGTCGCCGATTAGCGCCAATTTGGAAGCATAAAAAGAACGACGTTGAAATAAAATAAAATTAAAAAAACACTTCCAAAGCATACTAAATTACGGAGTCACGTCTGACTAAACGGCGACTATTTCTACTTCATCAATTGTATATATATATATATATATGTGTGTGTGTGTGTGTGTGTGTATGTGTGTGTGTGTATTAATACAAATATACTAAAACACGGTATAATATAATGATTGAACATTTTAAGTGTACATTATAGTTTAATAACATTAACTAACGATGCATATTAGTTGCTTAATATTAAACTACTCATCCTAATTATTCGACCGCTTAATTATAATTCTCCCATTAAATTAACCTTCGGCTATATGTATACACACATACATATGTCTATATATATATATATGTACGTATAAGATACACGTACTCGACACATCCTCTTTACACGTTACGCGTGCTCTGTAAAAATTCAGTCAAAAAATACGGAGTAAATTATTCATGTAAAAAGTAGCGCCAAACCGAAATTAAATAATATTTTCCACCACCCGTAAAGACAAAGTATACTCGCCGTACTTGTTAAAAAAAATAAAAAAATAAAAAAACCCGAGAAGAGAGAGAGAAAAAAAAATTATTCATCAACGCGAGGTATATATATGTACTTGGTGTAGGGACATTTTCTTTATATTCACGCATAGAGAAACTCGGGCAACCACGTTTCCGGATAATCTACCTTAAAACCCCGGGCGTACCCAGGCAGTTTGAGTTTTCGTTCAAAAGACCGGGGAGTCCTTCGTCCTCTCTCCTTCTCTCTCTCTCTCTCTCTCTCTCTCTCTCTCTCTCTCTCGTTTAGGTGCATTCGAATTTTTCTTCCTTTTTTCATCCCACTTCGAATTACGGTAACAAAGTACAAAAGGAACCAAGCAGAGTTCGCGCCCACGTTTTATTAGGAGTCCTCCAGTTCCTTCTCTTTAACACACATCTACTTTATGCGTATACCATCGTATTTTCGTAAATTAACGCAATTGTAAAAATACTTGTTTACATTTATATAAATGAATGCGTAATGGTAAAATATAATTCAATGAGCAAGATGCATTTATTTATTATTGTTAACACGCGGTACAACTTTTAGAGCAAATATAGTTACTCACGAGTGGTGGAACAATCACCATATGAATAGACACTTGTGTAAGAAATAATAAACGTGCTTATTTATTTTTGTACCGCACAATCTGACGACTATTACTATTTACCGATATGTTTTGGTTTATAATTCATTAAATCACACTTTTTCATAGATTTACAATAAAATCTTTAAAATAGACGGATAAACATTTTACCGTAAAAATCTTTTTTTAATGCGTTTGTTCATTCGCTAACTGTTCACACACTAGATTTCGATACTGTTTTTATTTAACGTTTGAATTGTTGAGTAACATTTTTATTCATATTTTCATAATTTATTCATCTCTTTCCATCACATCGTTAAAATTACAATGCTGTACAAGCTTGAATGGAGCAAGACGTGGCGCGTTATCGTCCAAAAGGAATGCTAACATAAGCATTTTGGCAGGAGGAGAGAACATTTCTCCTCTTGTCGTAATAGAAAAACCTTAAGTAAAAATGAAGTAATTGGGAGAGGGGAATATTCTCCCTGATTCCCAGCATGCAGTTTAGTTTGACCGTCCATAATATATAGTTCGAACGTTCGTCAAGTATATTTCGACCGTACGTTTATCAATTATACTAACACAACCGTTTGACTATTTTTCTACCGTTTATTAGAATAAAAATTAGATGCAGAATATTGAAAATAGAAGTGTATAATAATAATAATAATATAATAGAAAATAAATATAAAATAATTAGATTAATTACTAAATAATACATTGAATCATTTAAACTCCAATTGCTTGATATTTATATCAATTATTAATATTATTGTTCAATTATTAACAAACAGTAAATAACTTAAAAAATAAATAAACCATCATTTTATTTTAGGATTGACTCATTCAACCTGCAATAATAATTACTGTTAATTTTGTTATTTCTTTCCAGTACTATATTTTATGCAGAATTTTTGAGAATTTGATCAATTTTTTATTCGTCCATATTCATTAGTAAAATCACCATATAAGTAATTGTTTGACGGTTTGAATTAAAATCATACAGTATAATTAATGCATGATAAATTATAGATATTAATATTTCTTTTATTCAACCGATCTTAATTTAAATGTAAAATATTTAAGCAAATTTGTACTGGGAATGGTTTTGGGTAGGAGTTAGTACTATCTCTTCATCTTATTCAGTACAAAGTGGAAACCAACGTTGGAACGAGTAGTTTCTTCATTAATTGCCCTAGTATTACGTAACTTATAACACTACCGACGCATTCAAGAAGATTATTTTATAAGAAAACTCACAATTTAAAAAAAATGGTAAATAAATTTTATTTATTGTTTACATAAACGTGTAAATGTTGTTATCATTCTACATTATTTTAAATACTAAATAGCATATAGAGGAACATAGTGAATAATACGGACTCTAATATACAATTTGGAAATTATTATAGGTTTATCTTAAAATATTTCATTCTATAATTATTATTATTATTTATCAAAAGAATAATTGATAGACCGATTAATCGCAACAAGAGATGTTCTAAAATATTTAACCGTTTAGTATAACCACACAAGTACATACTCATTCATTTTACCGTATACGGTCGTATAAGTTATATAGGCACTATATAAAATTTAATATTTTTAATATTTTAAAATATTTTATTTGAATAAAAGAGTTTCATGTAAATCTGGCATTAATAGTATTCATCAGTTTTTTAACGATGTGTCATACTCAAGTTTTATTCTATATATACCTTATTGAGTTAAATATTACATATTAAATTGATAATAAGTAAAAGAAAAGGTATTGATTTATAAACATTTAAGAATTCGTTGTCCTTTGTTTATAAATTCATGTGACAATATTTATTCTGAACGTAATATAATTAAGAAATATTTATTACTTGTTGATAACCATCCCTTACCAGCAATTTATAATTATTTTCTTATAATACAAGGTTGTGTACGATGACTTAAGGGGGCCAGACACTTTTTCGCCTGCAAAGTTCATTAAAATAAAAAATTTCAATTTAAATTTCAGTTTATTGTAATACAGAATGTGTTAAGGTACGTAAATTTAGATATCATTTTTGTGAACATTTTGAAAATTTGGTTAGGAAAATTGGCAACATGGAACCATCAGAATCCTTGGTTCAGCGGAGGATTCAAAATCAATGTTCGTACCCACTTACCGTAAGGTGTATTTTTTACTCTTCATTATAGATAGGTCTGAAATTTTGCGGCAATCTTTTGTAATTTAATTGTTAGAAAGTAAGTGAAACTTAAAAAGTAATTTTTACATGTTTTTTTATTTTTTTGCAAAATTTTTGCTAAAATATTGTTTTAGATAAAATTAAAAAGCTTTTTTTTATGAATTCTATTCCACTTACATTCTAACAATGAATTTAGAGAAGATTGCCTCAAAATTTTAGGCTAATCCTATGAAAAATCAAACATAAACTTTACGGTAAGTAAATACGAACACTGATTTTGGGTCCTTCGCTGAACCAAGGATTCTGATGGTTTTATTATATCTATTTTTAGGTACGACCGTTATAAGGAAGAGCCTTATATTTTTGTCATCAAAAAAGTGTTGTTCCACGAATATCTCAAAAAGTTTTTAACCGTATTGGCTGAAATTTTGAGGGTAGTTTTCTCAATTCTTGTGAAGGTGCTGAGAGGGGCATTCGTTTACTAATTTTAGTAATCAGTTTTGATTTCTAATTTTTATAAAATTACTCTAAGAGATTTTAAATTAAAAGTATAAATTTACAATATAGAAAATATTAATAAATTAGATTTGCGCATCGACACTAAAATATACTATATTAATATTATTAAAATTTTTCATTAATATATAAATTTTCTTTTAAAGTTCATTTTCATTAAAAATACAATTGAATTATTATAATAAAAAATTGATCAATATAGTTTATTTTCAATAAGTATAATATCAGGTTACTTACATTAAATATAGGTTTACTTTACATTAAATAAGGCGATTTACAAATTTTAAGAATCTTAAAATTTGTCATATAAATAAACTCACAAACCAAGTGGGACAATATGACAAAAATTTTGATACAGGCTGCTTTCCCGTATAGATATGCGGGTAAGTTGCCTTATTTAATGTAAAGTATTCGTTCGTGTAAACCCCGTATTATACTTATTTAAAACCTTTCCGAACGTAAAATTTGCATAGTTTATTTTTCTTTTCGTAAATTATGTACTACAAATTTTTAGTACAATAAATATAACATAAAAAAATAAACAACCCGAATACAATACCAAACATTTTACTTGCCCATTATTCATCAAATATTGGTCCATCATGCAAAATAAAAATAGGCGCAGAAGAATTAAATTTTGAAGTATAACCTCCAACTTTAAAGAGTAACAAAACTTTAAAATATGTATAACAAAAATTATGTATATTTATAAAAAAAATAAATATATTAAAGTAAAATATAAATAACACGTTCGTATATATATATATATATATATATTGATTTTGTTTACTTTTTTCTTTCGCTAATTTTAGTATTCACTTTTTATTCCTTATTTTTTAGAATCATTTTAAAAATTATTATTTTAAAAGTATATATTTAAATTACAATATAGAAAATTAATAAATTACCATACCTGCTTTTAATGTTTATTTACATTGAAAATATAATTATAGCATTATAATGTAAAAATTCATACATATATTTTATGTTTCTTTTCCATTTTGATACGTATTAATATTCAATATTTTACGTCCAAAATAAACAATACGTATACAAAAGCATAAACACAATATTCCGGTACATCATTCAAATTAAAAATGCGTAGAAATAATACATTTTGAAATGTAACCTACAAGTTCGAACACCAACAAAACTGTGTTGTAAAAAATGCAATAATTAACAATGTGAATAACGTTAAAACTAGTTAGATTGTACGTTATGTTTACACAGCAGCTCAGTAGCAGTTCTTCAAGTTCAACCCTGATATGTGCAACACAGTGACGCCACATTTCGACGATTTCCAGTTGTATATGGGTTATGTACATCGTATGTGTTGATGCCCGAAAATTTTTTCAGTTATGTTGAAAAATAGTAAAAGATAATTTTGAATTTGCTGAAAAATGTGCCGTCGCAAGTTCGGGTGCAAGTAAAAACAATTGAATTCTTGTATGTGCATAGGTACGATCAGTGTGATACGTACCAAGAGAGAAAAATCTGAGTGCGACTGACATCATGACCGTATCGTTACCAGAACAATAACACCAAATATTTTTTATTAATATTATAATTAATTTCGGTTGACCTATATTTTAGTCATAAAATTAAGTTAAAAGATTATAAAAAAAACAAATTTTAATTTTATTATTCTCGTTTACGTAGATTTTATAAATATTTTTGTACGAGCAGTTTACTGTAAACAATACCGCGGATAAAATAATATTAATATAGAGAAGAAAAAACAGGTTGCTTATACAAGTTACATAGATAGAATTTTCGTTGCTAAATAATATATTAGTTAAAAGTTTAGTTTTTATATTTAAAAGTTATTTATATTTAACTAAAATTAATATTTAATTATTTTAATAGTATTTAGTAAAATATTAATTTTGTTATTTTATATAAATTAAAATGCACATGAAAAATCTACTTTGAAAATATATTAATTTCAAAAATTACAGCAAAGGAAACCACTGATAGTGGGAGGGCGAAGCGCGATGTGTATTCGGTCGGCCCTATAAGTTTTTACTCTCAGGCGCTCCTTGCGTGCAAAGTGTGCAGGGAGCTACGCTTCCCTATAGTTTTATTTAATTCTATTTTTTCTATCCTATTTTGTTGTTCTTTTCAACCGAAATTTCAAAATGTTTGCAAAAACAATATATTAATTTATGAACATTAACATATTCTCCATTACAGCTTTTAATCGAAATATTTAATTTTAATGAATTTTACGGGTAGAGCAATGTTTGACCCACTTAAAATTTATTTAAAAACGTTTGATAACGGATCAGATTAATTAATGTCTTCGAATTATGCAGATTTTTTTGCAATACTTAGTAAGTATATAGCACCCTTTTAATAAATCGACAACTGTAGTGCACACGTGTGTGCGTGCGTAAATGAGTCTACACTGAGAAAAGAGATTCTTTAAGTCAAAGACTATTTCTTAATTGTTAGGAAATGTGGATTAGAATACGGCGAAAGACACATGTCTTAACTATTAAGAATTCAGTGATTTGAATTTTTGGTCAAAAACGATTATATTATTTTGTCTTAATTAAAACATTTTTTATTAATACGTAATGAATGAAATATCACTATTAATATCATAATGCATCGTAATCTTTTCACGCGCCGCTAGAGGGACTCGACGACTTTTTGAACTTTATAGTAAATTTGATGCATTAATGATATAAGTATGTCTACCTAACTCTCACATATTAGGCGTCGGACCGTTCTCGCTCTTGCTGCTCTCTCGCTGCTTCGCTGTAATCGGTCCTTTTCAGGACCATCGCATACGTAAGTAATCGAACCATCCCTCTCCACTCCTCTGGCGCGTCGGACCGTTCTCGCTCTTGCTGCTCTCTCGCTGCTTCGCTGTAATCGGTCCTTTTCAGGACCATCGCATACGTAAGTAATCGAACCATCCCTCTCCACTCCTCTGACTCACCATCCTTCTCCACCTCCCTCACTGTCACCTCTGTAAGGAACAAACAAATACCCACATCAAATCTCCAACTCCATTGTCCGGCCTTCCGGCCGGCCTTCGGCCTCCCGATGGAGTTTCACTCCTCTACGCAGTCCCCATCATCCGAGGAATTACTAGCCCTCGTCCACGAGCTTCGCCAAACTATCCAGAAACTTACCGAGGAAAATTCCTTCCTCAAATCCACCCTCGAATCGGAACGCCTAGCATCTTCACCCTGCTCACCGGCTTATCCGTCAGCCTCTAACGGTCAATCCCAACCGTCTACCCCAATGTGTACCGACGAATTTCAAACGGTCACACGTAAACGCTCAAGGGCCTCTCCGCCCCCCCTACCCAGCTCTGACTCTTCTTCTTCCTCTTCCACGTGCTCTGAAATAGAACCCGACCCTGAAATCAGTTCACAGGTTCAAAGTCCTCCCCCGATAGTAATAAAAAACAAACAAGCCTGGCCAAAGCTTAACGCCTCCTTTGCCAAACAAAAAATTAACATCCGCCGTGCCGTCAACACCAACGACGCCGTTCGCGTCTACCCCAAATCTATCGCAGACTTCCGCGCCCTCACCTCTCACCTCGATCAATCCAAGATCGACTACTCCACTCACCAACTACAGCAAGATCGTGATCTAGTAGTAGTCATCCGCGGCATCAACGAGTTTGTACCCGATGATGAAATTCACAAGGAACTCACCGATTTGCACCTCCCCATTCGCCACATTCACCGAATGAAAAATGGCACCAAAATCTGGCCCCTGATAGCTGTCCATCTCGACCCCTCCTCCCCAGAAGCAAACTCCATTTTCAAACTCCAAACCCTCTGTGGCCTCAACATCAAGGTTGAGCCCAAGAGGAAGAACCCCACCATACCCCAATGCAGACGCTGTCTTAAATACAACCACACAGCAAATTACTGCCACTCTCCCTGGGTCTGCGCCTTCTGCAGCAAAGACCACGCCACCCCTACCTGCCCTTTCAAGGACCTTAAAACATCATCCCCTATCTGCTCTAATTGCAAAGGGCCCCACCGCGCAACTTATCGCGGATGCCCCAAGTTCCCCAAGAAGAAGCCCCCCACCTCTCCCGGAGCAGCCCCTACGTGTCCTCCACCTCCTCGACCCGCTCCACTTTTTCCCACGCTTACCCGATCCACTCAGCCCATCTCGATCCCCCCCACCAAATCCTACGCCAACGCAGTCACACATGGCCCCTCCCACTCCCCCATTTCCACTCTCGCTCCTCTTCTAAGCCAAACACTCCTAACCTTCCAAACCTCCCTCTCCAACATCATAAACGAACTCTCGCCGTTCCTGACAAACAATCATGGACCCAAACAACCCTAAAATCATCTCCATTCTCTCCTGGAATGCCTGCGGCATTCTCGCAAATTCCAAAACCCTAGAACTCCAATCGTCTCTAGAATCACACAACATCCTAGTCGCTTGCATCTCCGAAACACATCTCACCCCCCTCAAAAAACTGTATATCCCAAACTACATCACCCACCGCAAAGACCGAACAAATTCCCCCGGAGGCGGTGTGGCCATTCTAGTCCACAAATCAATCCGCCACAAACCTATCAAAACTCCCCATTCTTCCGAAACCATAGGCATTGAAATAAACCACTCTAATGGCCCACTAAGAATTATCTCTGCATACTCTCCACCCAGCTCTAAACTCCCCATCAAAGAAATAGAAGAAATCCTCAAACACAACTCCCCCACCATCTGTGCAGGCGATCTTAACGCAAAGCACATAACCTGGGGTTGCCGTTATAACAACCCAGCCGGCACCTCACTCCTAAAGTCCTCCCTTAAATGCCATTATCTAATAGAAGCTCCCAACGAACCCACCCACATACCGAATAAAAAAGACTCCCTCCCCGACATCCTTGACCTCTTTCTAACTAAAAACTTAGCCATAAACTCCGATCCAGAAGTCATTCATGAACTTAGCTCTGATCACCTCCCAATTATCCTCAAAATACCTACTCATTCTATCCAAACCCTCCCTCCCCCCTCTTCCACCGACTGGCTCCTGGTCAGATATTTCCTTGAAACCTCTCAATTCAAATGCCCCACCGTCCGTAGCATCCCTGACATTGACCAAGCGATCTCCAGCCTCACCGACGAAATCAATTCCGCCATCTCCCAAGCCACCTCCCCCCAAACCAAACCCAAAAAATTCCAAAACCTACCTATCGACGCCACCCAACTCATTAAAGACAAAAATCGCGTTCGCCGCCTCTGGCAGCATCTCCGTATCCCTTCTCTCAAACGCAAACTAAACTCCCTCCAACACAAACTGAGTGCCCGCCTAGCAGACATCCGCAGTTCCTCCTTCAACGACTTCCTTGAAGAAGCTGAATCCCACCCACGAAGCCTTTGGAAAGTAACACGTGCGTTACGAAACCGCTCCCCCCAACTCCCTGCGCTAATCGTAGATAATCATCACTATTACCTCGACGAAGAAAAAGCCAATATCTTCGCAAAATCTATCTCAAACCAATGCTCCCCCCTCCCCAGCCCTGAAGATCTCTTACCACTTCACCAGCAAATCACCCAACAAATTCAAAACAGTTCCCCTACCTGCTCCATCAACCCAATTAAACCCGCCTCACCGTCCGAAATCCTCACCCATATCCTCGCGTCCAAAAACAAAAAAGCGCCCGGAGCTGACAACATACGGTTTAAAGCCCTAAAACTTCTCCCCCGCAAACATATCGCCACCCTAACTAATATAATAAACGCCATGTTCCGCCAACAGTACTTCCCTACCGCTTGGAAGGAAGCCACCATTATCTGCTTCCCCAAAGCCAATAAACCACTTTCAGACCCCTCCAGCTACAGGCCAATTAGCCTTCTTAACTCCCTGAGCAAAATCGCCGAAAGTATTATCCTCTCCCGTCTCACCAAACATACCATGGACAACAATCTCCTCCCAGACTTCCAACACGGATTCAGACCCAAACACGGTACCGCCCACCAACTCCTAAGGGTCACTGAATACATCGCTAACAACCTGAATAAAAGACACCACACCACAATGCTCCTCCTAGACGTTCAACAAGCCTTTGACAGAGTTTGGCACGAAGGTCTTGTTCACAAACTCATTACCCTCAACTTCCCCCACTACCTAATAGGCATTACCAAATCCTTCCTCTCTGATCGCACATTCCGCGTCCGGGTAGGCAAATCATTCTCCTCCCCACACCACATCACAGCTGGAGTCCCACAAGGCTCTAAACTCTCGCCCCTCCTCTTTAATCTATACTGCCACGACCTTCCCTCCCAATTCCCCATCATCACAGCCCTCTACGCTGACGATATAGCCCTCCTTGACACCAGTAAACAAATAGCCGCAAGCTCCTCCAAAATCAAGAAATTCCTACCCATTCTACTCGAATGGTACCGATCCTGGAGACTATCCATCAACGAAACGAAATCAGTCGCCGTCTTCTTCTCCCATCATAGGATTAAAAGTCCCCCTAACTTCATTATTAACTCTCGACCTATCCCTTGGAGCCCGTCTGCCAAATATTTAGGCGTCACTCTCGATCGAAAACTCTCCTGGATTCCCCACATCAATACCACCAGAAACAAAGCCTTAAGCGTATTCTTCCAACTTAAACCCTTCTTTTTAAATCCCAAAATCTCAAGCCAAACCAAACTTCGCGCCTTCAATGCCCTCATTCGTAGCATCTTCTCGTACGCAATTCCCATATGGGGATGTGCCCCTCCGCACAGACTTAATAAGCTACAAAGCACGTACATGCGTCTCCTAAGATCATCCCTTCGCATCCCCTGGTTCTTCCGAAACACTCTAGTTCTACGCGAAACGAACGCTCCCACCATCCCCGAATTGGCCGCCTCTCACGCGACAAATCTTAGAACCACCCTATTAAATCACTCCAATCCAAGCATCAAAGCCATCACAGATTACGCCCCCAAATCCTACGACAAAATTCCAAGGCCCTGCTATCTCGTCAGGTAACTCTCCCCCTCTACACAATTCACCTAGTTTCGCACCCAATGCGTCAGTGACCCAGTCTCTTCGACTAGGCCCACCCCTTTCCATCAGCCAAATTCAAACATAGGGATTAGAGCTAATTAGCTGGCATCCCACAACATGAGGTGGTGGTTTTTAGTCGGTAGGCGTCTAATTTAGATGAATCCGACACTACCCTACATTTGTAGGGTGTCTTTTGAAGATTTTTATCCTCCACCTCCCCTTTCAAAAAAAAAAAAAAAAAAAAAAAAAAAAAAAAATCTCACATATTAGCACGTGTAATTAAATGTATTTACTAATTTGACTAAACGAATGCGTTCAGTATGATCTGAAAGTATATTCCTTACGTAATAATCTTAACTTTATAAATAAGTTTAAAATTAATATCTATTAGTAAATAATATTAGGTTTCATTTGATTACTTTTATATTAAGGAATATTTCTTAATAGTTAAGAAATTGACATTTGTCGTAAAGTAAAGATTTTAAAACAATGGCAAATACACCATTTCTTTGATGTAAAGATACAACTAGACGATTGAGAGATGTACAATCGTATATGCGCGTGAACGAAACCACACGAATATCGGTATACATCGAGCACACATTCGCGTATAAGGCGCACGCACACGCACAAGTGAAACATATATACATAAACGATGCACACGGACACAGAGTGTACATTTACAATCACAGGAGACGTGTAATTCACCAACACACATACACACACACACACACACACACACACACATATATATAGTTAAGTGGGCACACACCGACAGGAGTGTAGGTAGATGCGGCATTCGCAAATAGAAAATTCAATTTTCCGGGTGCCGCACGATCCGGCCTCCTCGAGCCGCAGCAACATCACGCACCGGTTTTTTTATTCCTTCATCCTAGAAGCACATATCCTATGTCGCCAGAGGTTTTTCATATGTTTTCTTAGAGGCTACGCTTTTCGGGCTGGTCTCCCTACCTTTTTATATATCTCTTTCTCTTTCTCTCTCTTTCTGTCTCTGTCTCTCTTTCCGTGAAAGGAAATGAAATCAGGGTGGAAAATTTCACGGGAAACGAAATTATCCGTGGTAAAAAAAGAGTTTTGTACGGTCGAGGGGTGCGGGTGAATCGCGAAACGGAGCCGCGTGTGGGTGGTACACACTTTTCCCAGCTGCGACTCTTGGCAAAGCGCATTGACGGGGTTGTACAGCTGCGCTATTGCCAAGCGCTTCCAGTACAATACCGGGTTTATTTACTTACCAAGGGACGACTACGCGGGAGTCTACTGCTCGACGGGACTCTCCTCCTCGTATTTCTCTTTACCCCGGGAACTTGCGCTCTCGCTACGGTTACGCGGTACCCCCGAAAACTTCGTTTTGTCAGACGGAGCGAGTCACTATACATATATATATATATACACCTCCACATACATCCACTCCCGACTTTAACTCCACGCGAATTTGTTTGCGATACCGTAGAACAACCCTTACCGTTTTATTATTCACCTTACTTGTAACAACACATACATACCCACGGGTTTTTAATGATCCTATAATGGAAGTCACGTCTAATTAGTGATTTATTTTTTTCTTTTTTTATTGTTATATTTCACTCCTGCCACACGGTATATTAAAGCATTTCGACAATTTAAATGTGAATTTATTAGGGACGCGTATGATAAATAATTTTTCTACATTAATATTGTATCGTAAAGAAAAATAATTCGTATAAATGGTTCGAAACGTATATAATATAAAATGCATTGCGTAAATGTGATCGTATAAATATCAATATAAGACAATAATAAAAAAAAAATTACTCGAGGGAAATAATGAAATTATAATATAATATTGTTCTCACATTCGTTTACCGATAATAAAGTAGATTTACTTTTTATATATATTATACGCATTGTTCTTTCAATGCGTCGAGTCCATTATTGTTATTTTTAACAATAATAATTTGCTGAACGTTGTGGCCATTGCAACCGTGTTATACGCCCGATTACATTGTACATTTTTATATGATCGTTTACAAGTAGAAACTGACGCGGAACGCGTTTTGTACCATAAAATTTACATTTTATTCTTTAACGGCTTAAGTCGCGAATTAAAGTGAGATATTGTATAGATTATTTCTGTTGTGTATTACGTGTAGTTTATTAAAAAAAATGAAAACATTGGATCTTTTGTTCGTATCGATAGAGATATATAACTATTACCCGATATAAAACATTCCACGTTGTAATGAAATTACTCAGAACACGAGTTAACGTTGAAAAAGTATGGAAAAAAAATGTAACAACATTTTTTTAAATCTACCAAACGCTGTAGATTACGGTACGCTTTTCACGTTATAGAGTATCATCTTGTATCATATGTTTGTACAACTGAAAGCCCAGTATTACGAGGCACAATAAAACAGAAATTATGCGCGACAATTTGACAGGTACCTAAAATAACCGTGAGAGTAAGTGAAAGAAAAAAAAATGATTTCCCTGACATAAGATGTTATTATAAGTAATTCCTTTGAACAGCTACCTTTCGAGCTGCCAATACCAAGACCCAGTTGAAGACTCTCTCTCTCTCTCTATATATATATATATACCTCGTCTCTTTTGCTGGTCGATTAAAAGATGTATCGAGTGACTTCGAAAAGCATTTCCCCTTGCAACTTGTATCGCGGGTCATGGAATTTCCGGAGACTTTTCCTCTTTCTCTTCCTCCCTCTCTCTCTCTCTCTCACTCTCCATTCCGATGAGACAAGTTTATATCGAAATCGCTCCGCTGTAATTCCTTATGAGATTTTCGAAGCACCGTGGCTGAAGATACTAGCGTTACATTGGCCACTGGCATCCGGCCAGGTTATAGTCGTTGGATCTATCGTTGTTTCGCCCCTTCTTAACCTGATTAACTGATGTTTATTACTATAACCTCCTTCCATTTTGACTTTTGTTATACCGACTTATACGTATTAACCGATCGACCTATTACAATTACTGATATCTTTAACTTTTCTCATTGTGAATTTTAACGAACCATTCATTTTTTTTACTTACACACGGATCGATTTTATTAACAATTGTATGTAGAATCGGTGGATTGTTAGTTCTTTTTTTAAAAAAATGAATTTTAATTAATGGTAATTTGTAAGGTATGGCTAATGATACGGATAAAAAGGTTATTGTGAGAATTATAGTATTATTGAAAATTATAGAAACACAGAGTTGATCAATCATAAACATCACTTATCTACAAATATTAACCATATGTGTATCTATGTTTATATTTTTCCAAAACTTGTAAATTTTCTTATAGGTATAACTTGTATAATTTTTACGATTTATCAACTATGGCAATTATTACTCAACAACATTGTAATTTTTACAAAAATATTTTCCTTCGTTTAGTAGATAACGACACGTTACACTTTAGTGTTAAAAAATAAATGTGTCTCAAAAATGTTGAATTCACTTTTTAAAAATATCTTTTACATTATCATATTTTAACATTTGGAACAAAAATAACGATTACTAATGGCATTATCATTAAAAAAAAGTGGTTTCGTCTGGTATTCGTAATATTAGATTCTATTTAAGAGTCTTCGAGACTTTTATATAATTAACGGTGACCTTTATACTTTGCCATCTAATTGACCTAAAAATGAAAAAAAAAAAAAAAGTCAAAGTCAATTAATTTCACTTTGTTCTCACTTCAATTACATATTTGTAACCTTTTACTTTCGATAATCGACTTTTTTTATGTCGACAATTTTTCCTTTAATTAAGTTTTTTTCGATAAAAATTAAATTTTACTTTATTCTCGATCTTAAAATCGGATATAATAATACATTATTTATATATATATAGATTTTATTCGAAACTTTTTCGGTTGATCTATTTTTAATAGTAGCGAAACCGTCTGAAAGTATAAAAATGTGTTTAAAAAATAAAAAAAGAACTGTATTAAAAGTTTAAATCTTTAGAAACTTCGAAAAGTTTAATTATAGCGTTTTTCATGTTTCTGGCATGTTACAAGGCCAAATACTTCTTAAACTCAGCTTTACTTATTTTTACGATAGAATACAAGTTTGAGGAAGTTGCAAACATATTTTCCACGCAAATGTACAAGTTGTACGCGTTACCAACGTAAGTATAATTATTATTCTTATTAACAGAACAATGTCAATACAATGCGCATTTTCGAAATTCAATGAACGTGTATAACCAACCAACGAATTGTACTATTAGTTTTTTTTGGTATACAAGAAAAAATAGAAGAGATTTCCTCGCGAATAAAAAAATGTATATATACAACGGTTAAGAAACACATTCATATAATTATCTGTCCAGAGGACGTAAATAAAGAACTATTGTTCCTCTTAAAATCGCCCCCGCACAATTGAATTTTTAAACAGGGTTATAAATTGTTGCGCTAGGTAACACCCGTTTCCAAAATAGATATATGTTCTTCGCGGTGTATGCTGCTTTCACTCTTGGTTCTTCCTTCTTTTTTCCCTTCTTTCTCTTTCTCTCTTGCCAACACCGAGAATAGAGAGAGAGAGAGAGAGAGAGAGAGAGAGAGAGAGAGAGGGAAAGAGAGAAAAGGGAGTTTTCCGGTGGATATTCCGCGAGTGGCCTTAAACCACGGACGCAACTCACGGGAGAATAATAGCCCCGTAAATTCAGAAAAAGATGTATCGTCAAGAAAAATATAACAAGGACAATAATAATTTTCATTTCCGCTTGATAACCTTCATTAGTTTTGACTATCTTTTAACTTTATTTTTCAACTAATTGCTTTTGCATTATCATTTATTAAACTAGCAATTACTGTCGTAAAATACGTTACCCTTTATTTATTTATGATTTAAAATTTTTTTTTTAATTTATTGGTACGTCGTTTAATTCGTCTGATACATATAGCCCACGGGTTTATTTTACTTTATCTTCTCGTTAAATTTACTTTCTGAATTCATTACGTCTGTATAAAAATAATACTTGCACATTGTTTTGTTTAACAGTTTAATAGAATTTTTATTTGTCTTCGATTGATTTAATTTAATATCGAGGTAGGGAATTTTTTGAATAAATAATAAACGTTTATTATTTAATGGGGTTTCGATAGCGGTCTCATCATTCCATTCGACAAATTAACTTAAATTTTCTTCCTCGATACAAAATATTTGAAACGATAATTGGCTACTTAAACGCTTCAATTTAAATTAAAATTATTATTATTTTTACCACTTGACGATATTATGGATAGATAAAATATGTTTTTCAATCGGTTTGCAATGCTCTAAAAAATTATTACAAAGTTCGGACGAAATTATTGTATGATGAACAGATTTAATAATTATATTACTTATACGAATCGTATTGAGAGAGAGGAGGGAGGGAGAGAGAGAGAGAGAGAGAGAGAGAGGAAGAGGGAGTATTGCGTACAAATATTTTATTGGATTTTTATGCTTATATGCGGATAATGGATGAGGTAATAAATAATCCGAAGAAAAATACTTTGATTAAGAGAAGAGCTTTTGTGGATTAACACCGGATTATCGATCTCCGATAATCCTATGCAAAGTTCAACGCAGTCTAAAAAAATGCAAATCCCAGATATATAAAGAAAGAACGCATTGTCTGAAGACCAGTTTTAGTACCTCGATAAAACGATTCGATTGTATTTGAAATTAATTTCTATTATCAGAGATTCGAAATAAAACCTTCGATAATTTATATTCCCCGTCATCACTTTCTTCTATCTCGTCAAATTTTATGATTTTTATCATCAATATTAATATTATTGACAAAAACACGCGACACAACAATATCACAAATATAGGCGTTCAAATATATTTTATTAAACGTAAAATAAGAGAAAAAAGAAAAGGGAAATAATTAAATACATCGTTAATTTCATTTTCATTTGTGTACGCGTAATCTAAAACGTAGCTCCTTATAAAAGTACATAAAAATTTGTGTGATTCGGAAATCCTTTCAAACGGTCATATCAATTGAAAACCGCGTAATCGATAAAAACAAACCGCATGATTAATCGATTTTGTATTTCTTTATGCTCTTTGATGTGAATGACATTTTCATTATCATCCGTACGCCCAACATTTACAATGCGAGTTATATCAGCTTTATACTTTCACATGCCAATCTATACACACTCACACACACATATATATATATATCTCGCTTCATTTTTTTTCTTTTCAATTGTATTTAATTGGACATTTTTGATACACCGTGGAATGGACACCTCTTCTTTCGTTTTGCGTCGTGTTTTATACAATAACCAAAGATTTATATGGTACATAAGTATCGAATTTGCTGGACAAAATCGAAAAGCCTATCTATCAGTAGAGTATTTTTTGTGTGACAGGAGTGCACCATGAGTGATTTATTCCCAAGTCGATGGATCGAGATGAATCTTCGATTTTGTTTTCACGTATACAAAGGAAGTTAAGATGATAAAACAATTGAGAGTTTGGCGTAAAAAATTGATTTATCGTTTCAAGTGATATACATTATTTATAATTAATACTTGTAACAATTTTTTTAATAATAATTGAGATTCTACAAATTTATACGATAAACTTTCTATCTTACACCTATACGAGATGCTTCATTGCCATTTCAAAGTATCTAAATCGTTATATATATACATAAACAAGGTTCTATTAAAACTACTTCTGCAATTAAATGTGTATCTTAATGTATTCACGTGTAAAATTGTTTTAACCCAATTGTTAATTGCGCAATTAAATATTTATTATTCGCCGGGTTACGACATTCCATCGTATTTACGGATCTAGGGAACATTTTAAAATGTTACTTTAATATTTTATGAACTATTAATTATATAGAGGATAATTACGTAATGTGAAATTAACCATATTTAGCTAAGCGTAATGCAATTTCTAATGCAATCCTATTATTGACAAGGTTTTAAATTAAAATATATTAATTATAATAATAGAGACGAAATATAATCTTCTTATTAAATTCAAATCTTCTCAAATAAATTTCGAATTAATTATCGCAGCACGCCTTAATTGCTTTGTAATGTTAACGGTATTAAACAAAAAAAAAAGATACGTAGTAATTAATTAGTTAATTTATTAACAAAAATGCAACTGAATATTTAGATTTACCAAATCTGTCGATAAATAAATTATGTAAAAACACAAACGTCATAATTAATAATCTATCGCGTAAAGGTTCTTACGATACGATATACCTATAAGATCTAATTGGGTCGTTAAGGTACTGCAACCTTTCCTTATTACACGTGTACGTCGTACCGAAATTCCAAACACCCATCGCTTATGAACGTTCAAATTAAAATTCGAATATATATATATATATATAAATACACATACATACATAATAAGGAATATAACGAAAGATATTTAACCAATCGTTTTCATGAACACGCGCGCCTCGCAAATCCGACAAGGAATGATTGCTTTAGCGACAAACGCGCGCCCACTCTTTTTTGTTTATTTCTCTCCTTTCTTTTCCTCACGCGCGCGCGGCACATATAGGTGCAAAAGAAAACTTCTGACTGTGGCAGGTTGTCGTTTACTACGCGCGATTTATCATGTAGACCGCCTTGCGCGCTCGATATTCCCTTACGAATGAAATAAATTATTCCTTCTTTCGGTCCTCGTTTTTGCTTACTCGAGAACGGTAGAGGAGGGAGGGACGGGGAGGGGGAGGGGGGCTCTTTAATTTCGTCTCGCGCATCATCTCGCCAACTCGGTGGGTTATTAATTATTTGGCTTTGCTTACGCTGACTAATTATGCACGGCAACCTCAAAACCCACGTTAATATATCATTCGGCTATTCTTATGGGAAACGCATATATATATATATATATATATATATATATATGTACGTACACTCTATATAGAACCGGGTGAATAAATTTTATACTCTTCTTACTGCACTTTTACACGTATTATATATAACTGCAGGTTTGCAACGTAGTATACGCGTGTCACGATGATTATCGTGTAGTTTTGTGTCTATGCGGGGAGATATAGATATATATGTACGTGTATATAGTAAATCCAGTTTATTACAATCCTCGAAAACGCCTCGTTTATGCGATATCACTTAGTATCTCTATATACGCGTATGTTTGTGTGTGTGTGTGTGTGTGTGTGTGTGTGTGTGTAAATGGGAAGGAGAGAGGAAACCGGTAATGCTAACTTATGATTTTACCACAGAATTCAAGCTTACCCCCCTATACCAATTAGAATCCCGATTGAACGGTGGTATAGTGCCGATTATCTTTTTCATAAACGTAATTGTTCGATTCGATTAATATTGTACTCATCAATGCATTATATAATGCGTTGTTAAATTATTATGTTTTGCACTTAAAATTTTTTTTTGAAATTTCATTCAATAACATACCTGTACATAAATCTGAAATTATTACATATTATAAAAGGTTGACTAAAATTAGGATTATTATTAAAAATAAATAGCGTTTACGGCATTACTTAAATATTGCGTGGAAAAGGTGTTATTAACTATTTAATGAATTATAAATGAACTATAATTAATTTTAGCTATACATTTACTCATTGTAAATCAAACTAATTTTTTAGCTATAGTTTCAGAATTGTCATATTTGTCGAAGAACAAAACATTTATCATAATTATTGTAATAGTATTTAATTTGTTTTATATTTAATTATAATATTATACAAACATTTACAATATGGCGTTAATGGAAATTATGTTATTTTATATTATATAAATAAATAAAATAATATAAAATTGTTCGCATAAATAATTACGTTTGATACGTGTTCCGATATATTATTTTCGAATTACTTTACCAGTCTTTAATAAATTCATATTATTATAATGTAATATAACCATAAATTTATACACGATTAAATTATAAAAAAATTCTATAAAAATTTTTAAACGATGAATTATTTCAAATTTAAAAAAAATCATGCTGATTCTATTTTTGAATCATTTTAAATTAACATATTCTTCTATTATATATGTTTCTATTATTTTTTTAATATAATACTGGGTAAACGCGAAAAAGGCAGTTATAATTAACTAATGATTTACAGAACAATCTAGCTTAATGAAACTTAATTAAGTTTTCATGGATAATTAAGAGGATGTATCCTTTATCGGAACACTTACGTAAATTTCGCTACTACAAGAACTATTCTAAAAATTAGATCACAAATATTTAAAAGCTTGGTAATTAAATCGTTAAATAATTGTCTATTTTATTGATTTTTTTTATTAAAAATAGTGGATTACCTAAATCTTTTAATCAAAAATGTATATTGTAAACGTTATAGTGTGAAATGATTCGGACGCACAAAAATTCATCGATCGTCATATAACTTTAAAAATACATTAAATTTTGCAAATTGAACAAACACTTTTTTACACAAATATATTAGTTTATTTAGTAAACAATACGAATTCATTGTTAACTTTATATTATATTTACCAATTTTTCGCTTTCCCCGATATTTAGTACTTTATCTTATTAGTTTCGAATAAATCCAATCGTATGCTAACAATAATTAGCGATATACAAGTCTACCATAGTCGAGAAAAAAAAAGATTTTACGTACGGGATGCAGTAATTGATGATTTTTCAGTTAGTCTTTGTAGGAATGCGGATATCATCTATATAGGTCCTAATATCGATAAGAACTGCGCAATCGACACGAACAACACCATACCTCGAGCACAATAATTCGGTATAGTCGCATTCTTCGCTCTCATCGTTATACCGTGGGTGCCCGCCATAATTCTCTTTCAAAGCAACCGCTCATTACGCAACGAAACCTTACTAGATTTACCTGTATCGGTGTGTGTCAGGTGTGTATTAAAAAAATAAGGTAGAATAAAATGAGAAAAATAATAAATAATATGCCCAGTTTGGTTATTTTCACTTATCGAAGGGAGTTGTGTCACTCATGTGCCAGGTTCGTTCCACTTTCCCCGTTCTATCCAATTCATATTCCGGTATTAGTGTTCGATTGACGTTTGAAAATCCCGGGTACGGGAAGCCGGTGCGATTGGCATAATTAATCTGCGGATCGAATAAATTATACCTCTTGACGGGTTTTGACGACGACTTATTATTTATGATATATATTTAACGATCACTGGGCGGCCTCTTACCCTCGCAGTTCAATCAAATTCTGTGTATCACACTCGGTTGTATACAATGTTACGGATGTTATTCATAATTATTCGATTGACTTGTATGTATAACGATTAATTTATTTTACGTCGGATTGATAACATGTGTTCTTCTCGTCGGCTCTGGTTGTAATCGAACTTAATTTATTCGTTTTATGACTTTTCATTTTTATTGTATATGTATATATAAACATATGTGCCTTTCGGTACGACATGTAATATATACTAGTTTAATAATATGTTTTACGCACGCGCGCGTGTGTGTGTGTCCGAGGATACAAGATTTTATCCTTAAAATTTGAATTGCATAATTAGTGTGTGTGTAACTAATCTTTTTAATGATTGTATTTTGCGTACGTGTATTTCAGTGATCGCGGAAAAGAGGAAACAACACAACTGTGAAAACAGTATTATAAAAATCTCCTTTCACTCGATCAAATGAAATGTATATAACTTACTTTGTAAACCAATTCAATAACGTTTATTTCAGTTTCTCCCTTTGAAATAAAAGTGCTAAACAAATTTAACGCGAAAAAGCGCAACCATCACCGAAGGGATGAAAAAAAGAGAAAAAGAAATAGAAAAAGTGTACTAATGCCATAGCAGCTCTGCAAGCTAAAGATCCGTAGAAAATTATTAGATTAACATTAGATAACGTTTGAGCGCATAAAAAGCTCGGCCGTTGTCCCGGGATTTTTATGAGTGCAAAACCACTTAAGCAGAGCCGTAAAATGCAATTTGCTCAATGGCATTTCGCGACACCCCGCTCACTTTCTCTCTCACTCTCTTTCTCGTTCTCCTGGTCTCTACGTTTTTAGCGGTGAATTTTATCTGTTTTGTCAGAACTCTCCGGGTATATAAGGTCGCAGAGGCTGATATTGTTGCTGCATATATTTCTGCGGTCCGGCAATTAAGCTGCAGCACGTCCGCTGGGAGAGGGAAAATTCCGAGTGGAATTCCGTGTTGCATTAACGTTTCGTAATGCAAGCTATGTCGGGTAGGAAACACCAGGAGAAAGTGAGAGAGAAAAATTTGAGAGAAAGAGAGAGGAGAGAGAGAGAGAGAGAGGTTCCGTTCTCAGGCTATTTTCTCGGGTACTCTCTTCTTAATTGGTCACTCGTGCTCTGGCATTCACGAAAGCTCTGGCATTACGTACTCGTCGCGAACAATGCCATCGACCACGTATCGCTAAGTGCGGAAGTGAGGATTTTTAACCGGGTGAATGCCGAGCTTTTAAATTCGAGGGAACTCTTCTCCATCTCTCTCTCTCTCTTCCCTCGGTGAGATAAAAAATTGCTGTTCCCTGATAGCTGCATTTTTTATGATGGGAAAAGAGAGAGAGAGAGAGAGCGAGATAGAGTATATATAAATGAGAAATCCTCATAGGCGAGCTTTTCATCGAAAGAGAGCTTTTTCAGATATACCGAGATTGATTTGTTGCTTACGATTTGTGCGGAGCTCGTTAGCACCCGTACACTTTTTTTTACTACGGATGATAGTTATCGGCGGTATGAAGAGACCGAGATTTTCCGTTTGAGACAGTTATTTCACATTTTTATCTATGTATATATGTATATATGTATACATGTATATATATATATATATATATATATATATATATATATATATATATATATATATATGAGTGTGTGTGTATACATATATATATATACACTATTAGCACGAAATAGCAATTCGGTAAAACTTTTTTTTCGCGATTCGCTACTGTGTGCTCAAGAACTTCCTGCAATTACAATTTGTTTTTATTATTTAACAGCATTGGAAATCATGCGGATAACATTTTGAAAAACAATTCACTAGTCGCAATTAGGTGCAGTACAAGTGTACAGTTTCTTTTTTCTTTTTTTTTTAACTTTTTCGTTTTGTGCTGCGTGTAATTTGAAGCGAAGCACACTGTTATTTATTTTAAACGAAATTCCAAAAGTATACTTACATTGGCAATCGTATTTTGAGAAAAGAAATTTTAAGGTTGTTCAAGTTTTGAATAGATTGAAGAATAGATAAAAATTTATATATCCTATGAATTTTCGTTAACCATTTAACGTTATAAATTTATTACGAGAAAATTCTGAAAAAAAATAAAGATGATTTATGGTCCAGTTTCCGATCGATCCTTGCAAAAATAATGTTTTTCATATTTTAGAATTTTTTGTTTTACGATGCATCGAGTGATACAACATCTCCTTCCAGAGTTTTGAAAGGGCGTATTGATTTTTCAGTAAATTACACATGCGGGTATTTATTAAAAATACGGTTATCTAAAATAAACATAATTACACGCAAAAATTTTAAATTTTATATGTACAGGCGCGTTAATAAAGTTTGCGCTAATGCGATATAGTAAATCTACAATTTCACAGGTTTTACAACGAAATAAAACTCTATTTCATCCGATATATTTTGAACCTGAATTATCAAAGTTTCGAATCCGAGCATATAAAAATGGCGAAAACTGAAGCTCAAATATCTAAAATAGAATTAATCGTGCGTAGATAAAAATGTTTTGTTTTAACTAAGCGTAGTAAAAATTTAATGAAAATCGATGCTTTACGAAACATTATGTCAACGAGTAATTATGACGGTTTATGTCAAAGAAGGTATATAATCGAATACAAGTTCTCGAGGATCCTAGGGAATCGAAGGTGTTGAAGCAAAGTGCTGCGGACAGACGATCGCAATCACGTCTCGAGTAGTATTTACTCAACCTCGAAAGTTCAGTGAGTCCTTTGACTTTTGTCGTCAAATAGCAATTATCGCATTTGCGTAAACAAGCCCGTGGGTAAACGGAGAAAAATAACCGAGAGTGAGAAAGGAGCAGTCACTGAGAAACTCAATCGCATTAGCACTAACGAACGGTGGAAAGTCCCAAGCCTAGAAGATCTTAAAGCAAGGTTTAATATGACTCGTAGAAGGGCATTAACAAGGTCTCTCTCTCTCTCTCTCTTTCTATAGCTCTCGGACTGACATTGGTCCAAAGGGACGTGTGCATCCGTGTACACGCACACCGCCATACAGGACAGGCAGTTTGGAGTCTCGGTCAAAACGTCAAGCCGCAGGCCGAACATAGTTTTGCCCGGGTAGCTGCCACCGCCGACTTAAAACCCCTCCTCCTCTAACCCCTCCCCCTCCCTCTCTCTGTAGTATGTGTAACTAAAGTGCACCCGGCACTTTACTCGCTGGCTAGCCACCCTCCCCGAAACTGCTGTCTCTCTACCCTTGGTCAAGCCGCAGCCACGAAAATCAACACGCAACCTCTCTCTCTCTCTCGCTCTCTGTGTGCTCCTAAACAGCTAAATTCGAACGAATTAAGCTATTTTCGGATACGAATCTTGAATCAGACGTGTCTCCGGTTTTGTCGGTGCACAGAATTATTATTTTATTTTCATCACCTCAGTGTACAACCCGTCAAATTACCGTTGTTCAAGTTCTTATAACATATGGGATCAACGCGGGATGAGTCATATCATCCACATTCCTAATATTTTATATTTATAATTAATGCTTTGTTTCAGATATTTTTACGGTAAATATGTTTAAAATATGATTTTCAACCGTATGAGTATCATGTAATTAATTAAAAGTCAATTACGGGTTAATTGATAGTCATACTGTATTTTCACCTTGTCAAACGTGATAAATCATCTACTTGCATTTGTACGGTAATTTATTTTATCCCGTCACTCATATTTTAAAATACGAACATCATAATATTAAAAATATATTTATATTTCGCATATATAGCTATAATTATGATAAATAAAATAGAGTTTGTTAAATTTGTATTTCACAAATATTTAAACCAAAACGGATACGATTCGGTCTCACGGATTTGTTACAAAAGATTAAGTGCCTTTTATTTAATTATAAAAGAAAAACATTAATTCAGATAAACAAAATCAATATTGGAAACAATAGTTTTATAAACGCGCGGGCTTGAAATCCCGTTTGAATTGTTATAAGTCTTTGAAAATGAGCAGAAGCGCCCTCGAAATGTAGTCGTGATATCCCGATTGCGGTCATGGATTGCAATATTTAGTCGAGTTTTAGATTAATTTTTCAGGCGCAGGGTCTGGTAAAAGGATTATTCACTTCTTTTTTAGCGAAATATATAAGTTTATGTAAGTGCAAAAAATATTATTATATTATATTTTGATTTTACTTATTTGGGTTAAATTTGAGATTGTTTAAAATAATTATTTTTTAAGGAGATTTCGGTCTCAGAAAATGGTACTTTTTCCTTTTTTTCATAAACAAATAAATAAATTGTATCAAAAATCCTAAATGTCAGGCACTTTTATAATACAGCTAAATTTTTCCAGGTGTTTAAATCCATAATTTGATTATAGTGCATGGGTAAAAAATTTATGTCTTTTTTGACTAATAATTACCGACCAAATATTGATTATTCAATTATTATCAGCAAAAATGATTCTAAAAAAATCAAAACGTCAATCCCATCCTTATGTTTTAAGTTAACCGTAAGAATTTCGTTCAAATTCTTAATCGAATATTTTAGATATAATTTTTGGGTTAAAAGATGCAGATTCCTGAAATTTGGGTCCGACATTCCGTCAATAATGATTATTAATCCATTTTAATGTTTTCACAAGCCGCAATCAATTTTATTTATTATTTGTGACAGACGTCGTAGACATTTATTAATTTCAATAAACCTAAAACAATAACTACAGGAACTAAACACTGAAGGTACATAAAAACAAATAACTATAAAATAAATGTTTGATATGATTCAATAATAAATTTTGCAAACACTTTGAAATATTTTTAAGACGAATGAACGAAATTGAATTTTTCGACATTTCAGACCTTTAACGTCAATATAGCGACTGTACCATATGTGTACATTCTTGAAAAAGGCAGTGTAATTTTTCTTTCAAACTTTGGACGGCGATAAGTTTCTTATAAATTGTATTTTGATAATCCTTCCATTATATTACTCATCGTTATATAAATTAATTCGATACACATTTATAATTACATATTATTCAATCAAATGTTCAAATATATATACAGTCGCGAAAAGTTATACATTGTGCGCGTAATTATAATTCTGTACAACGAAACGTACGACGAGAAGAAAAAAAATAATCTGATTTTTTTTATATTATTGCGGAAAGTAACGAAGTTATTGATTCGATAGGTTTTATTGTCTGAACAAAATTACCTGTTATCATGAGCATCCCACCTTATAAAAGTAACTCCGTTAGAATAAAAATTTATGGCATATTGAATCGGTGTAATATACCCGCAGTTTCATTAAAGAAAATAATTGATTTTTAAATTAACCCCCAGCAGTTGACGACAATGTAACCTTTTTTTTTTTAACCACGTTATATAAGGTGAGAAAAATGCATTTACCGCGGCGTCAGCATTTAAAATCGCATACACTGATAATGTAATATTAAATGAAAAATACCTGGTACTTTATTATAACCGTAGGAATTGTTATTTTCTGAAACATTGTACAACGCAATGTACTTAAAATTTACCAAATTTTTAACCATAACTGCTTAAGAAATCTGTGGATAAAGAAAATTTAAACTTTGTTACACCAAAAAACAAGTTTTTTCTTTTCTCAAAATTTCATTACTCTGACCCTATAAAAAAGCGGCTCACGCTCATTCATGAATCACTCACAATTCCCTTCCAATTATATATAATATAAAAAAAAAGGAAAAAGATAAATTACCATCAATTCAAACTTTCTCCGAAGAAAAACCAGTTCCCTTCAAGAAAATAACGTTACGATTATGAGATTTTAAATGTACGTCTCTGGAGTCTCGAAAAATAAGTCTCGAAAATAAAGAAAAGAAGAGAGAGAGAGAGGGAGAAACAAGGGGGAGGGTTGGGGAGAGTAGGAGGAAGAAGTACGAGGTAACTGCACGATCGCGAGAAGAGCGTCGCGTCGCGTAATCCAACATCAAAAATGATATCTTTTGTCAGGAGGCGAGAAACCGAGGAACGAAAGGATAGAGAAGAGAGGGTGGACTAAGGCGTATAATATTTTACATTTCCAAGCGCCCTCGGCGTCTCTTGCAGGAGCGGTTTATATAAAACGCGCGCGCCTTTAAGTATCCTCCCGGGGAGTTTCTTCCACGGAAAGCCAGTCCCCATTTCACGCATAATCGGTCACCAGGCCCAGAACTATAAAACGCAGCGTTAGGCCGTCGCTACGATAAATATGCATGGGAATTCACCCCTTCCTACTTTTCTTTCCGTCACTTGACCCTAAATATATCTACTCCCATTCAACTTCACCTTTTCTCCAATTTCACGTGAATTCCCGAGCTTTATCTCTCGCTCTCGCTCTCGCTCTCGCTCTCGCTACCTCTTTACCTCTCTCCCTCTTTGTCTTTTATCCCACTCGAATTTTTTTACGCTTTCATGTCGAATTGTAAAAATTCTCGTATAGATCAAACATTTTGCATAAGAGTGTACTATAACCCGAGACATCGGAATATACCTATAATATATATGTATATATAGATTTTCCAATCGCTTTACTCAACCAAAGTTTAACACCTTTTTATACAATAATTCCTCGAGTTCTCGATAAAAAAAAGGGAAAATAAGGTATAAGGTAACCGTTACTAGTCGACTCAAAAATCGTTTTCGCCGAGGTAAAATTACGTTGATGGAAAAATAAATATACTTACGAGAAATATTATATTTACGGGTATAGTATGCGCGAGAAAGTTTAACTAAACTTTACATTTTAAACCTCTCGTTCGTTCTCTTTCTCTCTAGTTGCGACTGGAAACTTACTGTTACCGTATATATTCTTGGAACGGACATTTTAAAGTAGTATTAACTTAACTCCCTATCTCTCTTCTTCTCTCTCTCGGGCTTCCTTTCCTAAAGTTTTAAGAATCCCAGCCATGAAAATTATTGATTAAGAGAATCATTATTACATGATTGATCATATGTATTTCTCGATCCTTTTTCTAAATTTGTATTTAGAATTATATATTGATATACGTTATTTATATGTGTTTCAGGCGCGAGCAGCTTAAAAAATCTAAAGATAACAGTACCGGAAAGGGTAAGGGTGGACGATTCAGCTCTGTTGACGTGCTCCTACGACATGGAGGCTCCCCTTTATACCGTAAAGTGGTACTTGAATGAGGAGGAATTTTATTCGTACGTACCTGCGAAGCAGCAGCCCCAAAGCACATTCAACGTCAGCAATATTCAAGTAAATGTAAGTCTAACACCTTATACATATACATATGTAAATTTATACACAGATATACCTATATTCGTAGATTATTATAAATTACTGGGGATTTCATCAATTTATGGGAATTGATTTATTTCTTTAAAGCGACATAAATATCTTTAAAAATAGGTGGTGTTATAGGCATACACTTTTAGGTTTACGTTATTTTAATATTCGATTTTCATCGTTAATATGGTTTGACGTTCAATACTATTAGTTTGATAGGAAACAGATATACCGATTGAGTTGTACAAATTTTTGTGGTAATCACATTTAATAAATATTATTAATTTATGCCTTACATCTGTCGGATTTTAATTAAATACACAAAACCTCTAGTGTAGCATCTTCCATTTAGCGTGTGTATTACCGAATGCATATTTATATTTTACTGATATTTATTATGAAAATTGAACGCTATAGACGACCAGGATACAATTTGTTTAAAAATGTTCTAACCGTCGTTCGATCGCAAATACATTTATACCAATTATTTTAATGTCAGTATTTAGAATTCAAAGTTCCAATTAACCATGATAAACCGTCAGCAAAATCAAGATATCGGAAATTTAACGTTTGATGCTCTCACAATGCAGCAAAATTTCTCGCCGCATATTCCCTCGCTCGCTCGCGCACATCTTTATAGAAATGCTGACTCGGAGGTGCGAAAAATTTCTACCTCTCCTCTCTTTCCTTCACTCCCCCCTCCCCCCCCCCCCCCCGCATCCTCTCGTTTTCCCTCTTTCGGCGACACTTTAAGAGTACTTGGACTGCGAGTAAAAGAAAATCGGAAAATTTTTCTCGGAAAATTTATAGATATTTTATTAAAATGATGCGAAATAACGAGCACTTAAAAATATAAGCGATAAGTCGGGATAAAGAAACGTATATTTACTTATACACATTTAATATTGCCTGCGATATTAAGATAAGACTTGCTTTTTTTTGCTTTTATCAACGATAAAACGTAGAAGAGTATTAACTCGAGTGAACAGTCAAAGGACGATAGGATACAGCTATATACGGATATTCGTTCGAGATAAATTCACTTGGTCTCGACGTAAAAGTAGAATAAGATAAATTATTATTATTTTTGTTATCATTTTTATTTTTATTATAATTATTAATATTTATGCTGAAATACATATATATACATATGTACACGGTGTAAAAATCGAATGTTACTCAATAGATCATTTATACGTTGAAAATTTAAGTTACATCTATAAACTGAAAAGATCTGAATTTGTTAAAACTTCGCTGAGATACTTTCATTAGCGATGCAAAGCCACACTTACAATTCTTAACTCTAATAACTCAACGGGAATATTAATGTCTCTAAAAATGAGGTTGAAGAATTTTATATTCTCCATCTATCGTATCTTTCGTTTGCGAAATTCAAATCGTTGAACTATCACAAAAAAAATGCTTGAAATGAAAATATCTTTTGGATTATCAAAAAAGTTTTCCATGATTTTTTAAAAATTGTAGTAACGGCATAAAGATTAAATAAAACATTATTTACCACTAATTGTTGTTACAACTATTTACGTGTACCAAATACTCAGATATAAAAAAAAAATTAGTGTTATTGTGCTACTGTTTTTTTAGTATATACGATTATTACATTTAAAATAGTAAATATAATTGTGAGAGATAAATCATTACAAAATCTATAAAAACTGCAAAGTTTGAAAATCAAGAGTTTCGAGGAATAAAATCTGTATATAAATTTGAGAAAGTTTGTAGGTGTTGCCCGTTCGTCACAGTCCCACTGTTACCACAAAATGGAAAAAAGAAAAGTAAAAAAGGGGTAGAAGATCTTGAAGCATTGTTGCAGTACCTTAGATCGGTAAATTACAAGCTTACCGGCCGACGAAAAGACATTGCACGAGGGGTTAAAGAGCAAAGAGATGAAAAGAGGTGGGGTAGGTGGGGTGGGGGCAGAATAGAAGAAGGGTAAAAGCGGTAGGCGGTATAAGAGAGTTCATTTGTTGAAAGCCTTATGCTACAAAGCTCGCTGAGCCCGGTTACAAGGAGCTTAGCGTGAAACAAGAAGATCGAGGAGTGCGAGTTGTAAGAAAAACCCCCTGTACGCGCGCGGCTGAGTCATGAGGGAGGCGCGTGGAAAAATTTATTGACCCCGTTAATCACCCAATTGCTCGAAGAATATCGAGCCAGGTAATAAACTTTCGGGACCCACGCGGCTTCAAACTTATTAATATCTTTTTTTTTATCCTTCCACTCTTCTTTCTCCTTTCTTATCGGTAAAACACAGGGGAAGTTCGAAAAACAATTTTCTCCACGTGGGAATTTCTTAAGAGTAGGTATATATACGAGTTAAAAAAAATGAAACTTACGGATAAATCTGTGGCTTAGTTTCTTGTATACTAAAGAGAGAGAAAGTGAGAGAGAAGAGAATTTGCTTTAAAAGTTTAACCACTTTTTAGATATTCCTCGTCTATTTAAACTTTATGTTATTCTAATAAAATTTTTCATTTCATTTTTCTTACGAATTATCTCGCAGTGTAAAAACCACTATTTACAAAAATTGTCTTTCTATTAGAGTAGGGAAGGGCGGGGGCAAAGGAAGGCATTTTAAGCACGAATTGCCACAAAAAACTGGAAAAATTGTAAATGACCGTATGGAAGAAACAATTAAAAGAGAGACATAAACGAGATAGTACATATATATATATATGTACGTGTAGCTCCCTGGGGGGTAGGGACGAGTGTAAGGAATGAAATAAGGTTCTATATAGAAGTAAAAGCATGTGAGAACCAGCTGCGTCTGTCCAGGGGATGACACTTTTTGCAGGTCGTTTTTACTGGTGGTAGTCTCGAGGTCTTACACCTCTACTCCTCTCCTCCTCTTCTCCTCGCCACTCATCCTCTTCACCCTCTAAACGTGTGAGAAGCGCAGGGCAGCAGCTCTAACCAAGAACTCTCGTTGAGGACCTAAGATCGATACGGCTGATTTACGACCTCTTTCTTTCTCTTAATTTCTGACGTTCTTCTCTTTTTATTCTACAAATTGCTTTGATATAACGAGATTCCCTCATTCAGTTTGACGTTAAGTGGCGATTTAATTTAACCTTTATTTACCATCGCACCGCGCTTATGCAATTTATGTTTATTATTTCATTAAACTTAATTGTTTTACTTATTGTGTATGATATATAATATCGGTCTTTCCGAACTAAATGCTTTATTTTTGAATAAAGCAGGCACTATTTGCTCTTCGTCCACTATGTTTTGTGGAATTTCCCAGAGTACGGCCTTTTTCATAAATTAAAGGCGTTTCGTCCTTGATCTCCAGTTTGGACTCCTCAGTAAGTTATTTTGCTTATTGTTACTTTTTTATTCTAATACAATTACTGATCATTTATTTTGTATAAAATACTAGTACATATTTTACGTCGTTCGTAACGTCATTTACTAAAATCAATTTTTGATATATACGCAACATTCCACGTCAAGTAGTTCGATCAAAATTTTAAAATGCACCAAATTTTAGGTACAGACTGGAAATATTTTTCAGAAAACAGAAAAAAAAAATTTTTATTCTGAAATTTATTTGCTCAACTTTTTCTATGTAACGTTACATATAACATTCTAAAATTATCTTTCTGGGTTAGAATTTATAATGTCAAGGTCAATGTCAATGTCATAAACTATAAGTTAATATTAAAAAAATTGTAACTTCGCCCCAATTAATTTTTTTACCCAAAAGTCTAAAAACAAGCTTGAAGCAATACCTTTTAAACTGTCTGTAGATTGTAAGTGGCCTTTAAGTCTGTAAAAATTTATGATAATTTAAAGAATAGATTAAAATCATAAGAAATCGAAATCGAATGTGTAAGCTACAATTTTATAATTGTTTTAATATAAATATTAAATTCTATAAACATCTATAGAAATGTATAAATAAAGTGCAGTCTTTAGTGTTGTTCCATAAGTTTAATTATACGTTATAATAATTCAAAACTTACGTTAGTTTGATTAAACAAATATTTCAACCATTTTACGAAATCAATATATGGACGATAAATCATAAAAGTTACAAGTAACTATTTTTTTTAACGTCGCTCTTTTCATGCTCTTAAATCGATGCTAATCAGCGACGGAGGTCATATGATGTCTTTGTTAAGAAAGCACTTGTTGAAAATACATTCCCCGAAATAACTATTTTATAAGAATATATTATGATCACCAATTTGAAGATAATATTATATGGGCATACTCTGAAACTCTTCGACAAGAAAAAATAGTGACACACTCATATAACCGAATTTACCTTATTTTGTGAACATTAAAACGTAAGTAAAATATGTGGAAATTAAATTTTCAAGTTCAGTTATGTATAAAACGAGTAATAAAAAGAATAATTAAATCAGAATTGATTAAATCAACATATAAAATTAATAATTACCGATACGATGACGGAATTGTGGAGACACACCTCGGCCAATCACGAAAGTTAAGCAGCACTTGCTGCGGCAGTACTTGGGTGGGTACCGGTTAGGTGTTTTTTACATTCCACAACGTGAGCAGGAGGTGTAAAATGTTCTGTTTCGATGCTAAGCCTACGCAGTGTGACTTTAGCACCCAAACAAAATATTTCAATAGCCTTCGAAGGAAGTTTTTCTACAGGGTATTTATCCCACCGGGTTTATAGCCATAGGTATTTCCTGCTCTACGGGCATATCCTCGAGCGAATGCAAAGACAGAGGGAGACGAAAACTTGAAAAAGAAATAGGAATAATAAAGGCGTAGGGAATACGTAGAAACTCACGAAGGGTGTACGTGGAAGCTATTAAATTTTATTTATAAAATTAATAATTACGTATCTATACAACATACATACAAACATACATGTCTGTGTATATATATATATATATATAGCTTTAACACGAATTATACACAAATTCAACTTATCAACATTTATAACGTTGAAGTATTAACAGAACACAAGCATTTAGTAACTGTATTATTTATTTTCTACGAACAAATCATTGATAAAAATATGTACATCAATTTAATAATACAATTTTTGTTTTTACAATACAAACTATATTTTCTTTACTGTAAAAAAGGAACCGCGAGTTGTTTGCACAGCTACCGACACAAAATATCTTAAATATAGACAAAAACATACTTTTATATACAACTACAATTTTTACATACATCTCTGTCTTATCAATGTCTAGAAACCTATGCAATAAGCTCACGACTCCTATAAAACCCCAAATTCTCCCTTGTCTAATCACCAGTTGTGTCTTCCTATTTTTGCACTTTGTAACTTCATCCGTTGGAGAATCGAACTTTTGTCTCATAACGCGATTTTATCCGGGCGTGATTTAAACAAACTATTGTAATATCGGTCGACTAGAATTATACCTACTGTAAACTGTCGATTCCATAATTAACAATTTGTAACTCAATAAACCAGCAACCAGACTTTTCGATCGTAAGTAAACTTTTATTTTATCTTCCAATCCTACTCTCGACAGGAGTTCTCGAGCCCTTGACTATCAGACCCCTCCGCTTTCCTCTGCCTGCCACGCTCAGATACCCTTCACCCGGGCTTCTATACCAACAAAACGCTCGGCGAGCTAGAAGCATCATACCGATCGAAGGCTTTTCACCTACCGCAGTTTAACTGCGCCGTTACAGCAATAATAATTGCTGGGACGTTGCATGATATACAAAAAGAGCTTGGATGTCGTAGATTGTTTACCAAAATCACTATGCAACTTTAAAAAGTGTATATATATATATATATATATATATATATATATATATATAAAGAAAACGAGGCAGTCGTATAGCATCGATACTTTTCCTTGACATTACCGCATTTAATGAAAATTTTGACATTTGGAAACTTTTGCATTGATATCTAAATAAACCAAAGCACCATACTTACCAATTTATAAGTACATTACAAAAGTGTAGAACAATCGTTTTCTAGTATATAAAATATTATTCATCAACATCAATAAAAAATGTGCCAAATAAAAAATTGATTTTTTCCCGTGTCTTTCTCTTGAGATACTAAATTTCGAATACTCATAACTGAGGTTTTATCAAAAACACACATTTAATTTTGATGTTATTATTAAGAGAATATTATATAGAATATAGCACTTGTGTACACAATTCTTCAAAATGAAACGATAAATAAGTTACGTAAAAAAAAGGAAAAATATAGTTAACTCTAGATTTAAAAAGTTAATAAAATAGTCATACTGGATTATATTAATCTATAAAGGGTACACCTACTTGTACTATATTTTTATAATATTTATATTCTTAAGAAGATTAGAAAATATTTTCACCGTCCAAAAATATTCGGTTAAAAAAAAAATACTGCGTGCAAAAGAAAAAAATATCAAATACCACATATATCTGGTGTTTTAGCTATTTTTTGGCTTAGAATCAAATCAAATACTATATCAAATACTACAGTAACTCTAATTATACCATATTTCCTCTCGAAAAATATCCAATAGGCATAGTGATTTTGATTATATAATCATGAAACTACGCATCATCAGAAAAATCAAAAGTTTCTGAGATATATTCATATGTAATTTAACTACCATACAACAAACAAAATTATTGAAATAAAATATTCTATTGAAATGAAATATTCTAAATGGTTTAAAAAATAATATTTATCGTCAGAAAATTGTATTGAATTCAATAAAATATTTATTTATTCAGTCATAACAAAACATTCGTTTAAACTATAAGAAATATGTCTTAAGATCGAACAAAATTTTATTTTAAAAGCTACCAAATTTAAATATTTCTTACTAGATCAGTGTACTAATTAGTATCGAATTAATAATTTCTAACTAAACTGATTGCTTTCAAGTGAAGATGTAAATGTACTTATAAAATAGGTTGTAGGCTATTATGCGTTATCAATGTGACAACAAAAATTATTGACGACAAATGCGTCGTAATCTATCCATTTAATATAAAAGAAGATGATATTGACCAAATGAATGTCAATTCTATAAATGAAATGTAGTTACGATAATTTAAAGGTTAATCAAGATGATTATAAACTAGAAAACTTTTTTTTTTTTTTTTTTATTTTTAAGCTTACCAAGAACCCGAGGAGGGTTCATACAGCTATATACTTAATATTATGTTTATATATATTACAGATAGTTTGCTTACAAATCTACATTTTCGGTGAATAACAATATTGTCGTGATAATTATATTGAAAGGTTACATTGATGATAGAAATCTGTTATAATTTTGAGTATTTTTAATTTACATGTGGCTAGAATACTCTGTACGTTATATGGAGGAAATAATTTATTTCTTATTAGTTTTTTTATCATTTCATTTCTTTGAATTTCGAGTAATGGACAATTCCACAATACATGATTGAGATCTTGTTCTCCTTGTTTACAATCGCAATTTGATTCTTTAATTATCTTAACGCGAGTGAGTGAATAATTAAGGTTATAATGATCGGCTCTACTTCTGTTAATATTTACAATTTGTCTACGAGTAAGATTTTTGTTATAGAACCAAGGCTGAGACTTTGGATTATAATAATAGAGAAAGTAATCTTTACCTTTTTGTAATCCTTGTGTTACATTTACATTTCGAGTGTTATTTTTGGTAATCTCTTTAAATATTGGTTTAAAATCTGAAAAAGGTATTTTAAAAGAAAAATCGGGCTCTAAATGTGTGGCACTTTTGGCGAGTTTGTCTGCGAGTTCGTTTCCGGTCAACCCTATGTGAGATGGGACCCATATGAAATTAATTTTAGAATTATTTTTAGTTTTATGTATAAACTTAATATATTTTTGTCTGACATCTAGAAGGTAGGGGTTGTGTTGTCTATTAAAATGTTCAAAATTTAAGGCTTGTAACGCACTTAGAGAATCTGTAAGGATGTTATAGTTGAATTCTGTATTTTGTAAGGCTAAATCTACTGCGTCTCTCAAGGCTAAAGATTCAGCAGTAAAAATTGATGCTTCAGATGGAATATTTTTTGTGCTGCAAAAATTTAGGTCTGTAGATGTACATGCACTGACCACTGATTTAGTGTTTCTAGACTTGCTGCCATCGGTGTATATATTTGTTGCTTTAGTGGAGTTTAAAAAGTATGTGAGTTTTTTATTAGGATTTTTTGAATTCTTGAGTTCTAAACCTAGTGACAGATTTACAGGTATTTCGTGTGTTATGTAATTGTATTCGCAATTGTAAATTGGATAATTAGAGACGGTGTATATTTTATTCTTTGTTATTGTGAAGCATTCTACTATACAAGTATGAATCAGTCTCTTTCTTTTTTTTTTTAAAATTTTTGAATTTTGTGTGAAAGTGATTTATTGCTCGATTGCTAATTAGATTAGAGTTTGCTAGTGCTTTTGAGACAAATTTTAGACATAAATATTTGGAGCGATCGCAAATCCGTAACATTTTGGATTCTTCTAAAATTATGTTTAAAGGAGTAGTGCGTCTGTAACCCATTGCTATTCGTATTGAGGTCATTTGGATTTTTTCGAGTTCTTTTGCAGATTTTTGAGTCATAGGAAAATATATAAAACATCCATAGTCAATTATTGAGCGCACATAGCTTTTGTATAGGGTTAATAAAGTCTGTGGATTTGATCCCCACCAGGTCCCACATAGGAACTTTATAATATTGTTTGCGTTTGCACATTTTTTTTTAACTAAATTGATGTGTTTTTCGAAATTAAGCTGATAATCAAAGAGCAGTCCCAAAAAGCGCGTGTGGTCCAAGGATTTAATTGTAGTGTCACCTATATTTATTTCTGTATCTCCAGGTAGTATGTTATTTCTATTAAAGTGGAGAAGGATTGTTTTTTCTTCACTAAGTTCTAGACCCAAAAGGTAAAGATTATTTCTTACTGTTTGGATGGACTTTTCTAAAATTTTTTTACATTTGTTTGGTGTACCAGCGTTGGTGTACAATGTAATATCGTCTGCAAATTGTGATATTTTGACTTTTTTTTTTAATTGTTTACAAATATCGGACACGTATAAATTGTACAAAAGGGGGCTCAGAACTCCTCCTTGAGGGAGGCCCTTGAAAACCAGTCTGTGCGAATCAAACAGAATGTCGGTAAAAATTTTTCTTTCTTGAATTATATGTTGAATGAAGGAAATTATATTTTTGGAAAAACCTAGCGTGACTAATTTCTTTAACATTAATTCACAGACTACATTGTCAAAGGCTCCCTTTACATCTAAAAAAGCCGTTAGTGTTCCTTTTTTTTTTTAAAACCTTGACTGAGAAGAGCTTCGTATAAAAAATGGTTATTTACACGAAAATATGACGATCTCATCGCGTATAAGAAATCCATAGCAGTATTCAAAAAAACATGCTCTAGAAAACTGGAAAACTTATTGTTTAAAATGTAAGTATTCTCCAAGTGGCCAAAAATGAGAAGAAGGAAGACTACATCTACTATATAAACGATATATTTCCTATACGGTTATCAAATTTAGCGAGACATTTTATCGTAAAAGTGAAGAGGCACAAATACAAATTTTCTCTTGCATACGATTTAAAAATAATCTATCACGAAATAGGTACATTCGTGTATACAGTAAAACAAGAGAAAGTTACTGCTTTCAGAGGATTATTAAATCTTGTTATAAAATTCGAACGTGCAGCTTTAAAAAAAATAAGTACTTTTTAATTAACGTAAATTTCTATAAATGGATAATACTTTTGTCACTGTCACTATTTATATAGAGAGAGACTCGGTTGTAACCTATAGGAATAGAAAAATTCATATTCCATAAAAATAAAAGTTCTTCGTTTAAAAGTGAGTTGGAAGAAGTTGTCAGAATATAAATTTGCAACAAGTTTTATCCACTTTGAAAAAATAAAATAAAATTTGGATTAAATTTTAAAAATGTACTTCTTTATATCTATGATAATTTGTTTTTTGTTCCCTTTACGCAAAAACCTAGTACGTTCGTTATTCTATGAAACATTGAAATACAATAAAGTTAAAGGATTTAACACATTTAAATAGCAATAAAGTTAAAGGTTTGTTGGTAATAAAAAGTGTTTATTAAAAAACCAATTTCATGGTTGGAGGTCCGTTCAGAAATATCGGTCCGACAAAAGTATTATCTGCGCGAAGTTGCAAAAATCTCGTGGATGGAAAATATGCGCATAAACAAGGAATAAAGAAAAAAGAAAGAGAGAAATAGAAGAAGAGGGGGATGGGTGAGTGTAGGAGGGTAAAAAAATAGCATTAACACAATCTCGCCGTTTCATATAACCGTGAAATTCTATATATATCTGAAATTCAGTTGCGCTCTTATCTCCCCTGGCATTTTGTCTGGGGTGCCTCGCTCGCTCTTTGTTGGAAAAGTCTCGTAAACCAAGACAAGTAGAAGCCTTCGTTTTCTCTTCCTCTCTCCCTCTCTCTCCCACTCCTTTACTTCTTACACACACACACACGCATACGTGCACACATAGATATATACACACATTCTTTCTTTCGTTTTTTACTGAGTGAAATCCTCCGTATACCGAAGGAAGCTTCGGTTCCGAAGAAAACCGGGTGGGTCTGCAATCTAGCGAGCAAGAATCACCGTGGACGTCTGTATTTGCCGATGGCAAGTGGAAGGAGAGAGGAGGTTCTGTACTCTTTTCCGTTCTTTCTCTCTCTCTCTCTTTTTCGGACGCATTTCCGACGTGTTTTCTTGCGAGCCGACAAGGGCGCTTATCGGAAAAGCACTTTTACTGGGACTCACGCTCGCGTCAATGAAAAATACCGTCTCCTTCGTTATTATTTCTACCCACGCTCTTTTGAATATGCGCGTGAAAAAATATCCTCCTCCTCCTTCTTCTCCCCCTCCTTTTATCTTTTCCTTTTTTAAATCATAGAGCTTTGCGGTTTGCGCGATTTTATTTAATAACTCTTCGGAATATTGCTCGAGGCATATTGAATACCACGCGGACACGAGATTAAGCATGCAGATTTATGGTGTACAATTCTACAGAGCGTATATATTTATACTCGTCTATGGATTATTTTAATTAGCTGTTTTCCTACGTCAACATTCTTTGCTACTTTTTTTTTTGCTCTTCTACGTCTATATATCGATGTTTCCGATAAATAGCGGTGTTTTTTCGCATTTTCATACTCGACTGAATTAACCAGGCTTCTTAAATATTTTTCTTACTCGATTCGTATCGTTTATGTTTCTTCGGAGAGATGAGTAATAACGTTTCTTGCGTCGTAAAAGCCTTTAGAGCTTTTCGTATTAAACCCCGTGTATTTCGAAAAAAAAGAAAAAAAAACGGAGCGCTGCTTTTGGTACGAAATCAAACTGTGCGTATTTCAGTTTGAAACCAGGTCAAATAGATTACTTCGACTCGTAGAAAAAAAATATATTTTTTCGAATCGCGATATCAAATATCTTAATGATAGCGTGAGATTTTATATTTAGGTCCCAATAATGATCAGCAATTAATTTGGTAAAAAAGTTTAGTTGAATGTACTGACTATAAAAAATCTTAAAATATTAAATTTTAAATAGCTTCAATGGTATAATTGTGATTAAATTTCAGAATACTTTCAAGTTACAGTTTATTTGGTTTTCTATATACAAATTACCAATAATCTAATTTACGACCTATTCGAACTAGTCCATTTATTTTTTTTTATATACGTGTACAATAAGGGAATCATTCGTAAAATTTAAAAAAACACGTACGCGTATCGTTAAAATTTTCACTTTGTTTAAAATCTACTTCGCTCAAAGTTGATAATGAAATTTCAAACGTTGAATTATAAAAGAAACGATAAAATAAATTTTAATAATCATCAATAAATAACAGAACCTTTCATATTAAACTCCGTTTGTTTGCGTTACATAGTTAAATATGGATATATTGTGTATACACGTTAATAAAACATTAAAAATTTACGTGCTTCTCGCGTCAAATAAACACACCCATATAATATATACATGCATTTTGCACACGTAAAAATTATTATATTCGAATATATATATAATATTAATATATATATATGTGTGTGTGTGTGTGTGTGTGTGTGTGTGTGTGTATGATTTATTAAAATGTATTCATTTTATACAACATCAACGCATTTAAATCGATAATGTTAATATTTTTTTTTAAAGTGTCTATAATTAGATAATTTATAAAGTTACTTTTTTAATTCAAAATTACACGAAGATAAGTGGTGTATAAGAAATTCCTCTATATGTTAGAGAATACTAAAAGTAGAGTTAGGTTAAGAGAAATAAAAGAAGATTATTTTTGTTTTCCAACTGAACGAGTTAAACTTATTTTCTCATTTCTATAGTAAAAATCTAAACTTTCCTAGATAATTTCAACAAGACAGAATAATTTTAACCAAAGTTATGTAGAAAAATGTACCAAAATTAGTGTCCATTGCCAAATGCTCCTTACGGCACATCAGGTTATGAATTATTGAAATGATAATGGATATCTGGATAAAAAATATCATCGAAATGCTATAACTCAAACAGATACTCGCATGACCTAAGATATACTGTGTTCCAAAAGTACATAAAAATAATATACCTCTAAGACCTATTATTTCTTGTGTTGGAGGTCCAACATAAAAATTATCTAAGAGGGTTCATTTTGCATTAAAAAACAGTTTAAAAATGACTAAATTATACATGTGAATTATACAGGAAAACTATATCGTGATTAGTTTAGATGTAGTGTCTTTGTTTACAAGCTTTCCTTATGAATCAATAAGGAATAATATTGAGAATAAAAATGGCTCACTTTAGAAACAATTTAATAATCCGTTACATGATTTTTTGGATGTTACACTTTCTAAATGTGAATTAGTGAATAATCACTAAAAATATAGTGATAAGTCAGTCACTATCACAAAGTAGTGAATTGTTACTAATTCAATTTGTCAAAATTTACTATTTTAATAGTGAATGTTCACTAATTTCGTGACAGTGACCGACGTATCACTATTTCATTTTTAGAGAGCAGATTTTTTAATAAATAATACTTTTTTTAATTCAAGACTAAATACTTCCAACATGTCCATGGTATGCCTATGGGTAGCCCTTGCTTTCTCATTTTTTCTAACATGGTGATGGTAGATTTGGAGATGTGCATTAAAAAATTAACTTTCAATTTCCAGTTTTTAATTCTTATCACGAGAAGTTACAATTCACAAGTTTATGTGAGCAAATTAAAATGATTAATTTTCTTGAAATTAAATAAATTATACTAATTGATAAGTTTATTCTTCTTTCTTATAAAAAATTTTTCAGAATAAATGTTTAAAATTAGTAAGATATATCACTGGAAAACTATTATCCTCTTAAATTAATAAATAATAATATACATACTAGCTAAAATCCTCACTCGCTCACGCTCGCTCGCTGAAAAATCATTATCTAATAGATAATATTAAATTAAACTAAAAAATACTTTATTATTTAACTACATTCAATTATTATTTATTAAATTGTACCCATATAGATTTATTATCATATGTATAATAATTAATGAATTTATTATTATTACACGATGAATTAAAATGATAATATTAAAAAAATAGAAATTATCTATAAAAATAATAATTTTTGTATGAAATAGAGTTTAATTATTATTGCAATAGCACTTTTCATGAAGGAATTATTATTGATTTTTTATTGTCTTGTGATATGTATACATCCTTTGCAAATAATTTATTTATTTATTTAGCAGTACTTATTAATTTGTGTGTTATTGGTAATTTGGTAATAGCACTTTTTATACACTTAGTAAAATATTATAAACTATATTACAAAAAATCTATATAAAATAATCTATATTAAAAATTACTATATTGTATAGGAAAAGTGTGACATCTCAGCAATATAATAATTTTTGCTATGTTATATAGTAAAATTTAGATATACTATCTTTTAATATCCAATATCGTAATTTTTGATATTCAATATAGTAATTTTTATTATATAAGTCAGCAAATTTTATTATTCAATCTGGTATTTTTTAAATGCGAATGTAAGGAAGTAAAAATGAATTATATTTTGTCTTTAATTAATTCGAAATAGAATGTATATATTAGGGGAATTCCATTTGTCAATTAAGTACTACAGAAGCATTTAATATTTGGAGATTTAATTATATACTATTCTTACGCAGTTGATCGCAATTTTTATTCACTCGCATATATTTATTCACTACACTTATTAGTCACTAACTTAAATATTGTTTCAATCGCTATCATTGAAATACGCTGAACGGAAGATACATTTTCGCATAATAACTAAATATCTTGTTGTTTCTTATATACTAGTTGACACATTTTTGAGCATTTGCGAGAAGAACTGGAAAAATAGAAAATTTTATACACGCCACCTATTGGACGAATGGAGTAATTAGAATATAGCGTTAAATTTTTAATAGCCTTAAATTAAAAAGTCGTCTCAAAACAATTGAATACTGAAAAAGAAATGAACGTATACGCGTATATAAAATATTTCTACAAAACATATTATACAAATTTTAATATATGTAGTATATATATTTCACTATACATATATGATGTAAGAACTTTTGTTATTTTGATATTAAAATTTGCTATTTACGTAAGAGTAATTATAACGTTACATATTAAATATTGTAAAACTTTATTTTATAAATTTTATAAAATAACAAAATATAGTATATCAGTTGAATAGAATTTATCGATCTTCCCAAGTCAGAGGTGAAGGTAAAAAAGAAATTTTAATACATTTTTCTTTTTTCGTAACGTTTCGGTAGACAATGCTACCCTCTTCAGACTGTATAAAATTTATTAATTTCGATTAGTACATCTCAGAATATATATAATGTAAAAAGGGAACGTAAATGAAAAAATTAAAAAATATACCTTCTAATATCAATATCGTACAATGTTTACAATATTATTTCGCCGCAAGTCGATTTAAATTTTCGCTTCTTTTTCCTCATTCTAAACACGAGGAAACGTCAAACAGATGTATACACGACGAAAATTTCTGCTGTATATGAAACAATACTAGATTCGCGCTTTCTTATATAGGTATAATTAGTAAGTTTGTGTTTATATTTTTTCTATTTATGACGCATGATCAAGGTTGTGTACAATACGTTTGATTTCAGATAAATTTAAATTTAAAGGCTTTTCATTCTATATATAAGGAGAATGCCCACGGATAATGTATTTCGGCCTAGAAAAACGAACCTCTGAAAGTAATACTATCATATTCTAGACAAAAAAACAAGCATTTTAAAAAAAAATTCGGTACCGTCACTTGAGGGGAAGCCGAGATATTAAATGTCAAAGTTAAGGGTTGCTAATAGGCAGATTAATAAGAAAACATACAAAAAAAGCATCTTTGCACGTTTTTTATGCAACCAAACTAATATCCTTATAAAGATAATTTCATGCAGAATCAAATCAATTGACGTTTAATTCAGCGCAACCCTTAATAGACGAATTTTTAAGGGTAAATAAAAGTGCAAAAAAGCAACCCCTAACGCTCTGTGCTAATAAAAAATCGTTTGCACGTTTTTTCCGAATCCAGATAGACGCAAAACTGTTAACCAACGGAATTAACATCTTTTAGGGTTGATTTTAATTCAGCGCAAGGGTGTTTTTTTGATTTTTAAGTGCCTAATGTAAATGTCGCAATTATTGCACATAACTGTATTTTAGGATTATACAATTTTTGCACGTTTTCTCACTGGCCCAAATGACATTAGTCAAAAGAAAACATGAATACTAATCCGGGGAAATGATTTTTAATTCAGCGCCACCCTTAATTGACGATATTGTGGGGTAAATATGAGTAGGGTGAAAGCAACCCCTAAGGTTCTAAGCTTACAAAAGATCGTTTGCACGTTTTTTTCGAATCCAGATGGACATAGAACTGTTAACCAACTGAATTATCATCTTTTGAGGTTGATTTTAATTCAGCGCAAGAGTGTTTTTTTGATTTTTAAGTGACTAATGTAAATGTCGCAATTATTGCACATAACTGTATTTTTGGATTATACAATTTTTGCACGTTTTCTCACTGGCCCAAATGACATTAGTCAAAAGAAAACATAAATACTAATCCGGGGAAATGATTTTTAATTCTGCGCCACCCTTAATTGACGATATTTATGGGTAAATATGAGTAGGGTGAAAGCAACCCCTAAGGTTATAAGCTTATAAAAGATCGATTGCACGTTTTTTTCGGATCCAGATGGACATAGACCTGTAAACCAACTGAATTAACATCTTTTAAGTTTGATTTTAATTCAGCGCAAGGGTGCTTTTTTTATTTTTACGTGCCTAATGTAAATGCCGCAATTATTGCACATAACCGTATTTTTGGATTATACAACTTTTGCACGTTTTCTCACTGGCCCAAAGGACACTAGCCGAAAGGAAACATGAATACTAATTCGGGGAAATATTTTTTAATTCAGCGCCACCCTTAATTGACGATATTTGGGGGTAAATATGAGTAGGGTGAAAGCAACCCCTAAGGTTCTAAGCTTATAAAAGATCGTTTGCACGTTTTTTTCGGATCCAGATGGACATAGAACTGTAAACCAACTGAATTAACATCTTTTTAGGCTGATTTTAATTCAGCGCAAGGGTGTTTTTTTGATTTTTAAGTGCCTTATGTAAATGCCGCAATTATTGCACATAACCGTATTTTTGGATTATACAATTTTTGCACGTTTTCTCACTGGCCCAAATGACATTAGTCGAAAGGAAACATGAATACTAATCCGGGGAAATGATTTTTAATTCAGCGCCACCCTTAATTGACGATATTGTGGGGTAAATATGAGTAGGGTGAAAGCAACCCCTAAGGTTCTAAGCTTACAAAAGATCGTTTGCACGTTTTTTTCGAATCCAGATGGACATAGAACTGTTAACCAACTGAATTATCATCTTTTGAGGTTGATTTTAATTCAGCGCAAGGGTGTTTTTTTGATTTTTAAGTGACTAATGTAAATGTCGCAATTATTGCACATAACTGTATTTTTGGATTATACAATTTTTGCACGTTTTCTCACTGGCCCAAATGACATTAGTCAAAAGAAAACATAAATACTAATCCGGGGAAATGATTTTTAATTCTGCGCCACCCTTAATTGACGATATTTATGGGTAAATATGAGTAGGGTGAAAGCAACCCCTAAGGTTATAAGCTTATAAAAGATCGATTGCACGTTTTTTTCGGATCCAGATGGACATAGAACTGTAAACCAACTGAATTAACATCTTTTTAGGCTGATTTTAATTCAGCGCAAGGGTGTTTTTTTGATTTTTAAGTGCCTTATGTAAATGCCGCAATTATTGCACATAACCGTATTTTTGGATTATACAATTTTTGCACGTTTTCTCACTGGCCCAAATGACATTAGTCGAAAGGAAACATGAATACTAATCCGGGGAAATGATTTTTAATTCAGCGCCACCCTTAATTGACGATATTTGGGGGCAAATATGAGTAGGGTGAAAGCACCCCTAAGGTTCTAAGCTTATAAAAGATCGTTTGCACGTTTTTTTCGAATCCAGATGGACATAGAACTGTTAACCAACTTAATTAACATCTTTTAGGGTTGATTTTAATTCAGCGCAAGAGTGTTTTTTTGATTTTTAAGTGCCTAATGTAAATGTGCAATAATTGCGGCATTTACATTAGGCACGTAAAAATCAAAAAAGCACCCTTGCGCTGAATTAAAATCAGCCTAAAAAGATGTTAATTCAGTTGGTTTACAGTTCTATGTCCATCTGGATCCGAAAAAAACGTGCAAACGATCTTTTATAAGCTTAGAACCTTAGGGGTTGCTTTCACCCTACTCATATTTACCCCCAAATATCGTCAATTAAGGGTGGCGCTGAATTAAAAATCATTTCCCCGGATTAGTATTCATGTTTCCTTTCGACTAATGTCTTTTGGGCCAGTGAGAAAACGTGCAAAAGTTGTATAATCCAAAAATACGGTTATGTGCAATAATTGCGGCATTTACATTAGGCACGTAAAAATAAAAAAAGCACCCTTGCGCTGAATTAAAATCAAACTTAAAAGATGTTAATTCAGTTGGTTTACAGGTCTATGTCCATCTGGATCCGAAAAAAACGTGCAATCGATATTTTATAAGCTTATAACCTTAGGGGTTGCTTTCACCCTGCTCATATTTACCCATAAATATCGTCAATTAAGGGTGGCGCAGAATTAAAAATCATTTCCCCGGATTAGTATTTATGTTTTCTTTTGACTAATGTCATTTGGGCCAGTGAGAAAACGTGCAAAAATTGTATAATCCAAAAATACAGTTATGTGCAATAATTGCGACATTTACATTAGTCACTTAAAAATCAAAAAAACACCCTTGCGCTGAATTATAATCAGCCTAAAAAGATGATAATTCAGTTGGTTAACAGTTCTGTGTCCATCTGGATCCGAAAAAAACGTGCAATCGATCTTTTATAAGCTTATAACCTTAGGGGTTGCTTTCACCCTACTCATATTTACCCATAAATATCGTCAATTAAGGGTGGCGCTGAATTAAAAATCATTTCCCCGGATTAGTATTTATGTTTTCTTTTGACTAATGTCATTTGGGCCAGTGAGAAAACGTGCAAAAACTGTATAATCCAAAAATACAGTTATGTGCAATAATTGCGACATTTACATTAGTCACTTAAAAATCAAAAAAACACCCTTGCGCTGAATTAAAATCAACCTCAAAAGATGATAATTCAGTTGGTTAACAGTTCTATGTCCATCTGGATTCGAAAAAAACGTGCAAACGATCTTTTGTAAGCTTAGAACCTTAGGGGTTGCTTTCACCCTACTCATATTTACCCCACAATATCGTCAATTAAGGGTGGCGCTGAATAAAAAATCATTTCCCCGGATTAGTATTCATGTTTTCTTTTGACTAATGTCATTTGGGCCAGTGAGAAAACGTGCAAAAATTGTATAATCCAAAAATACAGTTATGTGCAATAATTGCGACATTTACATTAGTCACTTAAAAATCAAAAAAACACCCTTGCGCTGAATTAAAATCAGCCTAAAAAGATGTTAATTCAGTTGGTTAAGAGTTCTATGTCCATCTGGATTCGAAAAAAACGTGCAAACGATCTTTTGTAAGCTTAGAACCTTAGGGGTTGCTTTCCCCCTACTCAAATTTACCCATAAATATCGTCAATTAAGGGTGGCGCTGAATTAAAAATCATTTTCCCGGATTAGTATTCATGTTTTCTTTTGACTAATGTCATTTGGGCCAGTGAGAAAACGTGCAAAAATTGTATAATCCAAAAATACAGTTATGTGCAATAATTGCGACATTTACATTAGTCACTTAAAAATCAAAAAAACACCCTTGCGCTGAATTAAAATCAACCTCAAAAGATGTTAATTCAGTTGGTTAACAGTTCTATGTCCATCTGGATCCGAAAAAAACGTGCAATCGATCTTTTATAAGCTTATAAACTTAGGGGTTGCTTTCACCCTACTCATATTTACCCATAAATATCGTCAATTAAGGGTGGCGCTGAATTAAAAATCATTTCCCCGGATTAGTATTTATGTTTTCTTTTGACTAATGTCATTTGGGCCAGTGAGAAAACGTGCAAAAATTGTATAATCCAAAAATACAGTTATGTGCAATAATTGCGACATTTACATTAGTCACTTAAAAATCAAAAAAACACCCTTGCGCTGAATTAAAATCAACCTCAAAAGATGATAATTCAGTTGGTTAACAGTTCTATGTCCATCTGGATTCGAAAAAAACGTGCAAACGATCTTTTGTAAGCTTAGAACCTTAGGGGTTGCTTTCACCCTACTCATATTTACCCCACAATATCGTCAATTAAGGGTGGCGCTGAATAAAAAATCATTTCCCCGGATTAGTATTCATGTTTTCTTTTGACTAATGTCATTTGGGCCAGTGAGAAAACGTGCAAAAATTGTATAATCCAAAAATATAGTTATGTGCAATAATTGCGACATTTACATTAGTCACTTAAAAATCAAAAAAACACCCTTGCGCTGAATTAAAATCAACCCTAAAAGATGTTAATTCCGTTGGTTAACAGTTTTGCGTCTATCTGGATTCGGAAAAAACGTGCAAACGATTTTTTATTAGCACAGAGAGTTAGGGGTTGCTTTTTTGCACTTTTATTTACCCTTAAAAATTCGTCTATTAAGGGTTGCGCTGAATTAAACGTCAATTGATTTGATTCTGCATGAAATTATCTTTATAAGGATATTAGTTTGGTTGCATAAAAAACGTGCAAAGATGCTTTTTTTGTATGTTTCTTATTAATCTGCCTATTAGCAACCCTTAACTTTGACATTTAATATCTCGGCTTCCCCTCAAGTGACGGTACCGAAGTTTTTTTTAAAATGCTTGTTTTTTTGTCTAGAATATGATAGTATTACTTTCAGAGGTTCGTTTTTCTAGGCCGAAATACATTATCCGTGGGCATTCTCCTTTGGCGATACTGTTTATTGAAAGATCATAGAATTTTTGTTAGTTTTATGTTCATTTGGATTCGAAAAAAACGTGCAAACGATCTTTTGTAAGCTTAGAACCTTAGGGGTTGCTTTCACCCTACTCATATTTACCCCACAATATCGTCAATTAAGGGTGGCGCTGAATAAAAATCATTTCCCCGGATTAGTATTCATGTTTTCTTTTGACTAATGTCATTTGGGCCAGTGAGAAAACGTGCAAAAATTGTATAATCCAAAATATAGTTATGTGCAATAATTGCGACATTTACATTAGTCACTTAAAAATCAAAAAAACACCCTTGCGCTGAATTAAAATCAACCCTAAAAGATGTTAATTCCGTTGGTTAACAGTTTTGCGTCTATCTGGATTCGGAAAAAACGTGCAAACGATTTTTTATTAGCACAGAGAGTTAGGGGTTGCTTTTTTGCACTTTTATTTACCCTTAAAAATTCGTCTATTAAGGGTTGCGCTGAATTAAACGTCAATTGATTTGATTCTGCATGAAATTATCTTTATAAGGATATTAGTTTGGTTGCATAAAAAACGTGCAAAGATGCTTTTTTTGTATGTTTTCTTATTAATCTGCCTATTAGCAACCCTTAACTTTGACATTTAATATCTCGGCTTCCCCTCAAGTGACGGTACCGAGTTTTTTTTTAAAATGCTTGTTTTTTTGTCTAGAATATGATAGTATTACTTTCAGAGGTTCGTTTTTCTAGGCCGAAATACATTATCCGTGGGCATTCTCCTTTGCGAATACTGTTTATTTAATTTAATTGAGTCTTCTTGTTTGTTTATTGAATGTTTTTGTAAATTTATGTGTACCATTTCAGATGCAATTCTTTTTCCGTAATTCGGTTCTTTATCTAAAATCTTAAAATTTTGCCAATCAAAATCGTGTTGATTATTTTGTACGTGTTGAAAGATCATAGAATTTTTGTTAGTTTTATGTTCATTTATTCGGGTAATTATTTGTCTTTTTGTTTGTCCTACATATGAAGCATCACAATTGTTGCAATTTAATTTGTATACTATGTTATTTTGAGTTTTTCTATCAGTTTTATCTTTTCCTTTAATTATGATATTACTTAATTTGTTTTCAATAATTGGAATTGTTTTTATTCCGTGTTTTTTAAATTCTGATGATACTTTTTCATAAAAACCATTTAAGTAAGGTAGTGTTATTGTTGTTTTGTGGTTATTGTTTTCATTTCTATAGTGGTTAGTTGTCTGTTGATTTAACACTGCAAGTCGTTTTTTAACGTATCTATTTATAAATTTTTTTGGATAGCTATTTTTTATTAAATACTCTTTTATTTTATTGATGTTTTGTTTGTGGTAATTTTTATCAGAAAGTTTAGTTGCTCTATCTACTAAGTTGTAAACCATCGCAATCTTTTGTGAAATTGGATGAGCTGAGTTGAAATTTAAAAACCGTGCCGAGAAAGTGGGTTTTGTATACCAGTTTGTTATAATTTTATTGTCGTTTTTTATTAGTAATGTATCTAAAAAGGTGATTTTATTGTTCTGTTCAATTTCATAGGTAAATTTTAGTTTTGGGTCGTAGGAGTTGAAAATGTGTAACATTTCATTAATTTTATCTGTAGGAATGCAGGTTATTATGTCGTCTACATATCTATAATAAAAAATGGGTTTAAAACTTAATTTGTTTAAACATTCAGTCTCGAGATCTTCCATAACTATATCAGCGAATAAACCTGATGTTGCTGCGCCCATAGGTGTGCCATCTGTTTGTTTAAAGTATTTATTGTTAAATTGAAAATAAGTATTGTTAATTAGGTAGTCAGATGCATTTATTATTTCTCTTATTGGTATTTCTGTCTTTTGTATAATTTGACTACACCTTCTTTCTATGCTTTTTCTTATTAATGAACAACTTATGTTTGTAAACAAAGATTGAGCGTCTTACCTATGAAATTGAACAGAACAATAAAATCACCTTTTTAGATACATTACTAATAAAAAACGACAATAAAATTATAACAAACTGGTATACAAAACCCACTTTCTCGGCACGGTTTTTAAATTTCAACTCAGCTCATCCAATTTCACAAAAGATTGCGATGGTTTACAACTTAGTAGATAGAGCAACTAAACTTTCTGATAAAAATTACCACAAACAAAACATCAATAAAATAAAAGAGTATTTAATAAAAAATAGCTATCCAAAAAAATTTATAAATAGATACGTTAAAAAACGACTTGCAGTGTTAAATCAACAGACAACTAACCACTATAGAAATGAAAACAATAACCACAAAACAACAATAACACTACCTTACTTAAATGGTTTTTATGAAAAAGTATCATCAGAATTTAAAAAACACGGAATAAAAACAATTCCAATTATTGAAAACAAATTAAGTAATATCATAATTAAAGGAAAAGATAAAACTGATAGAAAAACTCAAAATAACATAGTATACAAATTAAATTGCAACAATTGTGATGCTTCATATGTAGGACAAACAAAAAGACAAATAATTACCCGAATAAATGAACATAAAACTAACAAAAATTCTATGATCTTTCAACACGTACAAAATAATCAACACGATTTTGATTGGCAAAATTTTAAGATTTTAGATAAAGAACCGAATTACGGAAAAAGAATTGCATCTGAAATGGTACACATAAATTTACAAAAACATTCAATAAACAAACAAGAAGACTCAATTAAATTAAATAAACAGTATTCGCAAATTATATATAGAATGAAAAGCCTTTAAATTTAAATTTATCTGAAATCAAACGTATTGTACACAACCTTGATCATGCGTCATAAATAGAAAAAATATAAACACAAACTTACTAATTATACCTATATAAGAAAGCGCGAATCTAGTATTGTTTCATATACAGCAGAAATTTTCGTCGTGTATACATCTGTTTGACGTTTCCTCGTGTTTAGAATGAGGAAAAAGAAGCGAAAATTTAAATCGACTTGCGGCGAAATAATATTGTAAACATTGTACGATATTGATATTAGAAGGTATATTTTTTAATTTTTTCATTTACGTTCCCTTTTTACATTATATATATTCTGAGATGTACTAATCGAAATTAATAAATTTTATACAGTCTGAAGAGGGTAGCATTGTCTACCGAAACGTTACGAAAAAAGAAAAATGTATTAAAATTTCTTTTTTACCTTCACCTCTGACTTGGGAAGATCGATAAATTCTATTCAACTGATATTAAAAAATACCAAGTGATAAAATCAAAATTTCAACATGAAAATATAGTATAAAAATTTTAATAATTTTTGTCTATATATATAACTAATTTATATAAAAACTCAACCAAATAATTAAATATTGATCATACATATATAATTATAATCTATTTATATATTAGGTAGTTTATGATATTATGTATTATGGTACTTAAAGTATTTATGGTATTTATGTTATTTATATTATTTTATTACTATTTATTATTATTTTTATTATTATCTACTGGAACGCACATTACGAAATTAAAAAAAATCATTTCTTTCTGAAGATGATTTCCAGGTCCCTAATGTTACCTCCAGATCATCGCGGCATCATCTACTGTAACGCACATTACGAAATTAAAAAAAGAATTAATTTCTTCCTGTAGATGATGTCCAGGTCCCTTATGTTACCTCCAGATCATCGCAACATCATCTATTGGAACGCACATTACGAAATTTAAAAAAAAATTAATTTCTTCCTGTAGATGATATTCAGGTTCCTTATGTTGCTTCCAGATCATCGCGACATCATCTACTGGAACAAACATTACGAAATTAAAAAAAAAATATTCCCTTCCTGTTGATGATATCCAGTCCTTCATGTTACCTTTAGTTATAACTGATCGATATAAGCAAATAAATAATCGAGATAAATAATCGAGGTTTTTTTATAAAAAAATTAAGCATTATTTCTAATTAATCCGTGTGGTTTCGCGATACTTTCATTAAAAAAAATTCATTTTTTCGAAAATTCAAGAGAGATAAGAAGAGTTAAAAAATAAAAAGTCTGCCTGTACGGACATACGAACGTACGCTCAGACTTAAACTTTTAAACCATTAAAAAATTACTTAAATACCTATAAAAAATTCAAACACTAAGTCAAATTATTCCTTTGGGTGCCGCGATCATAGTGAATTAAAAAAAATTAATACTTATAACTATTTAAAATATATAACATAATTTATACTTAAAATCGTTCAGTTAGACAGTATAAAATTTTAATATAATGCGGATGGATGTGGATGTGGATAATAGCATTTAATATCTACTTAATGAACTGTATTTTTCTGAATTTCCTGAGAATTGATCTACTACGTACATCCTACATTCTAGTAACGTTGTTATATCTCTTAGTTTATTAACAAAATTATCATAAATTTATAATAATACTATATATAATTGGAAGGGTCCATTACGAAATTAAAAAAAATCATTTCTTTCTGGAGATGATTTCCAGGTCCCTAATGTTATCATCTACTGTAACGCACATTACGAAATTAAAAAAAAATATTCCCTTCCTGTTGATGATATCCAGTCCTTCATGTTACCTTTAGTTATAACTGATCGATATAAGCAAATAAATAATCGAGATAAATAATCGAGGTTTTTTTATAAAAAAATTAAGCATTATTTCTAATTAATCCGTGTGGTTTCGCGATACTTTCATTAAAAAAAATTCATTTTTTCGAAAATTCAAGAGAGATAAGAAGAGTTAAAAAATAAAAAGTCTGCCTGTACGGACATACGAACGTACGCTCAGACTTAAACTTTTAAACCATTAAAAAATTACTTAAATACCTATAAAAAATTCAAACACTAAGTCAAATTATTCCTTTGGGTGCCGCGATCATAGTGAATTAAAAAAAATTAATTTCTTCCTGTAGATGATGTCCAGGTCCCTAATGTTACCTCCAGATCATCGCGACATCATCTACTGGAACAAACATTACGAAATTTAAAAAAAAATTAATTTCTTCCTGTAGATGATATTCAGGTTCCTTATGTTGCTTCCAGATCATCGCGACATCATCTACTGGAACAAACATTACGAAATTAAAAAAAAATATTCCCTTCCTGTTGATGATATCCAGTCCTTCATGTTACCTTTAGTTATAACTGATCGATATAAGCAAATAAATAATCGAGATAAATAATCGAGGTTTTTTATAAAAAATTAAGCATTATTTCTAATTAATCCGTGTGGTTTCGCGATACTTTCATTAAAAAAATTCATTTTTTCGAAAATTCAAGAGAGATAAGAAGAGTTAAAAAATAAAAAGTCTGCCTGTACGGACATACGAACGTACGCTCAGACTTAAACTTTTAAACCATTAAAAAATTACTTAAATACCTATAAAAAATTCAAACACTAAGTCAAATTATTCCTTTGGGTGCCGCGATCATAGTGAATTAAAAAAATTAATACTTATAACTATTTAAAATATATAACATAATTTATACTTAAATCGTCATTTAGACAGTATAAAATTTTAATATAATGCGGATGGATGTGGATGTGGATAATATCATTTAATATCTACTTAATGAACTGTATTTTTCTGAATTTCTGAGAATTGATCTACTACGTACATCCTACATTCTAGTAACGTTGTTAATATCTCTTAGTTTATTAACAAAATTATCATAAATTTATAATAATACTATATATATTGGAAGGTCCATTACGAAATTAAAAAAAATCATTTCTTTCTGGAGATGATTTCCAGGTCCCTAATGTTACCTCAAGGTTACCGGGCAACATTTACTGAAAGGCCTATTACGGAATCAAAAAAAATATTTTCTTCTTGTAGTAGATATCCAGGTCACTAATGTTACCTCCAGGTCATCGGGACATAATCTACTGGAAGGTTCATTATAAAAATAAAAAAACAATTTTCTTCCTGTAGATGATGTCCAGGTCCCTAATGTTACCTCCAGGTTAACGGGATAACATCTACTGGAAAGCCTATTACGAAACCAAAAAAAAATTTTTCCTGAAGATGATATCCAGGTCACTAATGTTACCTCCAGGTTAACGAGGCAACATTTACTGAAAGGTCTATTACGGAATCAAAAAAAAATATTTTCTGCCTGTAGTGGATGTCCAGGTCCATAATGTTACCTACAGGTCATCGGGACATCATCTACTGGAAGGTTCATTATAAAAATAAAAAAAAATTTTCTTCCTGTAGATGATGTCCAGGTCCCTAATGTTACCTCCAGGTTAACGGGATAACATCTACTGGAAAGCCTATTACGAAACCAAAAAAAAAATTTTTCCTAGATAGTAGATGATGTTCAGGTCCCTTATGTTACCTCTAGATCATCGCGGCATCATCTACTGGAACGCACATTACAAAATTTAAAAAAAATTTTCTTCCTGTAGAAAATGTCCAGGTCCCTACTGTTACCTCCAGGTCGACGGGGCATAATCTACTGGCAGGCATATTACGAAATCAAAAAAAAAAATTTTTCTTCCTGTAGGAGATATGTAGGTCAGTAATGTTACCTCCAGGTCAACAGGGCATCTTCTACTGAAAGACCTATTACGAAATAAAAAAAAAATTTTTCTTCCTGTAGATGACGTGCAGGTCACTAATTTTACCTCCAGGTCATCGGGGCAACATCTACTGGAAGGCATATTACGAAATTAAAAAACAAAATTTTTCTTCCAGTAGAAGATTTCTAGGTCCCTACTGTTACCTCCAGGTCGACGGGGCATCATCTACTGGAGCCCATATTACCAAATTAAAAAAAAATATTCCCTTCCTGTTGATGATGTCCAGTCCTTAATGTTAACTTCAGTTGTAACTGATCGAGATAAACAAATAAATAATCATTTTAAACAATCGAGGTTAAACCATTTAAAAAAGTAATTAATCACCTATAAAAAAGTTAAACACTATTACTAATTAATCCGTGTGATTCCGCGATCACTTTCATTAAATAAAATTCATTTTTTCGAAAATCCAAGAGAGATATAAGAAGGGTTAAAAAATAAAAAGTCTGCCTGTACGGACGTACGGACGTACGTACGTACGCTCAGAATTAAACTTTAAAACCATTAAAAAATTAATTAAATACCTATAAAAAAGTCAAACACTATGTCTAATTATTCCTTTGGGTGCCGCGATCCTATTGAATAAAAAAAAATTAATTTTTACAAACTATTTAAAAAAATATAACATAATTTATACTTAAATCGTCATTTTGACAGTATAAAATTTTAATATAATGTGGATATGTATGATCAATATTTAATTATTTGGTTGATTTTTTTTAAATATATATACTACATATATTAAAATTTGTATAAGATGTATTGTAGAAATATTTTATATACGCGTATACGTTCATTTCTTTTTCAGTATTCAATTGTTTTGAGACGACTTTTTAATTTAAGGCTATTCTAATTATTTCGTTCGTCCAATAGGTGGCGTGTATAAAATTTGCTATTTTTCCTGTTCTTCTCGCAAATGCTCAAAAATGTGTATTATGCGAAAATGTATTTTCCGTTCAGCGTATTTCAATGATAGCGATTGAAACAATATTTAAGTTAGTGACTAATAAGTGTAATGAATAAATATATGCGAGTGAATAAAAATTGCGATCAACTGCGTAAGAATAGTATATAATTAAATCTCCAAATATTAAATGCTTCTGTAGTACTTAATTGACAAATGGAATTCCCCCAATATATACATTCTATTTCGAATTAATTAAAAACAAAATATAATTCATTTTTACTTCCTTACATTCGCATTTAAAAAATACCAGATTGAATAATAAAATTTGCTGACTTATATAATAAAAATTACTATATTGAATATCAAAAATTACGATATTGGATATTAAAAGATAGTATATCTAAATTTTACTATATAACATAGCAAAAATTATTATATTGCTGAGATGTCACACTTTTCCTATACAATATAGTAATTTTTAATATAGATTATTTTATATAGATTTTTTGTAATATAGTTTATAATATTTTACTAAGTGTATAAAAAGTGCTATTACCAAATTACCAATAACACACAAATTAATAAGTACTGCTAAATAAATAAATAAATTATTTGCAAAGGATGTATACATATCACATGACAATAAAAATCAATAATAATTCCTTTATGAAAATTGCTATTGCAATAATAATTTAACTCTATTTCATACAAAAGTAATTATTTTTATATTTTTATAGATAATTTCTATTTTTTTAATATTATCATTTTAATTCATCGTATAATAATAATAAACATTAATTATTATACATATGATAATAATTCTATATGGGTACATTTTAATAAATAATAATTGAATGTAGTTAAATAATAAAATATTTTTTAGGTTCATTTAATATTATCTATTATAAAATAATTTTTCATCGAGCGATCGTGAGCGAGGGAGGATTTTAGCTAGGTCATCCAGGTCATCGCAGCATCATCTACTTGATAGCTTATATAAAATTAAAAAAAAATTAATTTCTTCCTGTAGATGATGTCCAGGTCCTTACTGTTACCCCCACGTCGACGGGGCATCATCTACTGGAAGGCATATTACGAAACCAAAAAAAAAAAAATTTTTCTTCCTGTAAAAGATGTCCAGGTCGGTAATGTTACCTCCAGGTCATTGGGGCAACATTTAGAGAAAGACTTATTACGGAATAAAAAAAAAAATTTTCTTCCTGTAGAAGATGGCCAGGTCGGTAATGTTACCTCCAGGTCATCGGGGAAATATCAACTGAAAGACCTATTACGTAAAAAAAAAAAAAATATTTTTCTTCATGTAGAAGATGTCTAGGTCCCTACTGTTACCCATAGGTCGACGGGGCATCATCTACTGGAAGGCATATTACGAAACCAAAAAAAAAAAAATTTTTCTTCCTGTAGAAGATGTCCAGGTCGGTAATGTTACCTCCAGGTCATCGGGGCAACATTTAGAGAAAGACTTATTACGAAATAAAAAAAAAAATTTTCTTCCTGTAGAAGATGTCCAGGTCGGTAATGTTACCTCCAGGTTATCGGGGAAATATCTACAGAAAGACCTATTACGTAAAAAAAAAAAATTTTCTTCCTGTAGAAGATGTCTAGGTCCCTACTGTTACCTCCAGGTCGACGGGGCATCATCTACTGGAAGGCATATTACGAAATAAAAAAAAAACTTTTTCTTCCTGTAGAAGATGTCCAGGTCGATAATGTTACCTCCAGGTCATCGGGGAAATATCTACTGAAAGACCTATTACGTAAAAAAAAAAAAATTTTTTCTTCCTGTAGAAGATGTCTAGGTCCCTACTGTTACCTCCAGGTCGACGGGGCATCATCTACTGGAACCCATATTTCGAAATTAAAAAAAAAATATTCCCTTATATTTTAAATATTCCCATATATTTGTTGATGATGTCCAGTCCTTAATGTTATCTTCAGTTAAAACTAATCGACTATAAAAAATTAAAAAAAGTAAATAAAAAAGTAATTAAACACCCATAAAAAAGTTAAACACTATTTCTAATTAATCCGTGTGGTTCCGCGATCACTTTCATTAAAAAAAAATTCATTTTTTCGAAAATCCAAGAGAGTTATAAGAAGAGTTAAAAAATAAAAAGCCGCCTGTACGGATGTACGGACGTACGGACGTATGGACGTACGGACGTACGGACGTACGCTCGGACTTAAACTTTAAAACCAATAAAAAATTAAATAAATACCTATAAAAAAAAGTCAAACACTATGTCTAATTATTCCTTTGGGTGCCGCGATCATATTGAATTAAAAAAAATAAATTTTACAAACTATTTAAAAAAATATAACATAATTTATACTTAAATCGTCATTTTGACAGTATAAAATTTTAATATAATGTGGATGTGGATAAGCCTGTTCAAATCAAACATAATATAAATGAAAATTGTACAAACACCGATGATGATGTTAATATCTAATAGGAACAGAGAAAAAAGATGAGTAATTTTATCATTACCTTACGTATTAAAGTTGTTTGAGAATGTGTCTAAAAAATTAACAAAAATTTAATATGAATATAATTCCGAAAATTGTTAACTCACTCAATGGTGTTATATTTGTACATTTATATTATTATTGTATTAATATACAATTTTATTAAGTGTTTACATGTTTCTTTGTTAGTGATGTTTTGAGTTATTTACTATACTTTATTAATTGATTTATGTTTTTCAATTGATTAATTGATGAAAATGCGAATCAAGACAAAATGTGACATTGATAGCTTTTTAACTTCAATGACTATTCTATTAATTAATTATTTAATCTTTTTTTTAATTTATTGTTTAACAAGGCCCTATCAACCCTTATTATTTAATTTTGTTGCTTAAAATAATGTAATGAGACAACCATAACGTAAAAATCTCTTATAGACGATTTTACTTTCAAATTCTTAATTATTATTAATAAAGTTTAGCATCTGAAAATACAGACAAATATGTCTCCGAAACGTTGTACACTTAGATAATCAAATTGACTCATTAAAGCATTCGTTAATCCTATCCAAATTTTTAATTTATTAGAATTTTTTTGTGATTATTATTTCAAGTAATTGCTTAATCTTCACACAGGCTTTTTTATTTAAACAGTTTTTTTGTTTATCAAAAAATTATAATTATTTAATAATTAATTTTTTATATGTAAATATAAAAATATTTTAAACAAATTTTATTTTTTATTGAATTACCTAACAAACAAAAAATTGTTAAAATAATAAAGACTGCGTAAAGTTTAAACTAATACTTGAAAGAATAATCACAAAAAATTTCAAATAAATCTAAAAATTGATATGTTGCAAGAAGTGACCGAACACTATTTTTTATACATTTTCCTGTATAACTTTGGTTAAAATGATTCTGTCTTGTAGAAATTTTCCAGAAAAGTTTACGTTATTACTCCAAGTATACTACAAAAGATCATAAAGATGAAAAACAAAAGAAAATTTTGTTGATCTAACTCTACTAAGAACATACTTCGATTTATCATAATTTTCACTATATTTTATGGTAAATGTTGAAGTGACGTTGATCTCGTTATGTCACGATGAAAGTCATTTACTATATGATTAGTATTGTCAAAAGAATACATTATATGAAAATTAAAGCTAAATCGTGAAAATTTTGCCATTTATTAAGTTACAATTTATGATTGTGCAAAGTTTCATGGTGATTGGTGCAGTAGTTCATAAAATTAATAATTTAAAACAATTAATCACGTAAACTATACTCTATCAATCGCCTTGAAATTTTGCACATTTATAGATTTCATCATAACTAAGGGTAACGTTCTTATAATTGTGTATATATATTTAAATTAAATTTTAATTTTAATATAAATTAAAATTTATGTAAAAATAATATTTCTCGGTTGGTAAATGATTCATATGGTAAAAAAAATGAGTTTGACATTGTTACGTACGATTCGGGCCTAACTCGAATCGACGTACATCCACGCGTTCCAAAATCGGTGCCAACGACCGCGCCCGGAACCAACCGGTCATCAACACCCGCATCGATCCCATCAGCAAAAATCGCTCAGCATCAGCGCGAGCCACCTCATGATTCGCGACTGTTGCCAAGCGATTCGCGCAAGCTTGCAAGTGACACATCAACAAAAGAACTAATTAAGAAGGACCCCGCGATTCACGCGAGTGCGGAACGACAGAAATCGATAAGCCGTCGAAGGGATCGGAGGCAAGAGCCGACACAACCTTCGGAACGATCAGTCACGTCTTGACCAACTTGGAGTTGATTCAGTTCCGGAACCAGCAGACTCGAGAGCCTACGACCGACGCGGCAAACACACAACACGAATCATAACACTACACTACTTTACGGCGGTTCTCTCCAATTTGGGACAATAAATAATTAGTATCAAGGTATACCCCCGGTTTACTCAATAGCGCTTGCCCGTCAAACGGCAGCAAACGATATTCCCGCACCCACATCCGTTCCACGGTAAACTATCGTTACGTTCCTCATCTTATAACGTTTACAGAATTAATGTTTAAAATATGTTAAAAATTATTATCGCGATACGAGTTGATTGCAACAAAATATAGTAAAAGATACACGGAGAAAAAATGTTGTCTAAAATGTACGCAAGTATTTTGGATAAATATTGTAGCGTTATTATGGTAAAAATTGTAAAACAAAACGAAAAAATTAGCGACCAGTATGTTAAAAATTTTAATACCTTTCTCAATTTTATGTAAACCTTTGGATGAAAATTACACACAAGCAAACGTCAGCATCTTATTTAGAATCTTTAGGTAATTTTTTTTTATTATTTTTACTTTAATGTTGCTCTTTTTATGCTACCAACTTGAAAGCACTTGTTAAAATATATTCCCCAGTGGTGCTCTTATATCAATCAACAGAGAGCGAGAATCGAACCCGGTACTAGTCCAGCACTCTACTGATCAAGCCATCGCAGACCTCCGTGTACTTTTTATTTAACTTTTTTTTCTATGTACAATAATCGAAGTATATCCCTGCACAAAGTTGCGAGCAGGTTAATAAGAGAAAGACGAATAAACAAAGTATACGTGAAAAAAGTGCTGGGTAATCATTACGTATATTATATACACGACAAAAAATCTACTTTACCCGCGGAAATTCGTCGGAAAGCATTACATTGATATTCCGTTTCAGTTTTCGAGAAGGTGAACGATGCGTCAGACAGCCGCCTATACGCCGACAAAGGCAAAATTACTGGATGATGCGTATACGAATGGAAATGCTATAGACACCTTAGGAGTGAAAGAGATGGAGAGAGAGAGAGAGAGAGAGAGAGAGAGCTCAAATACAGTTGGCATCACTTCCTAAGCTCAGCAGCGAATCATTCACATGCGCTCAAGCTTCCCACGGCTTTGCGCAATATGCGAGCGATGAGTCGATTTTTTATTTATCGGAAGGCAGTCGTATCCCCTTTTCTCTGCTCTATGCTTCATTTGGACGTCGATGAAAGGGAGCCAAAGGAGCGCGTTTCAAAGCGAATCTACTTGCACTCTGTTCTTTGTAACGGGGGGGAAACGACCTTTTCCAAAATAATGCTTATCATTCGCTTCGCATTTATGGTTTCTTTTTTTCCTCTAGCTATCGTTCTAGGCGTTACTTTTAGTCAAATGGATCTGTATAATTTGTGAACGTTTCGATTGCGATTGAAATAGTGACGCATTACTGTTATTCTCTTTTTGTAATAAAATCGCGTGCTCGTGTTAGAAAATGTGATTTTATTCACGCAATGTATAATGCAATTGTAAAAATGAGTAAATTACAAGTTAGAAAAGTTTGAACGTATCACACACATTTGTATAGCAATATCTGGGGAACACGTTTTGGTTTTCGCTGCCAAGTTATGTGAAAAACGGGAAATACACGCACCAGGACACTATGTATACTTTAACCCAGTGAGGGCGACCTTATTTTACGCCACATTAAGGGCAACCCGGCACGTATCCCACCTATTTCTATTTGTCATTCGTATTTGCAAAATGTTCTCTTTCACAAAGTCCATAAAAATATATTATGTACTCAAAGGACCAATCGTTTATAATTTATAGAATTTACAGTCCCCACTTTGGTTGCATAATTTAAATTAACGCTAGCAAATCTTTAATCGATTTCGAATTCGAGTTAAGCACTGATTTTCTTTGTTTATGGGTTACATTCTTTATGTCTCTCTATTTTTATTATTATTTTAACGTCGGTCTTTTTATGCTCTCAACTTGGCGTTCATCAGCTAAAATAATTCCCCGATGGTGGTAGTATCAATCGGCAAGGCCGGGAATCGAACGCGAATTCATCACCCTACCGACCGTAATTATGTTTTACATTAATAAATTCTATTATATTTATTTTTAAATTGCAGTATAAGATGTTATTACTTATAACGCTGCTATTTAAATATGTACTAGGAGAGTTACGAAAACGATTAATAATATTTATAAGAATACTGGAATAACATTTTAAGGAGATGAACAACCCAAATTATAAAGATCTTTCTTTCGAACGCAAAAAAACGTGTTGAAAATATCACATTTACATTTTTCACTAGTAATACAATTTAATTATAAATTACTTGTTGAATATAATTTTGTATACTAAAGAGGCGGTATTTGAATGATCTAGAGGTCACTCTGGTTACCTCTATGGAACATGGACATCCTCTACGGAAAGTAATTAATTTTTTCAATATTCATATAGAATTTATAAGTAAATCTCCCGGTAGACATTTTTAACTTTATTCATTTTATTTTTTCGTAAATAATATTAACTTTTTTTTTATTTTTTGCATTACGTCAATTAACGGTAAGTTTAGAACATTCTAATTTGTACGCTGTAAACTATGATGATTTTTGCTTACAACAGACAGTTATAAAAATCAACCACAAGTAACGGTATTTTTAATACAATTTTTAAGTATTCGACAATGCATTTAATAGTTGGTAATGTTTATCTAAAACTCTTTGTATGCAATTATAACGACAATTATATAAATGTCGACAAAATTAATGTTTGTGAAATTGATTCTACGCAGTAAAAATTAAAAATTCAAACGCATAGTTTATAATTATTATATTTATATAATTTATTAAATTATTAATTTATTACAAGTTTATTAATTGTTCTCCATATTATATCCTGTGATCTCTGCTTTCAAAAACTACGCTCGCTACTGTCGAAGCCGTAAGTCTAGTCCTAGTCAAACAAGAGCGAAAAACAGAAACAGAAGCGAACAGTTTATTAATTATTCGCCTTCATAAGTAAACATTTTGTATAGTAATTGATGCAAGTCTGGACGTGACACAACTTTGTCACCAAATACTTTATCGTTTTTACATGAATTTTGTAATAGTTATATTAATAGTTTCAAAAACTGATTTTCAAGTCATTATAACTTTATTCCATATTATTATTTACACGCGTGACTGTATTTAATAAACATTTCTATGTATCCGGTATTCATTAAGTTTAATAGATTTATTTTTCGTAACTTAATGTTACGTATCATTTTATATGATTAATGTATACTTTATTTTTTGCAATTGCAACATCTTAAATTTAAAATATTTGTTAAATAAATTCAGTAATATTATTGTATCTTTTATTATTATTACCTAGCTTCAGTGTCAATAATATGGAAGTATATATTAGACAAAATGACAATTTACATTTGTGCATGGATCTAAAAAATGTGCTGTATTTGATATCCTATTATTGTAAAAGACTTTGTAAAAGTGATAAGTTTTTTAACTAAAGTTTATAATAATCATAAAATTGTTATTAAACTTTTTAATTTAGTTGGATTATTTGTAGGTTTTCGTTGTGTTCCAGAAAAATTGTATCATATATATAATAATTGTATACATTTTAGTTCTAAGTGACAATTTATTTACGTTATGAATATGTCAAATAAATGATTAAATTTAATCATTTCTTAAGATAAAAAAAACAAGGACAAAAAATCTGACACTACTAATAGACCGGAGAATCTAACGTTATAGAAAAATCGAAGAATCTTCATTTTTAGAAATATATATATTTGATAATTGGTTTGTAGATTTTATAAGTAATCGATTGCTGTATTTTAAAATATTAGTTTCATTGATTGAATAATATAATTAATTTTACTTGTACGTTTTCATTATAATTACTTTTTTTTATTATCATTTAATTCCTGTTCCTATATGGATTTGTAACAATGAATTATGTCATTATTAATGCAGTTATTATAAAACTGAAGACCTAAATGTTTATATTTGATTAAGTTCTTTTTTTTATACATACCGGTAACAAAATTATTTATAATTATAAAATATAGTTGTTACGGATTAGATTAGTTTATTTTATTCTTACTAAAAATAAGTACTATTTCTTTAATTAATAATGTTAATTTTATTTGCATTAACAGAATAATATCGTTTATATTCATATGTATTGGCGTATTATTAATTTTCTGAATTAGACTAGAGTTAATAAATAAACAACAATTATAAGAATGGATTATTTATTAGTTTTAGATTTCATTTCGTTAAAAAGTTGGTCGAATAAAGCGGCAAGTATTAATAACGATATGCGTATTTGATTTATACTTAAGTATTATAAGTATACTTACAAGGAGAGTTTCCACCTTCCAGGAAACAGATTTTGTTGCAATTTTGAGAGCTATTTTCTGGTACCTAAACATGAAAAAATTTGTATGAAATTCTCATAGGGTGTTTTACGAAAGTTATACGCAGTTAATGAAAAATTTTGAAACAAATATGTTTAAATTTAATCGCCAATAACTCGGAAATAAATAGACGTAGATACTCAAACTCAAATTCATTATATAGTTTAAATCAAGTAGACATAGTTTAAAATAAAAGAAGCTCAAATATCTCGATTTGGACAATTTGGACTCAATTTGGACTCAATTTGGAACTGTTTGTAAAAAAAGAATGTAATAAAGCAATAGTCTATTTAATTGGTACTTCAATTTATTATTAAATTACGTCATTAGCTTAATGTTGCAATGTATCGTTATACAGTACTGTGCCCGGAAAATTGGTAGCATTTTTATAAACTGAGGAATTTATATATTCGAAAACACCGTGTCGTACTGGTAAAATTATAAGTTTTGGAAGTAGGGTTCAAATGCGTACTTTCTTTGGCAAAAAATCCTGACAATTTTCGAAAGCTGAACATTACAGGCTGAAAAGTGCCGATGGTGACATTGAATAAATTATTTAATTATCAATGGAATTACAAATTCGAAATTAAAATATAGCTAAGTGCTACACTCACGCAGAGCCACATATAAGCTTGAATGGGACGATGTTTCAGGATCGTTTGTCGCGAAGGAGAAATTAAGCAAAGAGGGGATCATAGGTGAAGAACCTTCTAATAAAAAGGAGTACGCGAGTTACTTGCATGTTCTATTCTATTCCAATCTCTTTGGTAGGTACATTGACATTGTACTTAATTTATTAATCAATAAATTAACAAGATTGATTGAAACCTTTTGTTGCTAGTTTAAATTCCAATTCCTTTATCTTACAACAATTGGCAATAATAAATTTATCTTACCAAACGATGTAAGGTGCGAGCTAAAAGATAACGGTATACATATTATTATTTGTGTGTATATATAAGACGATACCTTCCAGAAAACTCAATAATTTGAAAATTATTTACTGATATATTTTGATGTACATAACTTATAGCGGGAACAACCTAGAACACTACTAAATCGCGAACTTTTAAAAAAATGTAGGTAATTTATGTAATTGAAATATCAAATTAAATACGAGATTGTGTAAAATCGAAAAAATGAAAATAATGAAATCAAAAGGAATTGAAGAAGACTTTTAAAGCTGTTATCGATTATTTAGGCTTCAATAATATTTCCGAGAATTTAGCCTAAATAATACTTTCACCTCGCTTCATCGGTATTGTAACTAGCCGAATAATTTAAAATGACGCAACCTCATGGTTCACTCCCACGGTTACAGCTATATCTTATTGAAACGTTTAAAAAATGTTTTTCAACAGAATCAATAACCACAGGGAATATGCGTATTTGAATACGTTGGTTCATATTTTATTTTTATGCCATACTATTAGCAAAGGAACTACATGACCTTCGGGAAAGGGATCTTACCCTAACTTCGGTATATCTTTTGTAATGTAGAAATATGAAGAAAGCCAAGTTATAACTTAATAATGGCCATTATGACGAAAGTTATTCGACATCTAATAAAAACTTCAATGAAAATTACTTCCAATTGAATCGCTTATAACCCCGAAACAAATAGAGATAGACACTCAAACCAAAATTCAAAAGAAAGTTGAGTTCAAGTCGATACAATTTGAGAAAAGAAGCTTAAATTCCTCAATTTGGAGCAAAGTTATGAAGAAATTGAAGAATTCGATGCCAGAAGAAACAATAAATTTTTCATATTAAATTTTAGTTAAAATTTCTTTAATTTCTCATTTTCTTCATAACTTTGCTCCAAATTGAGTAATTTAAGCTTTATACGGTATAATTGCTAAAAATTAAAGAACTGATGCGTTTCTAATATAATTACTTCCATGAATAAAACTTGGTTTATTTAATTCACTACATAAATATATAAAAATAAATATTTACAGTACCGTGGAATCTAAAGTATTAAAAACTGTATATAAACAGTGTCTTCATAAATATAAAAATACGTTTTATTATTATGATTAAAATGTGGCGCATTATTTACCAAATATATGTGTTAATAACATTATCATTTTAATAAAAAATTTTTACCGTTGTCATTTTATTATCGGAAATATGTGTATGCCTAAATTATCAAATCCACTTAAATATATATACATATACATATTTTAATGAAACATCGATGACGCATTATGCGTTATGTAATATTATATGAACCACATTGATTACGCGAATTAACGATAAACGTAATTGTTTAATACCAACGAAACTTGACATCCTTAAAATTATCATTTAATAACGTATCACACTTTAATAATATGAAACTTCCATTTACTCAAATGACACTATTTGAAACAAAATGTAATTTACTGTAACGTACATATACATCGATTGCCAGTCCTTTATACATTATTTAATATATTATTTAATATATTATTTAATAATAGTTTTTATTTAATTCGGAAGAATTAATATATTCTACACCTTTTTGTATAATACTACTTTGTGCAGTCGTTCACTTGATTGGTTCAAATTGAATTGTATAACGAAATTCCGAAAGGTAACTATGTACGCTAGAGCATTTTGACTAAAATTCAATATCTCCAGTTTTTTAATATTTGCAATTTTCATTCGGCGATACTCTCTTGGCATTCGGAATTCCAATCAGTTATATAAATGGGTATTTGAAAATACGAACTTGTTAGAACCTATATATGATTGGAATTAAGTAATTTTACACGGATCTCAAAATTTCAAATTAATTATTAGTTTATCAATTCGTAACAATTGTACTAAAGTTCGCGGAATTTACACGTATCAATAAAGAATTGCAATTATTCCGAGTTAATATTGCGAAAAATTCATTGATATCCGATCGTTGATTGCGTAGTATGACATTTTGGCGAAGTATGTATCATCTTACAAAAAAGAGGTGGGCGTAAAAGTAAAGCCAAACTAAGATTGATTTCATTAGTTGCATCGCGATTATGTGATCATTTAATTAGTTATAAAGTAAAAACGCAAAAATTCAAATGTTTATGAGAAACAATAAAATAAATGCACACTTGAAGATGTCCTAGTATGTATATGGGAGATTCCTCGTCAAGTAATCCGGACAAAAAATAAATATTGTTTTGAATAGTTTCAACCTACATTAAATCACTTGAAGAAAGTAAAAGAAATTTTTTGTCTCGTGTTGTTGCAATGTTACACAGTCAAAAAATTGAAATTATTCGAAAAATTAGCATTTTCAGCATTTTTAACAAATTCTTAACTCAAAAACTATGAATTTTTTATCATATATGTTAAACAGAAAAATTTTTATAAATTTATTTTATTTTGTATAAAATTAAAAACATGTGATAAAGAAATTTGCATGTATCACATGTCATCGTTTTATTAAAAATGCCATACCTCAATTAAAAAAATTTGGTTCATTAAAAAATATTTGGTCGTACATTCCTTTTTTTGTATTTTAAGACTCATTATGGTTTTAAAGTATAATAAAAGAGATAATCAACGTATCTGCAAAATTTTAACAGATTATTCTTTAAATTTATAAGATTTTCTCCATGTAACATATATAACAAAAAGTTGACAGTTTTTGAATTAAAATTTTGTCAAAAATGTTGTGACTGAGTAACATTGCAACAACATGAAATAAAAATCCAAAAAATTTATTTTACTTTCTTCAAGTAATTTCATGTATAGGTTGAAACTATTTAAAACAATATTTATTTTTTGTCTGGATCACTTGTCGTGGAATCTCCCATATATATAAAGGGACCTAGTTTATACAAGTCTATAGAGAGTTAGTTCGTCGTGACTTTTTTGAAAGATTCATACGAGATAAACCCTTCTTTGGAGTTTGTTTAATAAATTTCATTCCAGTCTATTTTTCTCGAATCTTTCAATAACTTTATTCAACGCTGATTCTTGATTGGATTTAACGTAGGCGTTGAATCTGTAACCCTCGATACATGATATTATATATATATATACGTATATATGTAAGAAGGGTTGGGGTAAATATGTTTTGAATAGTCAATCTCTTCATTCAGGCAATACCTGATGAAACGGGGAAATGCAATGTGCCTCTCGGTGAAAATTTGCTCAACGAAATAAATTCTCTTCGTTTTTTCGATATAGCCGCCTGCATGCTGGCATTCTCCCTCTCTTTCTCTCTTATTCGCATATACGTGGAAGAGAAGCAAGGCTTTTCTTTATCCTTGTCGATCCGCGGCTCGTAGAGCGAAACCTAGTGCCAATACCGTATACGTACTTATATGAGCCTCAGAAGAGAGGCTTCGGGTAGTAAAAGACTTGCAGAGATTTTCGAGTATTTACGCCGTCTCGTGGTGAAAAAAAATACGTATAGACACACTGCCATTTTTTGAAGCTCTTATGCGGATTTCACCAATGAGCATTATATACGGCCTAAATGGATATCTGTATACCGGTATTTTTTTTTTACTGATAACCGCTTTATAAATACGAATTTTCTTATACTACACGGAGAGAAATAATTATTAAATATTACAAAGCAGTTTGTTAAAAATTCCTAAACTCTCAAGTAATGTGGTAACAAACTGCGAATCTCGTAATTTTTACTAGACTAAATTGTAATTTTAATTTTTTTTTTAACATCAGAAAAAAATTTTAATTTCTCCCATATTATTTATTTTTGAGTTTATGTATATTATTTGAGTGTTATGGATATTTTAAATATTTAAATTAAATTTAATTAGTGAAAAAAATTCTGGATGTCATCGGGATCGAACCTGCGAAGTTTGGGTTGAGAATCCAAGTCCTTACCATTGCGCCACCGCGTCACTTGCATGTGTTTCATCGAATCGTCCTTTTAAACTAAACAAACGAACGACGCGATTCCAATAAAAATTTTATTTATCGCTTCTTTTCGGTATCTCGTGCTGTACTGTTGTTTATAGAATTTCGTAAACAGTATAGGAAAAAATCAGAGTTAATAAAATTTACAAGCTTAATTGTAAAATTTAGTACGTTAACTCCACAAATTTTACTACATTTAGAGTAAATTTTACTACATTTACTGTAAATTTTACTTAACAGTTTGGTAATTTTTTCGGTTTTTTCGGTCTGTGACCACATTACTTGGGAGTTTAGGAATTTTTACCAAACTGCTTTGTAATATTTACTAAATATTTCTCTCCGTGTATCGATTGGAATCTCTAGTAAGAAATTATTTTGCAGAATAATTTACATATATACACTAAATCAGATGTAATGCATCGTACCCAATTTCTGATGAGTTAACGCATATAAAAAAGGTTAATAATAAATTAATAATAAAAAGTTTCTCTATAACGTACACGAAAATACGTATTTATACAACAACTAAAAATATTACTCCATTCGCTATATAAAAATATGGTTTTTGACAAATTTTACAGCACGTAATTACTAATTCGTACTGTACTGCAGATAAATGAGTCCCGACGAAAGGCAAAACAGTTTGCAAGGATCGATAACAAACATTGTATAACAATCTTTGCACAAGATACTAGCAGCGTCCGGATCAATGTAAATAGACTGATCGACATATTTTACCATGAAATAATTTCGATTTCGTATGCTCAAACTCGCTATTTCTCATAACGCTTCAAAAATATTCATATAATCCTAGAAAAAACGTTGGTATTGAAAAATATGATATTTTGATTGATAAATTATATTGTATGTATAATTTAGTGTCTTATTCAGGATACATTGTATTTGGAATTATGGATCGACGTTTAAGATTTTTTAAATCGTCTTAAATGTAAATTGTAAATTCGGATTTGTACGTACGTCTTTTAATTATTTATGAAGTATTGAAAATATTTTCATAACAACAATAATCTATTTTATTATTTACACTAAAAAATAGGTCAATAATTAGATAATAATCAGATATTGGACATATTAGACACACTATAAAATATACAGTTGTTTGGTATACACGCAGTTTTTTTATTGATTACATAGTTTAAGTATTTGTATATACGTAGCTTAGAACTATATGTAGAAAATTATAGCATACTTTACATACAGTGTGATAAGAAAGTAGAGTTAGTGCAGGTAATTAGCAAAAAAGTTTTGTAAACTCTTTGTAAAAATCTTTTGTTTAAAATAATCAGATTACTATTACAGTATGTGATTACCTCTCTTTGTAGACTTTTGTACGAAAATCATGGTTTTGAATTACTTTTTTGATGTATTAATCAATGCTTTTCTATTACTATTTTAAGTTAATCCTGTAATCTAATTTAAATCCCGTTTTATTCTGTATTTTTCGATATTCACGAATAAAAGTTTAAATTTATCACTGAAACTTTTGTTTGTTTTTTATGTGATTCTCTATATACGCACACGTCTAATAAAAAATTCTTTGGCTGCTCATACGAGTAAAGAAACCTGTACCACTGAAAGTTGGTGAAAATTAGAAAAATTATGGAAAATTATATCAACACGTTGAAACTATAGTTGATAAATGAATGTACATAATGCATTAATGCAAAACTAACCATTTAAAAAGTTTATGACACGCTCGGATATACGTTTGTTACAATCACTTTTGGTAAAAACTTTCCTACGCAATATTCCATTTAAATTGATTAATCACGATTGAAATGGAAATATCTATTATAATCGCGTTATCGTAAAAAAAAAGTATAAGAATGTTTGTCATTTTTAAAATTTATAAATTTGCTGTATATAAATGCATTAACTATTTATAGTTGCCTGTGTGCGGCTGACTTTCGCGAAACATCCGTAGCTGTATGTCTCACTGTTAAATCGGATTAGAAGGAACAGGAGATGCAGAGAGGATATTATACGACTACCTCAAGGAAGTTTGGGCTGTAGTTAAATGGTTTTGCGGGTTACCGAAAATTAGTTGTTTTATTTGAAAATGTAATAGATTACTATCTAAGTAATTAATATTCCGCTGGAGAAACGTGTTGAAAACTTTATTAAATTAATATACAGATTCCTCTTTCCTCTCTCCCTCGGTCTCTATTTCTTTAATCGCATCGAGATAATTAATCGCGATAGGAAATGAGATAGTGAGAAAAAAAAATAAAAGACATTTTCAGCGTTACCGTGTATCACTTGCATCCGGTTATTATATTATTTTAACCTACAATATTAAGAAAACCGAGAGGAAACAAAAGCATGTATCTGTGGCCTAGTTGCACACTGCACGTATAGGATACAGAGAGGTCCATTGAATTACCAACCGAGAATGTAGACGCCATCGTCCATTCCCCTTCTATCCATCCCGAAACGTTCATCCTTGCTTCCTTCCCTCGATCCTTTTGTCGAGAGCAAAGAGACATCGGCCGTTGTTAATTTCCTCGGTACGGAAACTCGACCGTTATCCCCTTATCTCCTTTCTCCGTTATATCTGTAAAAATAAAAGTTGTCCGCCTACAAGGAGTTCGGGTGACTGAGGGGAGAAGGAAAAGAAAAAAAAAAAGGAGTAAAATATATTTCTAGCCGAATCTTCGGGATCGTCAAGTTTTATACGTCATGTACGATCAAAAGTTTTGGTGTCGTTGGTTTTTAGTTCGACGTGGCAGCTGACTCCCCGGCTGGCGTCTTTGCGATATGAAACTGCCCGAACACTCGCGGAAATAAACAGCAGACCCCTGCACACACACACACACACCGGGGTGGTCTCTCCGTTGCATTACGATCCTCGTAAACGTCGATAAACCGGGCCGACCGTTATCGCGCACACAGGTGCACCTTCGCGATGAAAAGTTTTACTATCACCTCGCGATAAAGTCCTTTCTCTTCTCGCATTGTTGCTCTAAGGGATGCATATATATAAACCCAACTGGACCCTCGGTATCATCACACCCACACACCCGTATTTCGTCGCGAATTTCGGATTATACACCACAAGGATATATCTTTTAATGTCACTCTTTGCTCTATATATTGGTTTGACGAGATAAGCCCATTTAGAATTATTCAGGCTTGTGTTTTTATATTTCAAGTATATACGTGTACGCATCATGAACGATCGTTCGATACGCACCTTTTACGAAGTCGTTGATAATATTTATTTTTAATTATTTTTAAGTATTCATTGTAAAATTATATCTCGTTATAAATTAAATTCGAATAATTAAGAATATACTAAAGATATTTAATTTAGTTACGTTAAGAATTTGATTTCATCACTTTTTGATAAAAATATTTATTAATATTTTCAACATAATAATAACAATAATAATAATAATAATAATAATAATAATAATAATAATAATACTATTACTACTACTAATTCATTGACCAGTTCATGTTCAACCTAGTCACTCTTGTAAAATCTATTCCGATATTGAATTAGATTGGTTTGTATGTCAATAAATGTATAGTATATTGTCAATTAATGTTATTAATACGAATTTAATACGCTCGATTAAAATCATCTATATCCGCGATCTATCCAATATTACAACTTTGATCCTATCTGCCACTCTCTCTCTATCTCTCTATAACTCCCTTTCGTATACAAAAAATTTACGTCTACATATTATACGTATCAAAACCTTATAAATTAAGTTACTGCAACATTCCTGATCAGTATCTAATTATTTTGATCTTTAAGTAATATAAAATAATTATAATTAATATAATTTTACGTATAAAAAATATTTGGATGACTTATTTTATAAAGTAACAGTGAAAAATGCATATAATATTTCGAAATATTATATTTATCAATAAAATTTTTTTACATATGTAGCCTATATTAAAAAAAAAGTGACGACACAATATTATCTTGCAATTTATAATGAATGAAAAATAATAATTAACGTTCCAAGCTTTAAAATAATTGAAAAACCGAGGTGTATTTCGCATTCACATTATTCTCTTTGTATTTTTAAAATTGTAAGTGTCTCGTAGCGTTAAATAAAAAAAAAAGGTATAATCGAATATTACCAATTATTATGAAAAATAAATCCATTTATATTTGAATCGAATAGAACGTGTCGTAAAAGGTCATGTAACTACGGAAATAAGCAAGATTATACTGGTTTTATCACGAAAAATTTGTCCACTTTCACACCGATGCTTACTACGGCATTCTCCATTCCCCCGTTTCCGCGAGCCTTTGCCGTTTTGCATACATACTCGGCACTCACGACGGTTACGATATAACGCCCGGTTCGTGCACGGACATAAGCGAGAGACCGAAAAAGAGAGACAGAAAGAAAGAAAGAAAGGAAGAAAGGTAAAAAAAAAGGCAAGACCATATAACCTGGGTAGTACACGTTCGGAAACTCCAGGAGGGTTTCCAAGCTCTTCGATCCCCCAAGGGTTCGATAGAAAAATAAGGAGGCGCGCGCGCGCGCGAGTCTTTTATCGGCAACCGGTCGCCATTCTCTCTCCCTCTATCCCTCTCTCTTTCTCTCGCCCTTCTATACTTCCGAATACCTTTTGCTGACTTTCCGGAAAACCCGCGTGGACCAACTCAAAATATTTATACTCGATGCGTGTCTACAGATGTATACGTGTGTTTTATGCGTTTTATATTCGCATAATTGATTTTATAGTAACTCGCGTGTACACGTTACGTGTATGCATCGATTGGAATTCGATTACACGATACATTTACTTTTAGATTTGTGCGGTTTTCAAACTCCAACGAAAAACTTTTGGGGATGTATATACATGCATATATATATATATATATATATATATATACACACATATATTATATGTAATATACATATATATATATATATATATGTGTGTGTGTGCGTGTGTGCGTGTACAAAAATATATATATATATATATATATATATATATATATATATATATATATATATTTATATGTACGAAGATATGTGTATATGTATGTTTTCGTTGTATATGGAGATACTTGCTGGATGTTGTTGTTACGTTTTTTTGTTCCACCTGGTTTAAATGGAAATTTCGCTGACCTGAGGTCGAAGATCGAGTTTTGTATATTTACCGTCTATTGTCCATTTTAAAACACACAAAATAAATATTTATCGTGAATAAAAGAATATGTGTTATTTGTATAACTACGAATGTAATAGTATATTACACACCTAGGGAGGTAAAGTATTGGTCAGTCCATAGCACATGTAAATTGGCACCTGAGCCGAAGGCGAGGGTGGCAAACATGTGCTATGGGGTGACCATTTTACCTCCCGTGGGATGTATACTATTTTTCACCACCAGTAGGCCGAAAATAACACATTCCTTTTTCGGTGCCGGGAGGGAATGTGGTACTTTCGGTCTACGTGTGGTGAAAAATAATTTTATAATTATTGTTTATATACCAACATTGTGTATACCTAATTCGCGAAATATTTTATCGAATATAAAAGAAATTTAACGTGTTTTCCTTTTAAAAGTTCATAATCCGCACATTCTCGAAAGGAATTTCCGTTGAAAACAGTAAATTTTTTATTACTTTTATACATTTTTAAAACTATTCAATTTCACAACGTTTTGTATTCGCTTGCCAATGTTTATACAGATGTATATATATCTTAAAGTATTATTCAAAATAATCTGATAGGATTTTCATAAATCTTACGATTTTGACGAGTGGCATTTTAGAGACTATTCCGAATAGCTTTAACGTATAGATGATCGTGAAATGTTTCTCATCCTAACGAGCCGTGTCGCACAAGATTTACGACGTAACGCAGGGCTAAAGCCTTTAGCTGAGACAAAATAAGGACATTATCGTCTTGAATTTCGTACAAAAATTGCTTCGGGATATTATACGGTATATTTGACGCTAAATTTACGAACTGGGTTGTTAAATTCATCCGATTATTTTAAAATTTATTTACCTCAAGTGTAATTATCATTAATTGTTGTCTATTTTAAGAGAAAAAAGGTACTCCTTGCGCGTAATATAAAATAATTCAAGTATTATACGAGAATTATATTTTTAATTTGTAGAATTTCGTATGCGCAGAACAATTAGGAAATGGATAATCATAATTGCGTAAAATCTTAGTAAACTGTTAAGGTTAATTGTGTAGGGAAGCACACGAAAGAACGTATTTCCGTTTATGTATTCAATTAGTGTAGACAAACAAGTTTCTTGATTGAAACGGGTGATTGAACGTTAATTTATCCAAAAGAGTGAAAATGCACCGGAAAACCACATCAAACGCGCGTTGTTTATTTCAATTATATATTAAACAGCGTATAGTACAAGTATGAAAAATGATAATTGTTAGAAGTGTATACATTAGAAATAAATTAAATAGTGTGGTCAATTAATTATATATCTACATTTACGCGACACTTCCTTTTCGCCATTAATGCATTTTCTTTTCCTAACGATAAGTAATTTAATATTATTTATTTTAATAGTGCATATATGTATTTAAGAGGACAAGCCTGGGTTAAAATTGAAAAAGAACTATTCAATATTAACAATTAATCATTTCTTTCATAACAATTGAAAACATTTCTTAATTTTTTAAACAAATTATATTATTACTTAACATTTTATTTAAATTGTATTGGCCTATTTACATGTAACATAACTATTTTAATTAATTATAAGACTCTGTACTATGATTATTTCCCCATAATGCACTTACTGCAGGATATCTCAGGAACCATACTTCATCGAATAAGCTGAAATTTTAACACTAACCTTTTTTTATTTAACGTCACACTTTTTATGTTCCCAAATCGGTGCTAATCAGCGACGGAGGTCAGGTTTGTTAAAGTTGTTTATAGTCGTACCTTTAGTTTATTTAAAATTTAAAATTATACTTATTACAGTGTACGAGCAGATAATCTTTATTTATAAATTTTTTGTTACGTATATTTTAATTGTAAAAGCAAAGTTACACCCAAGTTGCTATTATAGGGTCTAGACGTAGCTAATCCGACGATAACTCTGCGTAGTTCATTTGATGCATCCACTGATATTTTGGTACATATATATACATATATCTTGATTCAATGATGAAACTTAATGAGCTGCGACACTTTATCAGAGCAGTCCGATAGGTTCTTGCCATTGGGAAAAATTATTAATTACATACTTTCATATTACTAACAGCCATATCCGTTCCTTTGTATCTTTGTACCTTGGTAGTAGTATTCGTGTAATAAAGTTATATAATGCATTAATTCAAAAAGATGCATAGATTATATTTATAATGCTTATGGGCACTAACATCAAGAATCTCAGCTACCTACATATTCGTGTTATACTGTTCATTTCCATACTTATAAATCCATTCTCTCATCGTATGATTGCTTAACTTCTATACTATTATTATATATGATAATTTGTCTTCTTTTTTTTGTCTTCAACTTCTCTTGTAATTCTCAACCATCATAGGTCCGAGTGCTCTTGCAATCAGGAACGGTTTTTGAAAAATTTCAGTCTCTTCACTTTCACTCTCACTTGACATTTCGTAAAAAGTTTGCCAAAATAAACAATTTAATCTAAATATTTTATTGAAAAGAAACCGTAAACAATAAAACGAGTAAACGAACACAAGTTCTTGTTGTCCGTTGATGACTTGTCGTTAATTCAAATATTAATAACCAACCCACAACAATTAAAAATAAAAATTTTCAGGCCACTCAGGGTTGCCAACACATATAACAAAAAGCGCGAAAATTTAAATTTAAATACAAAAAAAGTAATTGAATTGTTATTATTGTTGTTGTCGAATAAAGTGGCCTTTTAGGATGATTTGGGTGAAAAATGTTATATGCACCTCGGGAGTAAAAGGCGGTTATTCCCTTGGATGAATTACTGCCCTCGCTAAAGCTCGGGCAGTAACTTTCATCCCGGGAATAAACGCCTACTTTACTCCCTTGGTGCATAAATAACTATTATTTTAATAGTGCATATATGTATTTAAGGGGACAAGCCTGGGTTAAAATTGAAAAAGAACTATTCAATATTAACAATTAATCATTTCTTTCATAACAATTGAAAACATTTCTTAATTTTTTAAACAAATTATATTATTACTTAACATTTTATTTAAATTGTATTGGCCTATTTACATGTAACATAACTATTTTAATTAATTATAAGACTCTGTACTATGATTATTTCCCCATAATGCACTTACTGCAGGATATCTCAGGAACCATACTTCATCGAATAAGCTGAAATTTTAACACTAACCTTTTTTTATTTAACGTCACACTTTTTATGTTCCCAAATCGGTGCTAATCAGCGACGGAGGTCAGGTTTGTTAAAGTTGTTTATAGTCGTACCTTTAGTTTATTTAAAATTTAAAATTATACTTATTACAGTGTACGAGCAGATAATCTTTATTTATAAATTTTTTGTTACGTATATTTTAATTGTAAAAGCAAAGTTACACCCAAGTTGCTATTATAGGGTCTAGACGTAGCTAATCCGACGATAACTCTGCGTAGTTCATTTGATGCATCCACTGATATTTTGGTACATATATATACATATATCTTGATTCAATGATGAAACTTAATGAGCTGCGACACTTTATCAGAGCAGTCCGATAGGTTCTTGCCATTGGGAAAATTACTTAATTAACATAACTTTCATATTACTAACAGCCCATATCCGTTCCTTTGTATCCTTTGTACCTTGGTAGTAGTATTCCGTGTAATAAAGGTTAGTATAATGCATTAATGTCACAAAAGAGAGGCATTAGATATATATTTATAATGCTTATGGGCACTAACATCAAGAATCCTCAAGCTACATATATATTCGTGATTATACGTATGTTCATGTACCATACTTATATAATCCATTCCATCTCATCGATATAGATGAGCTTAACTTCATATACATATATATATATATATAGATAATTTTCTTCATTTTTTTTTCTCTTCAACAAGTTCACCCATTTTTAATTCTCAACCATCAATTACGAGCTTTTGTTCCGACTGGTTTTCTCACATCTATATATACACGGTACATTACTTTTCCTTTGTTTCTTTGAAATCCTCTTAATGTCTTTATCATCCGTGACGTTTCTTCAATATTTCATACATATATGCTGTCACACTCTTGTAAGCCATTTAAACCTTAAATAGTGAAAATCAGCAATTCTGCTCCAGACTCTGGTAACCTAATACTGTCTAAAACATGTCTTTTTATAGTCAGAAACTGCCTAAAAATTTCCAGAGTGGGTCTAAATTATTAAGATCACTTATGGTCAAAATATCCGGGAAAAGTGCCCGAAATATTAATAGAAATGTATATTTGTTGCCTTATAACGATGAATCTATTAGCATGATCATTGCAAAAAAATTTGTGCACTTACCTTGGAGTGGTAGAAAAGTATCTCCACTTGTTTCAGTATCCATCTAATCCCCTGTAAGCTGCTAAAAATACAAATATTATTATAAAATTATAAAAAATTATTTTTTAAACATTTATAATGCTGAATTTTTAGTTTTACATCCCTTACAACAATTATAATACTAATCTGAAGGATTACTATAAATATATAAACATCATTACTACAATAACTGAATATACGTATTTAATACAAAAGATATATAAATAAATCGGATATATAATTATAATGAATAATATGATAACGTGACAGTGACAAGTTTGTGAAATCTAAACAATGTATTGCTGAATAATAATAATAATAATGTTGATACTTTTATAGTAATCCTTCAGATTAGTATTATAATTCTTGTAAGGGATGTAAAACTAAAAATCCAGCATTATAAATGTTTAAAAAATAATTTTTTATAATTTTATAATAATATTTGTATTTTTAGCAGCTTACAGGGGATTAGATGGATACTGAAACAAGTGGAGATACTTTCCTACCATTCCAAGGTAAGTGCATAAATTTTTTTGCAATGATCATGCTACTAGATTCATCGTTATAAGGCAACAAATATGCATTTATAGTAATATTATGGGCACCTTTCCCAGATATTTTGACCATAAGTGATCATAATGATTTAGACCCACTCTGGAAATTTTTAGGTAGTTTCTGACTATAAAAAGACATTTTTTAGACAGCATTAGGTTTCCAGAGTCCGGAGCAGAATTGCTGATTTTCACTATTTAAGGTTTAAATGGCTTACACGAGTGTGACAGCATACATTTATGTCTTTAAAAGTATTTTTAATGAAAAGTTCGGAAAATTTTACAAAAAAAGTCATACTTATGTTTTTAGTGAGAAATGCATCCCCTGGGAGCTAAAAATTCATGAAAATGGGCATATAATGCAAAAAAGTGCTAAAATGTCAACTTTGACTCTCTGTAACTTAAAATAACGGCCTAGAAAAAATCTGAAAAAATTCAGGAGCACTACTGGATACCTCTAAAACATATTCCCACAGTTATAGCAATATTTATTTTTTTCATCTTCGATGTCACAGAGAACCACCCATATACATATCGCAAGAAAAATCGTTGAATTTTCAATATACGATTTACGACTTTGCAAGTTATTATCAATGAACAGCGTGAGTGTTTTGAATTTCGTATATAAGACATCATTGCATTTCGTATATATAAAAATTAATTTCGTAAATGTAATATAATGTTACATTTATTTTACGCGCGTTGGAAAATTATACGCGAGATACTTGGTGAACACTGAAATTTTAATATTCTCATTAGGGTTGACGGTTAGTTATTTAATGTACTTAACGTTTCGCGCTATTATATCAATTGGATTTTATTATACCCGCGATGATAGAAAGAAAATTGAACTACACACCGCGCGGTGCATCGTTGACGTTTCAATCAATAAATATATATCGAATATAACAAAATTGAGTACGCGCAGTGCGTTATATTCGTAATAGGTGTATATCACTCTCGCAATTTGTATTATAAAAAAAAAAAGAAGTTTAATACACGCTTGTACCCGAAAGTGATTATCATCAAAATGTCGGTGTGTTCTCGCGCAACCTCTCAGTCTTGATTGTTTTGAAGTAGAATGTCGCTGCATCAACAGAAATGTATCCTTGCTTTACTATTACGCGTATGCACAGACACGCATATATGTATATGTATGCATATAGTATATCTGTGTGTGTGTTTTAGAGAGAGAGAGAGGGAGAGGGAAAGAACGTGTGTATATGTGTGGTTAGTTTCTACAAGTGAAGTTCTCGTATTTCTAACATTTCCAGACTGTAACGTATAGTTTTCATTATACATACATGCGCGCGCGCGTGTGTGTGTGTACACATACATTAAGATACGCGCGCGCGCGCGTGTGTATACAATAATAGAATTACTGTACATCTACCAAAGGCTTTCAAAGCCACTTCGTTACTTTAAACAGAATATTCCGTTTTATATAATTAATATACACTTTGATGTAAATTACGATGTGTGTGTATGTGCATATATATACATATATTACTTTTAAATTATATGACATTACATAAAAAATTTCACTTACGAAATCTAATCCGGAATTACGTAGCGTACACGATCGATATATGTAATATCGAGATTCTTATGTTTTTTTTTATCATGGTTAATCGCTTATTTTTCTTTTAGCTTTATTAAGCAATCGTATTGTAACGATTGTGTTACTATTATCTTACCGGCATTTCGAGTAAACTTAGATAATTAATTGAATAATTGTGTATGCGTTAAATCAACGTTTACCAGAGAAATCGTACAAAATTACCTTGTGTGTGAATAGGATTATTGTACACTAGTTACGTGATGCAATTCCAACCTTTGGTTGCACATCGGAGCGAGTGCCTAGTAATAATATATCGTTCGTATTAAATTATCAAGGGGTAACGCGGGGTTTCTACAGCAATAACGATGTGGTATTATGCATTATGCTTTTTAATACAATACCCCCCCCCCCCCCCCACCTTCCCCACCCCGCCCGCAAATGATGAAGAATACGTATAACCGTGAATAAAGGATCAAAATCATTAATCTAATCCTATCATTCGGTATGCGTGCCATTTTAAATGCTGATGAGTTATTTTGATTTATATATGCAAAAATGAACGTGCGTAGTAAATATTATAAAGAAAACATTGTGGATAAAATGTATACAGATATTTGGGGCAATATTTACTAATTATTGTTGTATATAGATGACACGTTTAATTTGTTGTAAAAATTGAAAGTGTAATGGTAATAGTGTAAATTAAATCTTGTATATTTTACTTTTTTATGCAGTAGTGTTTTTTCTAGAATGTTCTAGTTAAGAGGACGTCGAAGCTAGCGATTTACCGACATGTAGCAGTGACAGTTTTTAATTTTTATCTTGAATTAAAAAAGTTTATAAGGAATTTTGGCACCAGAGTGCCATTCTATACAGTAATATTAGTAATTAAAAAATCTTTCTGTAACGCTCTTCTACTTTAAATTAACGTTATACGTATAATTTTTTTCAGATTTTTAGTTCGGTATTTACAGAAAATTTTTGAGTTCTTGAAAGTAAATCCCTGTAATTTGGCTACCACAATTCCTTAACGCATTAACCAGTTCAGACCCAATGCACATTATAATATACATAACGTATAAAAATAATAACGTAACGGTATAAAAATTATAACGTAATTTATTAAAGATAGTAGAGAAAATATTGCATCAGCATTAATTTTTAGATTAATAAGATGGTATTAAACCAATTCTACATTTAAAAAGAATCTTAGTGATAAAATTATAAATAAAAATATGAAAAAATTTCAAATTAATTCAGGTCGGAGAGGGTTAATTTTGAAGAACGTGTCGGAAGTATCGCACATTTTTGCAAATGCACTAATCCTGGGTTTTCCATAACGCCACGTAGTGGAACCCGTGAAACACGTGGGAATCAACATCGCATGCAAATAAAAATTTGTTTACTGAATTCGATACTAAAAATAGAACATACGCGTATGATATTTTACTATTTTTACGGTAATAGTTTTATATTGACACAATAGAAAAGAATAAATCACAATTTTTACTGTACATCATTATAAATTTCATGTATAATTCAGTACGTATATCTCAACGTTACTACATCGAATAATGTTTACTTGCAAATATTTGTTCTCGCAGTAATGATGAGTATTTATACAATAAAAAAGAATATACTAATGTCTTATTAAAAATACCCATCGATCGGAATGTATATGTAAGAGAAGTACATATTTTCCGTGAAGTTGTTATGATAATAGAAGAAATTTATTTCTTTCTTCGGTTTAGGTAGGGAGCAGAAGGCTCTCTTTCTCTCTGTTTAAAATAAATTTCATCCTCGTTTAACGAGCGAGAATCTCATGAATTGTTTAAGCTAGTCACACTCATCTATTACGTAAGCGCGCGCGCGCGGGCGAGAAAGGAGGAGTAAAAAAAAGTTTAAATAAGAGTAAGAAATAAAGCCACAGCGGAGGGAACGAGAGGGAATGAGAGAAAGGGAAAGAAAAACAGAAGAGAGGAAATGAAAGAAACGAAAGGAAAAAGGGTTCGAGGAGGAGAAGAGAGGAAAAACAAAGAGATCGGTTTTTAGGGTATAGGGAATCTCGTGGACTCTGCGCAACCCAAACCATCGACGAGTTTGTCCAGGAGGAGGCGAGGCCGCGCGATGCATATAAATGCGTTCGATTGCCGTTGGGAGGAGAATCGCACAATGTACAGACGACGCCGAAGGGATGACGCATACATATATATATATATATATGGAACCAAGGGAGATGAGAGAAAGAGAGAGAGACGACTACGACGACGACGACAAAGCTCCTTTAGTGATCGAATGGGGAAAACAATCTCGCTTGTCGATGATTTGATTTCGCGCGATTTTTCGCTTGGGAATTCGGGAGGATTTGCCTTGGACGGTTCTTTCCTTTTTTTTTTGTTCCTTCTCTCCTCGAGCGCTGACGTTGGGATTTCTGAAGCACGGGACGAGCCTTCGGGGCTCTTTCATTATCCTCATTAATGGATTGGCTTTTTCGGACCAAGATAAGAGGATGTCTTCCGATTCGTTCGGTTTAATCTTATTCATTTCTCGGGGTAAAAATGAATCAGCCAATACGACTGATTGAAGATTGCTTTATCGAAAACCTTAGATTTATTAGTACACGCTATTTGTTTTCCATGCGATCTTTCACCAAGAAATTATATTATTGGAAAACGAAGCTTTTCCCTAGTATAATACATATAAATATTTAGTTTCCCTATAGAGTTTATTCTTATGGGCAAAACTTTAGTATTATTGAGGAAACGGGCAAGTTTTCATGTTTTCGAGCGATCACTCGTGCTGATTGAATTAATCATGGATATAAACTTTTATACTTTCGTAAAAGTTACGTCTAATGAAATATTGACTGATTGTATTGAAGAAAAATATATTAACGTTCGACTGTACATCGTTTGTTCAAAATATTATTATTCGCAATTGTCTTTAGTATTCACTAAATTCATCGTCCTTTCAATAATCGTTTTAAATTTCGATCAATCAAATACAAGTATCGTGCGGTCATGTTGACGTAGCGAATATAAATGATTAATAACAAAAAGTGACAAAACTAACGAAATCTCGATAAATAATAATTTAAAACGAATATCGCGAAGTGATTGTGAAAATTAGTTGAACCCGTGAAACCGTATTTACTTAATGTTTATTCAGTGAGCGATATCTGTCACATTTTATCAGTGAAATCCCTCGAATACCAATTCGTATGCCAATGGTTTGAGGCTATAATTCTGTATTTACGAATTATTTATAGTTGCGCGTTCAATGTATATGGGAATAAAATAAATATCCTATAAAACTAGTTTACACCCTGTAAATAAAAGAATTTCGTTAGGTACGTTTTTCCTCCATTGATGACATTTCAACTGCAGTTTATCCACGTGAGCGATATATCGTTATACATAAAACACACAGAGAAATAGAGAGAGAGAGAGAGACGAGAACATTTATTTTTTCCTTTTTATCATTATACTTACTTTAAAGGGTATTTTATCGCTCGTCCATATATTATCTATTTAATGGCCTATTAATAAGATATTTATGTCGCATTAAGGTTTAAACTTCTATAATGTGTATGTATATGCGTAAACAAATATTAAATCCCATCTAACCTTTTTCGACTGACATTGGACAAAAAGAGAAGATCGCGGATCACTTTCAAAAAGCAATTTTGGTAAATCCACGGCGAAACAAGGTGGAATTATTCGGCTTAAGAGGGTAAAATTGCGTATAAAGGGGGAAAAAAAAGGTTTGCCAAAAGTTTGTTTTTTCTTTTTTTTTTAAGAGGGGTGGACGAGCCTTAACAATGGTAGTGAAAAAGGTTAGAATCGATGGGGCGGGAAAAGAAAAAAAAAAAGAGAGAAAAAAAAGTGGGTATAGTACATTAGATTTGACATCGACAGCTTTCAAGCTCCAACATGCACGACGTGACGTTAGTCAAAGTGCAGAGGAACCACACTGGGCGGTACAAATGTGAGATATCCGAGGACTTCCCGAATTTCGACACCAGCGCACAGGAGGCTAACGTCCTTGTTGTCGGTAAGATACGAGATCAGAATTTCTTCATTCGATGAATTTAAAGTTTGCCCACACTCTTCTTATCCAAATCCTCTTCCCCTTATTTCATCCCTTTTTATCTCTACATCCTTTCTTTTTCTTTATCCGATGCCGTTTGGAAAACACTTTTCTTATAAACCTGTCTTATCAATTGCATGAAAATTTCATATTTCTTTTCCTTTTCTCTCTTTCTCTCTTTCTTTTTTTCTATTCTTTTTTTTTTACTTTTTTCCTCTCAGTGACGTTTACAAATTTAATTTTGATTCTATCGTAGATTTTATCCTAAACTTATCTTTCTAAATTATTGTTGTTTTCTGTGAATTAATTAATTTTTACTTAAGACATTAACTTTACAATAATTTAGTAATCTGAAGTTTTCCAATGGCATCAGTTAATACTATACTTTTTAAAATGTAAGACAATCAAGCGTATCTTATTATTTGATAGAAAATTTTGAAGATTCTTTAAAATCTATTTTAAAATATCAATTGAAAATTGAAACCATTATTTTATGATGTATAATTTTTGATAATAAAAAGCAATTTTTACGCACACGTTTACTTACTGATCAACAATTTTCTATCAAGATATTAAAAATGAATATATCTACGATGTGCGTATAAGAAGGGTTTGTCTAACGCGTAAAAGGTACATTCCTTACAAAAGGAAAATTTTCTTTTTTGATCGATAACTGCTTAATTTGGGGGAAGGGGGATAATCACAAAACTCTTTCGCGGAAACTGTTGCAGTCGCGTTCGCGAACGCGTATGCATATGCGGTTGGTTTCGTGGATGTGATAACGGGCGTCGATAAGTAAGTAAAGTTAAACGGATTTGTAACGATTAAACGAATAGGCATATCGTAGATATACATCAACGTCCTCGAACTGCCAAAAGTTTTAATTATACGAACTTTTCTCTGGGGTTAAAATCTCCGAGCCCTCCGGATAGTAAATAGTTGAGGAATGCGAGCAAGTGAAATGATGAAATGAATGCTTTCCTATCAAGCGTTTAATATACTAACGTTTCATGAATCTCCGCTCGGGCCCGTAAGTTTCCCAACTTAGAATTTACTTTCTGATTCTCATCTAGAAAAAGCTCGGTTGAAACATTACTTTCGAGGCAAAGTTGAAATCTCGCTTTAACTTTAAGGTTTCATTTCACAAATGCAGCCAAGGTGAAGCTGAACCCCTTCTATATCTCCTTCTCTCCCTCTCTCTTTTTCTCTCTATCGTATTCTTTCCGTCGGTTAAAACGTTCCGAGGATGTGTACACGTATAACGCAGGCGGTACGACGATGAAAACGAAGAAAGCTCATTTGCTCCATTGAATCACTTGCCGCGTTATTAAACTATTTACACTCGGAGAGTTCGACGAACGGGGGGGGGTTGCTAGAGGTAGACACTATAGCGTAAGAATAAAAAACGTTAACCAGCCGCCGGAAAAAAGAGAACTGGGGAATTAATGTAGCGTTGTTATGATGAGCAGACGTCCCGGAATCGGAGCCGAGAATCGCAGTCGACAAGCAGCACTTACCAGCCGGCGAAACACTCCGAGCGAATTGCACGTCGGGTGCCTCTCGTCCCGCCCCCAACATTACGTGGATCCTCAACGGAGCGCCCGTAAGTATCACCTCGCCTCTCCCCGAAAGGCTACGTGACCTTACTGGATGATTAAAGTTGCTCAGAACTGTTCTACCTTTACTCCCCCCTCCCTTTCCTCTTTCTTCTGGTTCATCCTCCTTCTCCCTACGGCTTCTTTCTTCCGTTGCACTTTTCCACATTTTTTTTCTTCTACCTCTATATATATATACATACATGTACGACTCGCTTTCTCTTCTATGTGGATGCTCGCGCGCGCGACCCTCCTAATGTATTTGTAGACTTCCATGCTGGAGGGTACTGTGTACGCACACGCACACATATATACGTACAACCTTTCTGTCAATTGTCCTTTCCCGTCATTTCGTACAACCGAATTCTCCCTCTCACTCCAACTGTTTTACTTTTATGCTCTAGATAAGTGGAACCCACTACTCGTTGCTCCCTTTTTTTATCTAATGTTTTAGACTACTTTTATCGATACTCTATCTGTGTATTTTCGTAGTTAAAATGGATTGCACGCGCCTAGACTTAAATATTACGTAAATGATAGTTGTACATGTACAATAATAATTAAGGTTTGAGTACATTTATATGTTATTCGGTTATTTTACAGTGTAGAATTAAATGAATTTCTCCTGCAGGATTGTCTTATTACATTTACTTCGATTAATTTACTTTGAAAAATTTTATTTGAAAAGCTTCGAAAAGTTTTAAAGTCATCAATGTCTGTCCGGCGAAGTTATAATGTTTTATACATTTTATAATATTACTCGGTTGTATAGCAGTCTCGGTTATAAAACTACTTAAACTTAACGTTATTATATTAATTATTTTCGTAATGAATGTTGTCTAGATGGATTAAAAAAATACTTTACGGCAAATAGTCATATTTCACGTAGCGCGTCTCGTTGATGAAACGTTGCGGAAACGTTTCTTCAGAAACTTGTTTTCTTTCAAAAATTTGTTTCTTTAAAAATATGCAAACGTAAAAAGGGAACGTCTCTCTGAAACGTCGAAATGTCCTATGCACCGAAAATATTATTTTTAAAAATCTTGTCCTCTGAATTTCTGTGTTTTTGCATCGCTGTACATTTCTGAAACTAAGAAAAAATTAAATACGAGTTTCTTAAACGTCAGTTTTCGCAATATTTTTTTGCAATTATTTAGAGAAGAACAATATCTTTGATAATAAAATTTTCGGTGATTGATTTCGGTGAAGACATTCTCTTTACGTTTCCAAATTTAAAACAAAACGTTAGAAGTTTCTGAATTAACGTTTTACCAATGCGACGTGCTATGTCGAATAGAAGGTTCAAGAATTAAGTAGTGGGAACTTTCAAACGGTTAGGCTATATGCCTATACATAATTATTTAAATAAATATCCAAACATTGTACTTATCAGTAAATATTTGTAAAATATTTTTTATTACATTAAAAAATGTACAATTTGTATAATACAGGCTAAAGTCAGGTAAGTATACTGCATGAAAATAGATCTGCGCGGTTATTTCCTTTGAGTTTAAAAGTTCAGTTGAGACTAGACTGATAAAAGTGACCGTCGAATCACTTTGGCCCATAAATATTTAAATTTTCTCTTGAGAGATGAGTTTCTGCTTTACTGTGTTAAGGGAATGTCAAATGTTTTATGTTACAAACCATTTAACGACTGACGTAAGTACTATTTTTACAGTAATTAATGTTTTATATTAAGAATTTCGGAAATCTATGAGAATCTATGATTATGTCAAATTTTATGGTTATTGGTACAGCAATTTAAAATATTAAAGGTTTTCAAAATTTTTAAATCTCAATAAAACTAATAATCTCGTAAACTATACTCATCGAACGGTTTGAAATTTCGCACAGTTATTATAGATTGCGTTGTAACGAAGTGAAATGTTCTCATGATATTAATTTCTGCCATAACAATAATTTCACGGTCGATAATTTAACGCGGGAATTTTGAATTATTAATTAAGTTTATCATGCCTTAAGGGGGTGCCATACCCGGTGGGTACCCACCGAGCAAAAAAAGATAATTATTATATTTATTTAAAAAAATACGCAATTTTATGCAAAACCCGAATACAAAAACACTAGATAATTAATAAGTCATTCTACAAAGTTCCAGTCAATACGACAAAGACACCCTAAAAAATTTTCTGCACCGAAAATGTAGGATTATCCTTGAATTTTCGGTTCAGAAATTTGTTAGGGTATCTTTGTCGTATTGACCTGTAGCTTTATAGAATGACTTATTATTGAATTATTCAGTGCTTCTGTATTCGGCTATTGCATAAAATTGCGTATTTTTTTTAAATAAATGTAATAATTATCTTTTTTGCTCAGTCGGTAACCTTTCGGGTATGCCACCTCCTTAATGGAAACACGTATATGGAAACAAATAAATTAGATAATGAACGTACGAATAGAGGTTTCTACTACATTTATCATCGGCGAGTTTAGTTTGAACGCGTTAACAAAATGCAAGAAATGGTGTTTCTTGGACAAAATTTCTTATATCTCGGATTTTTACAAATAAGAAATTTAATAATGGTTTAAATGGCGTATATGCTCAAGGATTATAGTGCATTGCGTACATTTGGATAAATAAAAGGGAAAAAGGAATGGAAGTTTTGAAGGTAATATTAAAGGAATGTACAATACGAAATACGCTCGAGAGTGTAGCGGGTGGAATGAAAATTGAAGCTCTTGTAAATAGTGTTGCACGATTAGCAAATGACTCTCCCTCTCCCTCTCTCTCTCTCTCTCTTTCTCCCTTTCTCTTTCTCTTTCACTCGTTATAGCTGTAAATTATAGCTAAAATATGAAGATTGAAGATGTTTCAACAGTATCGGAGGAAGAGTAGAAGAACCTTTTGATTAACATAATTGACGATTTAATTAAAAGAGATCGGAGTAGGTAGCCGATTATTACAAGTAGATAAGGTCTGCGTTTATCTCGACGATAAATACATGGAAAGGCAAAGGCAAAGTAGGTATATACCTGTATTACATTAATTCTCATATTTCTCAGTAACTGCTCAAATTACTCATTGGCAAAATTGTTTAATTTGTCAAATACGGCGAATTACGTGTTACTTTAAATTCACGTTTTAATTTATAATTATACTTTTTCACGGAATCGCGTTATTGTTAATTAATTAAGTATGTTAATTAATTAATTATGTATATATTCTTACTTGAAAATTGTATGTAGATTGAAATTAAATTGTACTTGTGGTTTGTTTTCTACGTTTACGATTAGCTAATAATGGGTAAGTGTATATATTATATATATTTCCAAAGAGCAATTGAAAATACAGGCAAAAGGAAAAGAATCATAACAGTTGGAAATAATCACTCGTAAAGATAAAAGAAAAATGTACCCGCTAAAAGGACCATTAATTGGTAAACGACCATTTCGAACCTCCAAGATCGAAAGAGAAAGGGGAAAAAAAATGGTTGTTTATAACTTAACTATCAATAAGGTTAAGACGTTATTACGATCCAGTCGCGAATCGACGTATATATAGAGATAGCAATGGACTGAAATAAAAATAAAATCGAGTCTGACTCATGGGTCGAGAGCCAAGCGATTGGTACGCGCGCCCGGTTCGTTTTTCGGAACGCCCTTCTCGCGGCATTTTCATTGAAATTTATTTTCCGGGTCTCGCCCGCTCTCTCTCTCTCTCTCCCTCTCTCTCTATCTATCTCTTTCGCTACTAGTAGAGTGTGGTGCGTCCGCCAAGCTTATCGATCCATGCCAGTAGCTCCAGGGGGTGGATGGTTGCTTGCTACTCTGCCTCTCTCCGTTTCTTCTCGTCCACTCGATTAAGCTTTCGGCAGGACTCGCATCGCTGCACTTGAGAAACACGCAGAATGCAGAGGACCGATCATTCCAAACGTATAGAAGGAGAGGTGTCTCTCGCTCTCATCTTCCTTTTTCCTCTCGCACTCTCGCCACCCCACCCTCACACCCCTCCCTCTCTTTTACACTCTTTGCTCGATGTTTATGTGTTTGTACCGGCCGACGACATAGAAAGAAGAGCCGTGTTGCACACACGACGATGTCAACTTGCAGATCGACCACACTTATTTACACGCTTCCCTTCCTTCTATCTATATTTGCTTCTCTCCTATATGTACACCTCTCTAGATATTCTATCTCCTAGTATTTTGTTCCGTTTCTTCTTTTATCCTTCATGGAGAGCTTACAGCTGACGCGTCATTCTAAAATGTGGATCATCACCTTTTTCTCTTTCATCTATTGTGATTTATAAACTTTTTACTATCCCCTCTGAGAAATACATTTTTTTTTGCAATAATTGAATATATTCCAATTTAATTGTCATATAAATTTGATAAATTTGATTATAAATTAGTAGTTAATATACATACAAAAACTTATCGCAACCTAAGTAACTTCATTTACAATAAATATTTTTACGACAAAAAATTGCATTATCTTCCACGCGTTCGGTATAAAATTTATGTTAATTAAAACATCGATTTCTTTGCGTTAAAAATTTGTCACCACTTTTAAATTGAACGTCATCGTTGAATTACGGTTTTAAGAATAAAATGGTAATTCCTTTCTTTTTTGTTGCCTCGTCTTGGCCGTCCCTTTAAAAAAAGGTGCATAAGAAAATGCAATTTTTGAAAAAAAGAAGAAAAAAAAAATAGAAAATACTACATCTTCACATTTTTTTTTGCAATTCAACGATGACTATAGAAGTTAATGTATGCGCTACTTGAATATGAAAATAAAAGTAGACGTCGGAAAATTTGAAATTTAATATGCTAAGTTAAAAACTTTTTGTAAAGATACAAAATTGAATATTTTTATTTACTTAAATTACGACACTTAAGAGCCCGGGTTGATGCGAGATTTTTTGTTTTATTAAAAAAAAGGAGAGAAGAATAAATTGGAATTATCTTGGTATATGTAATAACGGTTATTATCCGTGTTCGAGGTATTGTTTAAAAATTCTCGGGGAAGATGAATGTCGAACGGTTGAGCGTAAGTGATTTTACAGCATAATGTTAGGTGTGTTCTAAAGCTCATTCGAGTCCATTTGGATTTGAATGCCCCGGAATTTTGCGCGGAGTCCGTTTTAGCTTTCGAACCCGCGCACCAAATTTGTAGACCCTTTCCCCGAGCGCTGCCCTTATACTTCCCCCGCAACGAGAGTTGGAATTCTACGGAAGTTGAAATAAGCTTGATTGCTTAGATAAACGGTAATAAAGAAAAAGAAAAAAAAAGGAAGAGATAGCATTTCCGTAAGTGGTTTAAAACCGTTTAAATCGATAACGCTCTCTCATTTGGTCGGTGTATACTGATTTATATGCGCGTCGTTTGTACGGTATATAGTATAATAGACCCATTCGCGAAAGGTATGTATATCTACAAACGACGTTGAATAATAGAACGGTCTCTGTGTGCAGAGTGTGTGTGTGTGTGTATATATATATGTATGTATGTGTATGAGGGCACAGGTTTATAATATTAAAAGGATGGAGGTCTAGGATACAACAATATCGATAAGCGTATTAGCGTAACAAGCTATAATATGTTTAATGTGACATGATCACGCCTCACTCGCAATATGCCTTTCTTCATTAGACTCGAACAAGCAACCCGATATTAATCGCTACGTCTTTTCATTGTCAGTTTATATAAACCCTTGACAAATTGATATTCTCCGTATACGTATATACATATATATCTATACGTATTCCTTTATTAATTAATTAATCAATTAGTAATATTTATTAATGCGATTTAGGCCTAATCAATTCTGACTTCCATTTATCGATCCGTCACGTAGGAATACGTACACCCGCATATATACAAATTGCATATCATACACGAATGTATACAATGTGTGTATACGTCGCGTCCTTTAGGAGTGATACACATACGCGTATGCGAATATCGTATATATATATATATACACCATTCGGTCTCTATGTACTCGTGCGCGCGATCCCGTAGAATGCCAGAGATACTTAACCGGTGTAATTAGGATCCTTGGAATGTATATACACAAAATACGCTTCGTTATACAATTTTCTTTCACGTTGGATAGCAATACCGTTCGACGATCAATCCTACATACGCTTTTGAGATGCGTCGTACCCTCTTTTTTTTTTATTTGGAAGGGTTATACGAAGATTACGTAAGTGCCATTTGGTGTACATGCTTTACGGACGCCAGATAGGAGAATGAGTGATGGTTGTTCCGAACCTCGGAGAGAGAAAGAGAGAGAGAGACACACAGAGAGACGGGGATGCTGAATTTATTCATCAGTAATACGCTAGGATTATTTGGGTTTCTTATAACATTCGAGATATAGTAAGAATCGTGGTGATTTTTATACATCTATTTTTACCAATTTTATTAACGATGCAAATTGTAAAATAACTCTTGATTAGTTTTATTGGACGGTCTCCTTTCCTTTGAAATTCTTCGCGTTAAACGTTTCTTTTATTATTTACGCGATAAACAAAGGAACGGTATAATAATGAAAAAAAAAATCTATATAGTATACAAAAAGAATAAGATTAAAATGTACAAACGGTAAAAGAACAAATAAATTCTTTAAAAAACACACACACACACACAGACATCACACACTTCAATAATGCGCGAAATGTATTAGGCTATTATTTATTTAACCGAAACTCGTTCAATTGAAGAATTTCGGTATGATATGGTGTTATTGTACTGAAAGTGCGATATGTACAAAGGCAAATGTACATCCTAACTTCCGCACGAATGCCCAGAGACATATACACAAGGTTTATACACACACACACACACACACACATATAGTTTACAAAGACGATCCAAAAAAAGCCCCGGTATCACGTATATATGTGTGTCGGAAAAGGGTTACACTGTTACGCTGTTTCTCGAGTAATTACGATTTGTATTAGATTTCCGTTCGAGGGATTCTCGATAATAATATTATTGCTCATTACCCTTTGTAGCATTAGGTGTACGGGTATATAGCGAAGGATTGTACTTAAGCCGTCTCGTTTTACATATATTTATGCTCTGGCGCTTAGTATCACTTACTCAAATATCAAATATGCTACACTCTACATAAAGGGCATTGTATGCTTATTCGATATATGTGCATGGGTTGCGCGTGTGTGCGTTTATGTGTGTGTGTGTGTGTGCGTGTGTATAAACCTTGTGTATATGTCTCTGGGCATTCGTGCGGAAGTTAGGATGTACATTTGCCTTTGTACATATCGCACTTTCAGTACATAACACCATATCATACCGAAATTCTTCAATTGAACGAGTTTCGGTTAAATAAATAATAGCCTAATACATTTCGCGCATTATTGAAGTGTGTGATGTCTGTGTGTGTGTTTTGTTTTTTAAAGAATTTATTTGTTCTTTTACCGTTTGTACATTTTAATCTTATTCTTTTTGTATACTATATAGATTTTTTTTTTCATTATTATACCGTTCCTTTGTTTATCGCGTAAATAATAAAGAAACGTTTAACGCGAAGAATTTCAAAGGAAAGGAGACCGTCCAATAAAACTAATCAAGAGTTATTTTACAATTTGCATCGTTAATAAAATTGGTAAAAATAGATGTATAAAAATCACCACGATTCTTACTATATCTCGAATGTTATAAGAAACCCAAATAATCCTAGGTATTACTGATGAATAAATTCAGCATCCCCGTCTCTCTGTGTGTCTCTCTTCTCTTTCTCTCTCCGAGGTTCGGAACAACCATCACTCATTCTCCTATCTGGCGTCCGTAAAGCATGTACACCAAATGGCACTTACGTAATCTTCGTATAACCCTTCCAAATAAAAAAAAAGAGGGTACGACGCATCTCAAAAGCGTATGTAGGATTGATCGTCGAACGGTATTGCTATCCAACGTGAAAGAAAATTGTATAACGAAGCGTATTTTGTGATATACATTCCAAGGATCCTAATTACACCGGTTAAGTATCTCTGGCATTCTACGGGATCGCGCGCACGAGTACGTAGAGACCGAATGGTATATATATATATATACGATATTCGCATACGCGTATGTGTATCACTCCTAAAGGACGCGACGTATACACATTGTGTATACATTCGTGTATGATATGCAATTTGTATATATGCGGGTGTACGTATTCCTACGTGACGGATCGATAAATGGAAGTCAGAATTGATTAGGCCTAAATCGCATTAATAAATATTACTAATTGATTAATTAATTAATAATGGAATACGTATAGATGTATATATGTATATACGTATACGGAGAATATCAATTTGTCAAGGGTTTATAAACTGACAATGAAAGACGTAGCGATTAATATCGGGTTGCTTGTTCGAGTCTAATGAAGAAAGGCATATTGCGAGTGAGGCGTGATCATGTCACATTAAACATATTATAGCTTGTTACGCTAATACGCTTATCGATATTGTTGTATCCTAGACCTCATCCTTTTAATATTATAAACCTGTGCCCTCATACACATACATACATATATATATACACACACACACACTCTGCACACAGAGACCGTTCTATTATTAACGTCGTTTGTAGATATACATACCTTTCGCGAATGGGTCTATTATACTATATACCGTACAAACGACGCGCATATAAATCAGTATACACCGACCAAATGAGAGAGCGTTATCGATTTAAACGGTTTTAAACCACTTACGGAAATGTATCTCTTCCTTTTTTTCTTTTTCTTTATTACCGTTTATCTAAGCAATCAAGCTTATTTCAACTTCCGTAGAATTCCAACTCTCGTTGCGGGGGAAGTATAAGGGCAGCGCTCGGGGAAAGGGTCTACAAATTTGGTGCGCGGGTTCGAAAGCTAAAACGGACTCCGCGCAAAATTCCGGGGCATTCAAATCCAAATGGACTCGAATGAGCTTTAGAACACACCTAACATTATGCTGTAAAATCACTTACGCTCAACCGTTCGACATTTCCCCGAGAATTTTTAAACAATACCTCGAACACGGATAATAACCGTTATTACATATACCAAGATAATTCCAATTTATTCTTCTCTCCTTTTTTTAATAAAACAAAAATCTCGCATCAACCCGGGCTCTTAAGTGTCGTAATTTAAGTAAATAAAAATATTCAATTTGTATCTTTACAAAAAAGTTTTTAACTTATGCATATTAAATTTCAAATTTTCCGACGTCTACTTTTATTTTCATATTCAAGTAGCGCATACATTAACTTCTATAGTCATCGTTGAATTGCAAAAAAAAATGTGAAGATGTAGTATTTTCTATTTTTTTTTCTTTTTTTCAAAAATTGCATTTTCTTATGCACCTTTTTTTAAAGGGACGGCCAAGACGAGGCAACAAAAAAGAAAGGAATTACCATTTTATTCTTAAAACCGTAATTCAACGATGACGTTCAATTTAAAAGTGGTGACAAATTTTTAACGCAAAGAAATCGATTTTTTATTAACATAAATTTTATACCGAACGCGTGGAAGATAATGCAATTTTTTGTCGTAAAAATATTTATTGTAAATGAAGTTACTTAGGTTGCGATAAGTTTTGTATGTATATTAACTACTAATTTATAATCAAATTTATCAAATTTATATGACAATTAAATTGGATATATTCAATTATTGCAAAAAAAAATGTATCTCAGAGGGGATAGTAAAAGTTATAAATCACAGATAGAGAAAGAAAAAGGTGATGATCCACATTTTAGAATGACGCGTCAGCTGTAAGCCTCCATGAAGGATAAAAGAAGAAACGGAACAAAATACTAGGAGATAGAATATCTAGAGAGGTGTACTATAGGAGAGAAGCAATATAGATAGAAGGAAGGGAAGCGTGTAAATAAGTGTGGTCGATCTGCAAGTTGACATCGTCGTGTGTGCAACACGGCTCTTCTTTCTATGTCGTCGGCCGGTACAAACACATAAACATCGAGCAAAGAGTGTAAAAGAGAGGGAGGGGTGTGAGGGTGGGGGGTGGCGAGAGTGCGAGAGGAAAAAGGAAATGAGAGCGAGAGAACCTCTCCTTCTATACGTTTGGAATGATCGGTCCTCTGCATTCTGCGTGTTTCTCAAGTGCAGCGATGCGAGTCCTGCCGAAAGCTTAATCGAGGACGAGAAGAAACGGAGAGAGGCAGAGTAGCAAGCAACCATCCCCCCCTGGAGCTACTGGCATGGTCGATAAGCTTGGCGGACGCACACACTCTACTAGTAGCCGACAGCGATAAGCTAGAGAGAGAGGGAGAGAGCGAGAGAGAGAAATTTATTTTCCGGGTCTCGCCCGCTCTCTCTCTCTCTCTCCCTCTCTCTCTATCTATCTCTTTCGCTACTAGTAGAGTGTGGTGCGTCCGCCAAGCTTATCGATCCATGCCAGTAGCTCCAGGGGGTGGATGGTTGCTTGCTACTCTGCCTCTCTCCGTTTCTTCTCGTCCACTCGATTAAGCTTTCGGCAGGACTCGCATCGCTGCACTTGAGAAACACGCAGAATGCAGAGGACCGATCATTCCAAACGTATAGAAGGAGAGGTGTCTCTCGCTCTCATCTTCCTTTTTCCTCTCGCACTCTCGCCACCCCACCCTCACACCCCTCCCTCTCTTTTACACTCTTTGCTCGATGTTTATGTGTTTGTACCGGCCGACGACATAGAAAGAAGAGCCGTGTTGCACACACGACGATGTCAACTTGCAGATCGACCACACTTATTTACACGCTTCCCTTCCTTCTATCTATATTTGCTTCTCTCCTATATGTACACCTCTCTAGATATTCTATCTCCTAGTATTTTGTTCCGTTTCTTCTTTTATCCTTCATGGAGAGCTTACAGCTGACGCGTCATTCTAAAATGTGGATCATCACCTTTTTCTCTTTCATCTATTGTGATTTATAAACTTTTTACTATCCCCTCTGAGAAATACATTTTTTTTTGCAATAATTGAATATATTCCAATTTAATTGTCATATAAATTTGATAAATTTGATTATAAATTAGTAGTTAATATACATACAAAAACTTATCGCAACCTAAGTAACTTCATTTACAATAAATATTTTTACGACAAAAAATTGCATTATCTTCCACGCGTTCGGTATAAAATTTATGTTAATTAAAACATCGATTTCTTTGCGTTAAAAATTTGTCACCACTTTTAAATTGAACGTCATCGTTGAATTACGGTTTTAAGAATAAAATGGTAATTCCTTTCTTTTTTGTTGCCTCGTCTTGGCCGTCCCTTTAAAAAAAGGTGCATAAGAAAATGCAATTTTTGAAAAAAAGAAGAAAAAAAAAATAGAAAATACTACATCTTCACATTTTTTTTTGCAATTCAACGATGACTATAGAAGTTAATGTATGCGCTACTTGAATATGAAAATAAAAGTAGACGTCGGAAAATTTGAAATTTAATATGCTAAGTTAAAAACTTTTTTGTAAAGATACAAAATTGAATATTTTTATTTACTTAAATTACGACACTTAAGAGCCCGGGTTGATGCGAGATTTTTTGTTTTATTAAAAAAAAGGAGAGAAGAATAAATTGGAATTATCTTGGTATATGTAATAACGGTTATTATCCGTGTTCGAGGTATTGTTTAAAAATTCTCGGGGAAGATGAATGTCGAACGGTTGAGCGTAAGTGATTTTACAGCATAATGTTAGGTGTGTTCTAAAGCTCATTCGAGTCCATTTGGATTTGAATGCCCCGGAATTTTGCGCGGAGTCCGTTTTAGCTTTCGAACCCGCGCACCAAATTTGTAGACCCTTTCCCCGAGCGCTGCCCTTATACTTCCCCCGCAACGAGAGTTGGAATTCTACGGAAGTTGAAATAAGCTTGATTGCTTAGATAAACGGTAATAAAGAAAAAGAAAAAAAAAGGAAGAGATAGCATTTCCGTAAGTGGTTTAAAACCGTTTAAATCGATAACGCTCTCTCATTTGGTCGGTGTATACTGATTTATATGCGCGTCGTTTGTACGGTATATAGTATAATAGACCCATTCGCGAAAGGTATGTATATCTACAAACGACGTTGAATAATAGAACGGTCTCTGTGTGCAGAGTGTGTGTGTGTGTGTATATATATGTATGTATGTGTATGAGGGCACAGGTTTATAATATTAAAAGGATGGAGGTCTAGGATACAACAATATCGATAAGCGTATTAGCGTAACAAGCTATAATATGTTTAATGTGACATGATCACGCCTCACTCGCAATATGCCTTTCTTCATTAGACTCGAACAAGCAACCCGATATTAATCGCTACGTCTTTTCATTGTCAGTTTATATAAACCCTTGACAAATTGATATTCTCCGTATACGTATATACATATATATCTATACGTATTCCTTTATTAATTAATTAATCAATTAGTAATATTTATTAATGCGATTTAGGCCTAATCAATTCTGACTTCCATTTATCGATCCGTCACGTAGGAATACGTACACCCGCATATATACAAATTGCATATCATACACGAATGTACACAATGTGTGTATACGTCGCGTCCTTTAGGAGTGATACACATACGCGTATGCGAATATCGTATATATATATATATACACCATTCGGTCTCTATGTACTCGTGCGCGCGATCCCGTAGAATGCCAGAGATACTTAACCGGTGTAATTAGGATCCTTGGAATGTATATACACAAAATACGCTTCGTTATACAATTTTCTTTCACGTTGGATAGCAATACCGTTCGACGATCAATCCTACATACGCTTTTGAGATGCGTCGTACCCTCTTTTTTTTTTATTTGGAAGGGTTATACGAAGATTACGTAAGTGCCATTTGGTGTACATGCTTTACGGACGCCAGATAGGAGAATGAGTGATGGTTGTTCCGAACCTCGGAGAGAGAAAGAGAGAGAGAGACACACAGAGAGACGGGGATGCTGAATTTATTCATCAGTAATACGCTAGGATTATTTGGGTTTCTTATAACATTCGAGATATAGTAAGAATCGTGGTGATTTTTATACATCTATTTTTACCAATTTTATTAACGATGCAAATTGTAAAATAACTCTTGATTAGTTTTATTGGACGGTCTCCTTTCCTTTGAAATTCTTCGCGTTAAACGTTTCTTTTATTATTTACGCGATAAACAAAGGAACGGTATAATAATGAAAAAAAAAATCTATATAGTATACAAAAAGAATAAGATTAAAATGTACAAACGGTAAAAGAACAAATAAATTCTTTAAAAAACACACACACACACACAGACATCACACACTTCAATAATGCGCGAAATGTATTAGGCTATTATTTATTTAACCGAAACTCGTTCAATTGAAGAATTTCGGTATGATATGGTGTTATTGTACTGAAAGTGCGATATGTACAAAGGCAAATGTACATCCTAACTTCCGCACGAATGCCCAGAGACATATACACAAGGTTTATACACACACACACACACACACACACACACACACACATACGCACGCACGCGCACCCATACACATATATACGAATAGCATACAAATGCCTTTATGTAGATGTATGCATATTTGATATTTGAGTAAGTGATACTAGCGCAGAGCAATAAATATATGTAGAACGAGACGGCTTAAGTACATCCTCGCTATATACCGTACACCTAATGCTACAAAGGTAATTAGCAATAATATTATTAATCGAGATCCCTCGACGGAATCTAATACAAATCGTAATTACTCGAGAACGCGTACTAGTTACCCTTTTCCGACACACATATATACGTGATACCGGGGCTTTTTTTTTTGGATCTTTGTAAACTTATATGTGTGTGTGTGTGTGAGTATAGAAATTCAAAACGCGCTCGTTTCTTCATCGAGTTCTTCAAAATTCTGTGCGTGCACTGATGGTATGAACGAAAAATCAGGAAATATGGCAGTTGTGTGGAAATAAAGTACAGTATTCTCACTGGCGTTGGAGGTTTTTTTTCTTCTTTTCCTTTTATATAGTTATATGTATACACGTATATGTGTACTCACGTACATTACGCACTGATGAAAAACTTTCCCCAGGAAACTTTTCCTTTGCAAACGAAATTGCAACACTGACACTGCACTAGTTTTTCAGGATGTATGACGTTCCGCAGTGTTTTAACGTTATTTTTTTCCCCTCCTTTTTTTTTGCGACTCGAAACAAAAGAAATTATAATGCACTTTTCGATCGCGTGTTAGAGTTAGGAAAAATAAAGAGGTTGCGTTAAATATTGAGTAGTAATGAGTGCTCGTGTTAAATTCAGGTAAGGATAATGTCTGGAATATATGTAAGGAGAGACGAAAATGATATAGTTAGGATGAGGGTGGGTAAATATTCGAAACATAATGAAAAATGGTATAGGAGGTTTAATTTGATTAAACCACGTCCGAGCATTAATGATCTTGATTAGTCGATCTCTCTCCCTCTTGGTCTAGTCCGTTAGACTGGATTTCCTTGGATCTAGCATTTGTGATCTCGGTCGTCTTCTGTTCCTCAGTACTTTAACATTTATTCCGGTCCTTCGTTCTACATCCTCGGTCTTTCTCTCGTGGGTGAGAGCCCGAGAGCCCTCCTCTCCAGTTCGTACTCACTCACTCGTATTCGGTGCGAGTGCGCTAAAGTGTAGTAGTACAGTGGTCCTACCCCACCCGGGAGAGAAATTCGAATTCGAATCGCGATCAAACGTCTGGTCGCGAGAGAGAAACGAAAGCAATCTGCACTCGGACTATCGAGACCCATTTTCTGCAGGATGTCATTACGTTCGTCAGAGTTTTCTTTATTTTTCCGGTACCGAAGAAAAGAGGGAAGGACGAGGTGGAAGAGAAAGAGGAGGAGGAGCTGGAGAAGGAGGTTCTCGACCGTTGCTGAATTTAGAGAAATAGTTTTGGGGGAGATTGGAGTTTGTTTTAGAAACGGTGGAAAACCCCACCCACCACTCCACACTCGCTATCAATGAGTCCCACCGTCCAAGTAATTTTACTCCAAAATTAGGACTTTACATTAAGGAAATGAATATATGCAGCGACAAACCTTCTTCCAAGATGATGAAGAACGAAAAGAAATTCTTTACCCGATTTTCTTTTATTCGACTTTACCTCGCTCCTCGCTCTGTCTGATTTTTTTTCCTCTTCTTTCTCTCTCTCTCCCTCTCTCTCTCTCTTTACTTTCTTCTTTACGAAATTTTCGAAAAATTTGCGTACTTTTTCTAAAACGGAAAATTTTCTTTACCGTACGGAAAGTAAGTTAATTCTCCTGATTGAAAATTCCACTCGAGCACGTTGGTTAATCGATTTCAATTATTGTTGCAATTCAACGTTAAATATTTACCATTTCTTAAAAGTACTAGTTTCAAACGAAATAATGGGTTATACACGCAATGTTGACTTGAACTTTAAATGAAAATCTTTCGAGATAATTTATCGAAACATCAAATTATATTTTAAGTAAATTGAACTTGTTAAATTTAGGAAAATTAAGAGGTACCTCGTTCAAATTTAATTTCGACAAGCGTCGATGGAAATGGGTTCCGTTTCTCGCTAAATCGATAGCTCAATTAGAAAAATGTGCTTAGTTTTGAAGAATCGGTGACTGAAGTTTTTTTTATCTACCGTTCACGGGTATATATACGGAAGTAATTCGTTTTAATTAAGAGAAAAGAAAAGAGATGATAAAATATATATTTTTATTCACGGTGTGCTAAATCATTTAGTTTTCTAACTGAATTAATATTATTACCGCGAATTTTATTTAATTAATTGTTTAAGGGGTTAGCATACCCGGTGGGTTACCGTTCAAGCTAAAAAAGATAACTATTACATTTATTTAAAAAAATACCCAATTATATCCGAATGCTTATTCTACAAAGTTTCGAGTCAATATCAACAACAACACTATACAAAATTTCTGCACCGTAAATGTACGATTTTCTGTATTCGGGTTTTGCAAAAAATTGCAAATTTCTTAAATAAATATAATATTTATCTTTTTTTGCTTAATCAATAACCCACCGGCTATATCACTTCCTTAAGAGGATGGAGTACCTTCATTTAAAATACACACTTACCGACATTAATAAATTTTTCAAATTTATCATTTAATTTCCATATTTGATCAATTTTTTTAGTTAAGGCACATTCTACGATGTGTAACAATTGTGCGTGTGCTAAAAAATTTTAGAAAAAATAAAAATTAAAAACTGTATTTGATAAAACAATTGCAGAAATCTGTAATCAGTACGGACTCCCCTTAAGGGGGTTCCAAATTTAACTTTTATCCTCCCTAGCCTACCGGCTCAGCTAAACAACGAATTTAATAATAAATAATAATATATAATAATATTTGAAAAAGTAGAAGACGCGTCTTTGTTTACAAACAATTGACCTCGGCGCAAAATTTGAAATTAAAAAATAATCGTTGATTATTGATTTTTTATACGTTTGGTAAGAAATTTTTGGAATTTTAATCTTTAATTTTCCAGAAAAGTCAATTATTTGTAAACAACGGCGCGTCTTCTCGTACTTTTTCAAATAATATCATGTTCTTTAATTTCTATTCAAAATTATTTTTTTAATCATTTCTACCTTATCAACCAAGTTAAAGTTAATTTCAGTACGAGAATGTCTTGATTTGTCTATAATTTACCATATTTGTTTAGCTCAAATAATTTTTTCATGCCCACCATTAATAAATGATAAAATATGAATAAATAAATACGGAAACTGTAAATCTAAAATCATTTTTGTCGACCGAGTAATAATATTTTAAAATGTAGAATTGATAATTTTGATTAGATTTCGAAATGATAAAGAGAGTTACAAATTAAAATGTCAAATCAAATTTTACTTAAATTCGAAATATATAATCACTATTTTTACATTTGAACGCGCGTGTGGCTCAAATCTGACGATTTACGTGCACCTATATTTGACAAAAAAAGTTTACTTCATTCTCAAATTTAATTTCCGAAATAATGGATATGACAGTTCGACTCTTACACGCGAGCACTTGCGGAACTAGGTATAAAAAAATAGACAATGACGTAGAGTACGATATGGAAAGTAAAAAAAGAGTAATAATATATACCTATATATATATATATATATATATCATACAAAAAAATTAACTGAATTGTTTTATATATAGGTATATGTATAGCAGTAAACTGTCTGTAAAGTTTCAAATAGATTGACAGTGCCAATTTTGAGTGATGAAGAACAATATGAAATAAAATATCAAGTTGTTAACCGCACACCGAGTATATATATATATATATATATATGTCAGTGCTGCGTGTGTGTGATACGAAGGATAAGGGTAAATCTATCAAAAAGGGGAAATCTGCGATGCCTCTTTTAAAAATAAAAAATGCAAGTTATTGGTAATACTAATACCTAAAGATAAATAAAAAAAAGTTGGAATTTTTAATCGAGAGAATGATAATAATTTGTACTGTAAGAATATAAATACAAAGTGAAATTCTACATATAATATGCGTGAGGTGTATACGCAACTAGCAACCTAATGATAAAATGTGTAAACATTCTAGAAATTACAATATTTATGTAGACAATTGCATATTCTTCTGAAGCACTTACTCTATAATATTATTTAATAATAACCAGAGGTACCGGTATAAAAAGACCATTAAGCTCGATTAATTATTAAAAATAACTATAAAATCTTCAAGACGACGAGTAAATCTTATTCGCTGAAATCCATGAATAAATTTAGTGTCATATACATACGCATATTATGTAGTATTATAGATATATAAAATAATAATTTAAACAATAAAATAAACGGATCCAAATTGCAAAAGCACGCGTATACGATGTAAAATCGTAAGGAGAAATGGATGATTTTTGTAGTTACTCAACGAAAAAGAAAAAAAGAAAGTAAGAGGGATGATTAAACTGTACAGTCTTGCAGTAACGATGATAACCGGTTTCTTTTATTTGCCTTTGCGAATATTATGCGCATACATTACTCGGGCGGTACTTCATCAAGTTTAAAAGCATTTTTCTTCACTTTCTCTGGAATTAAGAGGTTCAAATTCCCTTAACCATCCATGTCTCTTCTGTTTTATCATAATATTGTAATAAAGAAAGAAACACTAAGTTTTAACATTATTCTTAAACAGGGTAATGGGTTTCTCTTTTTCTTCGCTCCCCCCCTCTCTCTCTCTCTCTTCTATTTTATTATTGATATTACGAGTAACGAGGGAGTAAACTACGTAAAAAAAGGCTAAACTAATACTTCTTTTGCATAATAGCCAATTGACTGAAAAATAAAACTTTCCGCTCGACTGTAATATGTTATTTCACGGTTATTAATTATTTCTCTTTCTCCCTCGCGGTTGATGCATTATTTTTTTTTCAAAACGCGTGGATTATTTCGAAAGGGTAGTGGTATAGTAGTGGTAGAGTTATTGCGTCGCGGGGTACAACGTTAACGCGGGCGCGAGCGCACATCTCGGGCTCGGAGAGCAAACGAAATATAAGTACAGGTTACGTTATAAATCCAAACAAAGGGATGAACGCAAATAAAGAAAATTTTCGTTTCGCGACAAAGTTTAATAAAAACGAAGGTATATGCGGGAGTGGAAGTAGCAGCATCTCCGAACCTGCGGGCGAGACAGAGAGAATCCAAAGATGAGGAAATATTTACTCGGCTTGTCTGAAAGCATCTTGGACGACCAACGAAACTCTCTCTCTCTCTCTCTCTCTCTCTCTCTCTCTCTCTCTCTCTCTCTCTTTCTCTTTCTCCGAGGACCACGAGGACGACTCTTAAAAAGTTCTTGTGGTAGCTGACCGGATGTTTATGTTAGTCTTCGTACATTTACCTTGGAAAGGTACATGCCGCGTGGCACTTGACGAAATTCCCTATGATTATGTCTCTCTCCCTCTCTATCCATCTCTCTCTTCCACTCTGTGTGTCTCCCTCGCTCACTCTAGTTATGTGTTTGTTTGCTAGGTAGACGCGCCAGGACTTGCATTATACGGCGTTCCGAAAATTTTGCGCGCACGCTCACAAACCCTCAGGGAACAAATATGCGAGACCTACTTTTACCCTTGTTTTGCACTTCCTGATTTTCTACCTTTACCTCTCTCTCCCTCTCTTTCTCTCTCTCCTTCTCTTCCTCTCTCGCCATCTTTCTCTTACTCTCTTACTCTCTGTGTATATATACGCGCTGAGCTATGCGACGTGCCTTTTTGTTGCGAGCGTAAACTCAGCGTTTACTTTAAACTGCGGATTTTTCTTCTTTCTACTCGGGGTTACGCTATTATTTCTGTATTACATTTGAAATATTTAATAAAGTTTAAACCATCGATCTATAAGATTTATAATGTATTATACGAAGGGAATGGTGTACGACTGATTTTGCTTTCTTTACGAACGTCTCTTTAAAAATCGTTTCGAACGCTACTAAGGAACATTTAATTATGATCTATCGTTATCTTACATCGTTAATTATCCCTTTACTATTGGCTAAATGATAATTATTTTTAAATTCACGATTATTATAATTATCGTCGTTTATTATTAATAATTAGTTAACATTTGGCTATTCCTATAACAATTGTACATTATTTATCTGTTATATATATATGAATTATTAGTACCATACTGAAAGAATTATAGTATATGAATAAATATATTATGGCATTAACTATATCTGTATACCGTAAGGAATCCAATTGTTAATCATGAACCAATTTCTGATCAATATATTATTTCAATAAAATAATAAATAAATCAATAATTGGTCAGTAGACTTAACTAGGAATCGGTATACCAACTGAAAATTTACTGATCAGAAACTATTACTTCCCGCTTTTTTTCTTAGATCGTTGCTTATTTTAAAAATAGCAGTTATTTTATTTTTCTGAGATCACTAAAAAGAATTAAGTTTAAAACTTATACTTTCTGTGTGCGTCAAGATATATACGATTATTAGCCTTTTTAACATAAAATTATTCTATAAACGTATACAGATTTCCCTTAATTGATCAACAATTGGGTATGTGACGGTATATATATTAGGTAATATTAGGTTTAAAAAATCAAGAAGAAATCTTTACTTTGTGATAATTTTTGATAATTATTGAAGAATCTGAGAGAATGTCTAATACTCGCTGATGTTACAAACCTTTAAAAGCAAAAAAGCAATCGATAATCTTAGACTGTTAACAAAAGCATTGAAAGTACAAATTTGAAGTATGAATAAAGTTAGAAAAAGAAATTATTGTTACTAGAAATACTTCTTGAAAATTGGAGTACTCGTAAAATCGAGAAGTTTTCGAACTTAGCATATATTAGGCAAATGGCATTACAGACATTGTAAAATTATTATTTTATGAAAATCACGACAACAATAGATTTATGCCCGGCTTTAAGGAAGCTAAACCAAAAGTTTCCTAAATTTGGGTGCATCGACTGGAAGGACAGCGAGCTATGTAATACTTAAATAAAAAATGCATCACCATAGCCATTGTTACAATAAACATTTTTTTTTAATTCTATACAATAAACAGTTTAATCATATTTGGCATGAAAAATATTTTGTATGACCAACATTATATTTGAAATACGGAGCGTTGCCACCTATTAATGACATGCTAGCAATTTTTTATCGATCGACTTGTAAGTGTCTAACCATTTACTTTAATGAGAACCTCCTCCTTTTTTAAAGCCAGTTAAACAAATAAAACAACAACTGTGTAATTAAGGAAGCGGTTGGCATTATTTTGCGCAAGTCAGACAAATACTTTAGTCGAGTTAGAGGCATGCCTAAATTGTTTACTCATTCGCAATTGCCGATAATTTAGTTTTTTCACGTTTCCTGTATCGAACAGACGAATCTGTTAGCTGTCTGTAGTGTTCACAGTCTATACGTGACGAATTTAGGGAAAATTTTGGTTTGACAATATCTTTTTAAAGATGGTGAATTAAAAACGATAATTAAATAAAAATGCACCAAATACAGGCTTATCTTATTCATCTAAGGGAATTATATTTAAAATTTAAGTGTCTATATAAATAATAGCAAATATGATTTAAGTAAATTACTATGCATGTCACCTGGCTCTAGTAGGACACATTCACTTTGAGTTTGTGTTAAAAAAAAATGCAGAAGTATTATCTGCGAAAATTATTAACTAGAAAAATTGCACATCAGAATTGTATGCAAAAAACCAACACCTAATCGCTATTTAAATCGATAGAAGAATCTATCTGGTGTTAAGATAATAAAGTTAAACTTAAAATCATTTCGATTTCGAATCTTTAATGCTAATAAACAAATCCCTTATTCATCTAATTTTGTCTTTTGTATAAATTGCAAAACGCACTATCATATCTCAAAACAACTGTATACTTGTTAGCAATCTGGAATAATATAATAATTAATTTTGTAAATTATTTTTATCTCTAGATTCTTCCGAAAATTATGATTTTGTTACACAGACTACTGCACAAACATTCGACTAATAATAATAATAATAATCAAAGTAAATATTGTTGTTAACATTGAGTTTCTCGTTCGTTTAATTTGAAAATTTAGGATTTTGAAGTTTAAAAGTCGCTCTTTCGACCACTTAATATTTATTTACAAAAATCGTGTTCTATGCGTATAGTAAAATCGGTTCAATCTTTAATTCGATTTTTCGACCTTAATTATACATTTGGAAATATAAATAACCACATCATTAGAAAGACGAAGAAAAAAAATCTATTGATCGGTGTTTGGTTTTTTGTTCCAAACACATGGATTAATGCGTGATAGCGATGAACGAAGCATCTCGCAAAAAATCCTCCGCACACGTCAGGTGGCACATTTTTTTAGACGTTCCAGTACATGAGAGAAGATGACAATCTCTAGTGAAGGTAGGAATAGCTATATATATATATATATATATATCCCTCTGTTGGTGGGAAAAACCACCAACTATAGTAGACGAAGAATACACTGAGCCTTCCCCAAATCGAAATTGAAATTTAGTTCGGAAAAACCGATACATTAATCTAAACTTATATACAATACTTTACTATATTTTTTTATTTCTAAATAACCTTTATAAATATTTAACTTTTAATTGAAAATATCGTTTATTTAAATTTTAAATACTTTTTAAAGTGCATGGATATAAATTAAAAAAGAACTAATGAAATTTCGAAGAGTTTTACATTACAAATATTTATGTAATAATAATTTCATTTATTTTTAATATTGGAGAATTGCATCACTATATTCTTTAGTTCACTAATCTAAAATACATTATGTTAATAAACCTGTATATTTGTAAATAGCATCGATGCGTTTCAATTATTATATATAATATTATACACGTACGTCAGTACGTATAACGTACGTGTATAATATCACGAGTGTAATAATCAGCATTAAATGATGAGTTTGACGTAATAATCAAATATTAATATCAAATCAACTTGATTAGAAAAAGGTTTTAGATTGACATAATGTACCAAATTGTACATGGGAATATTCTGTATATAGATTTCGTACTCGCATTCGCTATAGTTTTATATCGTTAACGTAAAGTACTAAAGAAAATTGGTTCAAATTTTGATTCGATTATTATCTAGGAAGCGCGTAATAATATACTTAAAGTAATGTTAAAATAACACTTTAACATTTTGTTTGCAATTTTCACTGGTTTAAATATACCGATGCTAGTATACTAAGTATCGCAAGAAAAGTAATTTTTAATTTTCTTTTTATAATTATAACGTTGAATCGTTAAGCTACATAAAACTCTGATTTTCAATTTTTTACGAGAGTATAATGACACCATTATATTTGGTATCGTAATTTTCAATCTACAAAAGCTCGCGAGGTTAAAATTTGATGTACGAGAATTTCACGAGTATATACCGTGGTGCACGTACACCAATTTAAAAACGTTAGTGTTCGTATCGCTGTTATATAATGCATACCTCATTGTCTCCTATCTGTTTTAAAAATCATACGTGCTATCTTCATTCTAGGTATATGTATAAAGACTTTTGCCCAATACGTTTCTAAATGAAATATATATATTACATTAAACAGTCACTTTTTTCTAGCGTGTGCTCCTTTTTATAGTTTATCAAGATTTCGTTTTTGTTTAGAACGACAAAGTTTATTATTTTAATTACGAGGTACCTTTTTTTCTAAATAAACAATAAACATTTTAAATAAAGCACGTTAAAATGGAGGAAAAGCATACATTCTCTAATATCGCTATATTTTTTATGATTTATTCGAACGAAACACGAACGTAAATCAAAGTAAATTACAGCCTGATTCAGTTCGTTATTGTATATTTATTAGCTTAAAATTATCCTACGCATAAAACACAAGCAAATGAGAGATGCATTATTTTCAAACGTTTTTAATCTTGTTATAAGCATACGTATATAATTTACTTTTATAAGGATAACGAACTTAGAATTTAATTTTTATCATTATGTATATGTCGGAGCCAAATTACAGGGATCTACGAAAATATTAAATAAAGAATCTGGAAAAAAGTATACGGATAGTTTACAGCATAAGGGAAGGGTTGAATGATTGATTTTTTTAAGAAAAAATAATTTTTATTAATAATAATTAAATAAACATTTCAGCATGGTCGGTAATTTTTTGTCAAAGAAGGAGTAATCCAAACATTGTAATTAAATTATCGATTTCAAAATATGGAAAAATTCGGGTATGACTTTTAAAACATGCCTGAGGGCGTGAAGGACAGAATTTTTTCCTAAAAATATATAACATAATATACGTACCATATGTTAAATTAAACATAAAATTTTTAATAATTTATTAAAAATTGAGTAACTTTGACAGAAAATTTCTTAATTATAAAATCATCGTGTATTTTCGTATAATATAAAAAATCTTTAAATCGCAAGAATTTATCTACGATGTATTAATTGTTACGTATGAAAAGGAGAGAAGCGAGAAATAAAAAGGTGGACTGCGGGATTCGACCCCGGGACCTCAGCGTGCGAATCGCGCGCTCTGACCATCGAGTTACCGTCCACCCCACGGAGCATGGACGATACAACCTACACTTCTTATCTGTTACTTGACTCCTTCTCATATGCTTAAGTCACGCGGCGCTGTCTGTGACACAATACATGAATTCAAAAGACTAATTCCTTTCCCTCAATGTTGATCAAAAAACGATTTAATACAAATTAGGGTGAAATGTAATTTACTTTAAAAAGAGAAAATTAATTGATATTATAGTATCGGTACACGTATTACAATTGTTTTACCGTGGAGCTGCTTAATAAATAGTAAAAAAAAAAAAAAAAAACCTACAAACAACAGTCATCAACAGTACTACATCATCCAATTATACTCGAAAAAATCAGAACAGAAATATTATACGAGCAATCGCTAAACTCGTGGGTGTACCATAAGTGACTTTAAAACCGAAGTTCCGGTGATATCAATTTATCGAATTTTTTTTCCATTCCCTGTAAAAAAATACTAATGTGCGAACGAGAACGAACAAAAATAAAAAAAAGAGTATACGCGAAACGATCGAGAGAGGTGTATATACATACATATATATATATCCCATTTAAACCATCCCCGTAAATGAAATATTCGTAGCTCGTAATTCCTCAACCTGTCAAACCAAAATATCGTCTGTCGGAGCGTTACGCAGAAGCAATAAAAATGCAAACGTATAGAGAGAAAAAGAGGGGAGAAAAAAACAAACAACCGAAGGTTTATCGGAAGTAACCGAAAACCTCGCGGTTATATTGTTTATATACACACAAAGAGTGAGTGACAAAACGAGGGTGACACTGCGCGTAACAGCCAACGCGTGCAGTTGCACTTATAGAAACCTCCCGTCTTCGTGTACGTATATATATATATATAGGTATATATATATATAGAGAGAGGGTGCGAAGATGGTGACATTACTTTACCTCGTAACAAAATCAATGTCGTGGCCAGGATACGGTAATACTCTTGGGTGCCGTTGAATTGTAAATTTGTCGACTATCAAGCGCACCTGCAACGCCAATTTGCGGGGTCATGCCTTCGAAGCCTTTCTCCTATCGCCCGCGCGTATATACTGTCTTTCGACCGCGGTAAAAATTACTTTCTAGATGTGGAACGTATTTCATGTTCAACCTTGATTTTTACCCCTCGTTAACAAACTAGTCGCGCGACTCCAACCGAACCTTTGATTGTAAACTACGGACAGGTATATCGTTTTTCCTCGGTGATAAACCTACTGCAAACTCGAATCTCGCGGGTTTTATGTTTTATGGTTTCGCTATTTTTTTCTTCTTCTTCTTCTTCTTCTTCTTCTGCGTTGGGTCTTTTTTTTAGAGTTGGCTTATCGTTTTATGTTCAGGGTTACGTAGCGTTTGTCTTGAGACTGATGTTACTATCGTCGAATAATGAGACTTTCTCTTTCAAATACTCCATTCGCTTTTATTTATTGGCTATATACGGTGTAGGAATCGTGATGAATTTTGTTTGTCTCGCTTAGTGAAGACGTACGTTTATTGGACGGAGCATGTTTACGATGACGGTTTGGTTCTTTCTTTCGACAATTAAATATTTTTATTTACATCCTCGTTTAATAGAACCGTAACGAGACTTATTAGAGAGTTCCCGTTTTAAATTTTTGATATTTCGGCGATAAATGTAATTCATTTAAATGTTTAATGAGAATATTATATTTTTTTGTAAAATAACTTTACTCGATTTTGATGGATTAACCAAACTATCTTAGTTACTTGGCAACGTTTGGATAGAGATTTCCTATCCATTTAAGGCTATATACTTTTATTCGATAAAAAATATACAATATAAACCATCTTTTTACATCGAGATCTTATAAAATAATTATGTATACGTTTGTCTTACTTACCACGGGTCAACAATATTATCATTATTTGTATTTGCATATCAGTACTACAGCTTGTCAAAAACAACAATTAAAAGAAACATAATATTGCTAGTTTTTTTGTTTAAGCACAAAAATTGAGATTACAAACAACAGTAATCTTATCTCCTCCGATAATTTCAACATATTTTGAAAAAATTTTATGTTATTAATTTTATATTAAAAAATTAAATAAACTATTCATATCAACACATAATAAATTCACGCAAGAAATTAATCAAAAGTAGTTAAAAATAAAAGACTATAAAAAGATGATATTATCACAGACAGTTTTCACAAATAAATAAGATAATTATTTAATATAATTCATTGAAAATACTAATATATAAGTATTATGAAAATTGTTATAACTTAATTTAAATAACTCGTGATTAATTTCGGACATCGAATAATCTTTCTTGGACGGAAAAAAAATCTGGATGGATTGGCATCTGAAATGATAAATATATGAAAATGGACAAGTCCGCGATAAATGTTGAAGGAGACACGAAAAACTTATCTGTTATTACAATGATGTAGCAAAAAGATGGAAATAAAACTAGTGACAATATAAGTCATCTTTTTATTCAATATAGATGTCTCGCAAGGAGAGAACATGGCCTTTGGAAAACTGAATTATCTGAAACTGTTGAACAAATAAGAGGACTCGTGTCTCCGGGATTTGTCCAATAGGCCATAAGGATAAAGATATTCGACGATTTTTCGAAATCTGGGAAAAAGATCTTTACGTCAATTGCAATAACTCAAGTTCTAATTTATCTATAAATATTAACTTTGGTTTCTTTAAATAGATTATAAGGGGATAAGCCTGGGTTGAAATTAAAAAAAAGCTATTTAATATTAACAATTAATAATTACTTTCATAACAATTGAAAAAATGTCTTAATATTTAAACAAATTAGACTATTATTAATTTTTACTTAATTTTTTTTGCCAATTTATATGTCATATGACTATTTTAATTAATTATGAGACTTCGTACTCTCATTTTTTTCCATAATGCACTTACCCCAGGATATCTCAGAAAACACTTCATCGAATATAGGCTGAAATTTTAACAGTTACTTTTAAATATGATTTTAATCCACTTGAGTGGAACAGATTTTCAATAAAAGTCTGAATGTTTATTTAAAGAAATTATTTACCTATTTTTTAAGCAATTTTTCAATTTTTTAAAATAATATGTTAAGTATGATTGTTCTATTACAATGTTACAGTCTGCTTCATTCAAGTGGATTTAAATCATATTCAAAAGTTATTATTAAAATTTCAGCCTATTCAATGGCGTAGTTCCTGAGATATCCTGTGGTAAGTCCATTATGGAAGAAAAATCAGAGTACAGAGTCTTATAATTAATTAAAATAGTTATGTGGCATATAGATTGACCAAAAAATTTAATATAAAATTTTAAGTAACAATATAATATGTTTAAAAAATTAAGAAATGTTTTCAATGTTTTTACTTTTTTTCAATTTTAATCTAGGTGTGTCCCCTTAAAACGTTTTCAAAAGTTATGTTTAATTGAAATATATAGATACAAATTTACGTTAATTTTTATAGGAACTGTTACATTGACATTTTCTCTTATTGATCTGACAATTCTTTGATCAAACATAATCTTAGAACAGTTTATGCTATTCAATCAAATCAAAGTTCAAATATTAGTTGTTAGTACCAACTTCCTTTTCGTTTTTAGATACTAGTTGTGGATTTGATAGAACTTGAGTTATTTATATTGGCGTAAAGTCCTTCTCCCCTAGATTTTTAACAATATTGAATATCTTTATTCTTAGGGCCCATTAGACAAAATCTCGAGACATATAGGTCGCTTCATTTGGACCAAAGAATTATATACCACAGTTTTAGATAAATGCGTTTCCCAAAGGCCATGTCCTCTTTTTGTTAGTTAAATACTAAATTCAAATAGGAGAATCATTTATTGACTTATGGTAATAGGAAAAAGTTTTTGGTCGATATGATAATACATATGCGTAAGTTAGACCAATTGATGACGCAAAATTTTCTAATTAAGTTATAGCAATTTCTACAATAATTACTTTTGTAAAATGTGTTGGATATATAGTCATCTAGGAAAGAGATAAGCTTGCTATCGTTTTGAAGCTCTACTATTCTGTAGAAACAAAATATGACTATATAATTTGTTATTCCAACCTATTTTTGTTTTTAATTGATTAAGGTGACAAACTGTATAGTGATAATATGAAAAATTCAAACATATACCCAATAATACATATACGTGGATAATAAAAAAAAGAATAATTAATAAATTCTAATTTAAAAAGAAAAATTATATAACTATGAGCGCACTTATTACAATAATCATCGTATTATTATTAATCACTTTATTGAATTATACTTTAACAGTAGAGAAATTGTAAACGTGATAAAAGAATAATTAAATTAAGCAAGTAATATTATAGTATTTGAATGACCACTTGAACGGAAAATTTGTCGAAATTTTGCATAAATGTATTTATTAATTGATTTTTAAATAAAATATTTTAGAAATTTCGAGACTGTACACAATTTTCCGATAATTAAAGGTACCAAAGAATTTGATAAAACACGATAACTACATTGGACTATACGCATTCAATGTATATATATTTCTAGATAGAAAGACATGTACCATCTAATTACGCTATTATTCTTTTCATCAAAAATATATTAACAATTATTATTCATTAATGAAAATTCCATTGTTAATTACGTTATCCATCTGAAAGTAAATACACAATAATTCACGAGGGGTACGGTACAACGGAACGAATATTGTAAAATAATTCAAATTGAAGAGGTTGCACACGCGTTAACGGATGTATACATGTATACGTACCTGAATTCGTAACATTTCACCGAGGCTCGTTAGTTTCCAGTGAAGCGCGTTTTGAGCATCCAAATCCTTTCAAGGTTCGTATCTACACAATCCACTATACGATCTTGCGGTTTTTGGCACGGTTACAATGTTGGTTAAAAAAAAGAGAGAGAGAGAGAGAGATAAGGTACACTGCAAAAAAAAAAAAATAATAATAATAAAACGAAGAAGAAGAAATTTTTCGATATTTTCAAATGTAAGAGGCTCGAACCGAACAAATTGCTCAGTTACGTGTGCTTGGCCGTCCAATTGAGTTCACAGTTGAACGAACAGCTTCGTAAAAAAAAGGGTGGAAAAGGAAGCGCGCGCCAGCCCGAGAACGCCTAGAAAATCTCTAATTTATCGATCGAATAATCGACAGAAATGCTCGTTCGTATACCTTCACGCTTGTCAAATTGCAATCGACTTATCGAGCCATTGAATGAAACTGACTTTTCTTTTTCACGTCGTATCGAAATCTTAAGAACCGTCGGTATTATATTCCTTTTTTCACTTTGCATATATAATATACCTACACGTAATTTACATGATTACCTTATTACGTACAATTAATTTTATGGATATCTTTACTTTAATAAGCTGATGCGTTATCAATGTTAAAGAGAGTCATTGTAATATTGTTATTATCTTTTTTTTTCTCGAGATACGCGCAAAATTTTGTTTAACTCTCAATAATGGTTGTTTGTGCCGTGTTGTATTTATACGATGTACTCTCGGTTTTTTTATGTCTTTCCTTTCAATTAAGCGATTTCTATTACAAAACTCGTGCGTTCTCGTTGAATTTAATAACAAATAAGTTGACAAAAGGTATTGTAATAAGAGCTTGATTTCGAAAAAGATTTTTCAAACAATGGATGCATATGAAATCGCGAGCTATGCAAATACATATATATATATAGAACATCCGTGTTTACATGCTCATCTAGTCATATTTTTGCACTTTTGGATCGATATTTTTTTTTTTGCAAACAATGTGTATTCATTTTATCTTCGTTTCAATAACAAGATTTTAAATGTTCAATGAATGAACTCGATACGTGCTTTGCAAATATAAAAATTACAAGGGTCAATCATAGAACACCACAGTAGCCGTACACGGTACCATCGCCTTATTATTAAAATGACTAATTGGAAATATTTTAAACATTTTATTCAATTAAAATGTATTTAAATACAATTTTTAATAAATTACACCAAAAATTGAAAATGTGCGTTAAAAAAAATTTTTAATTAATGGTTCCGTCGATGGAATTTGCTTCCAGAACAGAACAAGCTCTTTTAGATTTAAATTCGTTATTTAACTACTTTATAAATTCTATACAAAAGTATTTTTTTGAATGGCGCATTATTTTTAAAATATCAAACTCAATGTAAAAAACAAATTGTATACTTTTGGTAAAATATAAATAAAAGGTTTTCAGAATATACAAACGTAAATAACAGTTAATCGTTCCTTTAAATAAAGCGAATAATGTGAGTATTAAAAAATTATAAATTATATTTAAAAGTAAAATTGAACATATAGCTTTATTAATGTAAAAAATATATTCTAAAGCGCATATATAGGATATATCATATAAACAGCATTAATAATTACTTGAAGAGACACAAATAAAATACAAATACATTGCACATACACACACATACACATACGTGCGCGCGTGCACACGCACACAGAGAGAGGGAGAGAGAGAGAGAGAGAGAGACGTATAATTGCAATATAGTACGTTGGAAGCATGTAATGAGCCATAATAAAGCACCTTTTTTGAAATTCAAAAAATCTGTTCGGTCAGGTGAATTCTCACAATTAAAGGGGTTGAAAATAAAGCATTAAATTAAAAGAGGCGAGTACAATGCGCTAGTTATACAGCGCGCCAAATCTTTTTATTCTTCCCAGTGTTCGAGTGCGAGTGCGCGCGTACGTGTGTGTGTATGGGTGTGTGCGAGAGTACGTATACGCGAGAGTAAAAAAAACTCAGTGGAATTACGGTAGAAGCGAAAATTCGCGTTTTCGAGTCAGCGGCAATGGTCATTGCTAACGACGGGTACGAGCGCACTCGTACAAATCGGTTGGATGGCGCCGTGGCGTGCGCGCGCGCGCGCGCTCGGGGGTCAGAATTTTTCGTATTATTTTACTGAAACCGCTGGCTCGTTGCGCCCGACGCGTGTCATCAACTGTTATGCTTCGAGTGCACAGTAGAGAAACGCGGACAACTCGCGTACATGTATCATACATATAATCCTATACCCTGACCTCTCGGACACGTAGGTATACGTGTGTGTGTGTGTGTGTATGTGTGTGTGTATATATATATACATATAGTTCAAATTTTCATGCTCCTGAAATGCTAACGAAATTATATTAATGGGATGTGTTTTAAATACATGAACTCTCGGGTGTGTGGGTGTAGATCCTCTTCGGATATATACCTTCCCTGAATTTACTATGCAGGTGCGATATTATTTTTAGTCCAGAGAGATTTTGAATAAGCACGTGTTAATGTTGAGTGAGCTTTCGATGGTTTCACTTGATCTCTTAACCGGATAAAATGCTCAGCCGTTTAGATATAATACAGTTTATTTTTGGACAATTATCAAAGGTTTCGAATGAACAATTTTATTTTTTACTTCGAAAGTTTCAATGAGCTATACGTTAGAGTGCCCGGGTATGATAAAGTGCAATTTCATTTTTGTGAATATTTTAATTAAAATATAATTTCTGACGCACAATAGTATACTATATATTCGTATAATTTAGCACAATAGTTTGGTTATATAATCAATGTAATTTCCCATTGTGCTCGCAATATAGATACGATATAATATCGATACGACTGCACGTGAAAAATAAAATTTATAACAGTCAATTTATTATATTTCATTTATATTTTATATACAGAAAAAAAATGCTTCTATAAAAGTGTACGCGATAAATATAGAAAAAGTTGAAATTTGCTTCGAAATGTACAATATAAATTAAATATTTATCTGATTTTTATATAAAATTTTGTATAAAACGTTATCCTGTGCATTCAAATGCAGCCCACGGAATCGTTATTCCGAATAAAATATAATGAATTGTAGATTTTGGGAACTAACTGGTAATCTATAGATATTCTCCTATATATACATATTTTTTTGTTCATTTTATCGAGATGAATATAATTGACTTGAAATGGGAGATTTATATATAATAATATATACATATAAAATCAATAATAATTTGGATGAATTATTTAAGATACCCAATGCAAATATAAATTTCGTTCAAAGGACGATATTTCAACGATCATCACGATCAATTTATTTGTTAGGGAATTAGCCGTCGTTTCGGTAATTTGGTTGCCAATCGCGTATAAACTCGCTCAAAGCGGATTCGTTATTAACGAAGTGCGGCTTACTCAAAACTTGGAGATGTTATTACGGTTAATTTTTAAATAAAGGTATATGCGCGTTGAACAATGGTAGATGAAAAAGAAAAAAAGAACAAAACAAAAAGCCTCGAATTGTTTACCCAAATAGTCATTCGAATCCAAGAGAATTACCATCTGTGTGGTTTTTGAAACGACGTGCTCTGGTTTTGAATTTAATTGCTTAGAATAGGAGACACGTGGTTTCATCGAATTCAATCCTTTTGATACTTGAGTATACCATCCTCTTGTGACAAAAGGCTATATTACTGTTACCTACGATTACGCGTTACGAGTTTACCCTGAGGGTTAATTTATTGCCTGCTAAATGTTTACACCTACGTAATACCAATAATCGGCTTCGTTAAGAGGACACCGAAGTTACCGTCATTTTATACTTACATTTTCTGATTAACAGTTTTTAATTTTTATCGATTACTAAAAAAAACGTAGTATTATAAGATTATCAGAAAACTATAACGAAGAATAATATGTAACACCGTGATTCTCATGTAACATAACCTGATAAAATCTTATTTGGTTGTAAATTACGATTTTACACCGTACTTTGTTGTTACTCGACGGATTTAGATACCAATACTTTTATACGGATTATACTTGTGTTAGGAATCGTAACAATAATAATTACAATTAATTATTTATCGCGAAAGACGATTCCGAGAATAAAAACGGCGCAGTGTACTCAGCAGGGATTCGAATATGGAACCTTTCGTTTTCGTAACGGGTGCTCTGTCCACCTAAGCTACCGATGTTCTTCTGTCACTTTTTTACCGTATTGTCCTTATATCGTTACACGATGCACTTTTAATTCGACCGTACATATGTATCGTGGCACTCGTGACATTTATAATACTACAAAGACATTTTGAGTTATAATTTAAGGAGATGTCGCACTCAAAAATGGTCGATTTTAATATTTTTTATAAACAAAAAAATGATTTTTTTTTAAATCCTGGCCATCAGGCCCTCTGGCGTGTTATTAACAGTAAACCCAAATCTTTTCAGATTTTTAAATCGATATTTTAATTACGAAGTTTGGGTTGAAACATTACGCCTTCTTTGACTAAAAATTAACGACCCAAAATTATTTATTCAATTATTATAAAAAAGATTATTTTTCTTTAAAAAATCGATCCTTGAGGCGCTTTCTTATGTTTTAAGGTATCCATATGATTTTTTTCAAATTGTCAATTAAATATTTTACAGATAATTGGCTTTAAACTTATTTTAGACATGTTGGACTCAAATTACAGAAATCTACACTTTCCAACCCAAAAGTTTTGTTCAAAAAAAGTAATTTGTAACTCTGAAAAGTTCCACCAAGAAAGTTTTAAACATTTGGGTGGGCTTGACGGTTCGATTTTTAACAAAAAATAATTTTTTCATATATAATTTACTAAGCGATACTGTGCTGGTAATTTTCAATCGAAAAAAGCAGCAATATTTGGAACCCAAATATCAATCAAATCAAATTGACAAAATTCATATATATATATATATATTGTTTAATGAAGCCCGAGGACCTGACGGTGGTCGTTTTTTGAAAATCGATCCCCACTACATTAAAAAATTTAAGAAAATTATTATTTTAGGGCCTGACATCTCTTTAATATATCGGTAGGAATGCTAGTATTGCTGTTCGAACTTCGAAGTAAAATTGGCATAATTTATATCGATTAACTAATACTACATTTCAATAGCAGTTACTTAAAAATTAGAAAAAAATGAAAATAAACAAATTGTCGAACAACCGAATCATTATGGTATTTTACGAGTCAACCACACCGTTATTAGATCATACATAAATAAGTAAAACATCCGTTAATTCGAGTGGGAGTACCAAGCCACGCATACCGTCAAACTCGATTCCTAGGGTTGAATAATAAGTTTGCCTAGTCATCGCGGTTCGCAAGCGCGCGCGTAACGCTGCTAATGATCGGTGGCTCGTTACGTGATTTTGACACCGTTGTGCTGCGGCCCCATTGAAGTGTCGATTCTCTCTTTCCTTCTCTCTCTCCCTCTCTCTCTCTCTCTCGGTTCCTATACATATATACATATCGCAGGTATCTCTGTCGATTCTGGCAAACATTGTTAAAAACTAAGCAGACCCAATACCAGGAACGTGGCATTGTTTATTTTGAAAATTATACCGTTGGTCGGAGTTCGGAGGACGTCTGCCTGAACTGGAACCCATCATTCCGAGCCAACGGCTTGGCAAATTAAAAATATTTACAGTCGCTTCCTGCAGTGCCAAGCAAACAGAAAACAGTCCACGCCGAGAATATAACAAGGCCTTTATCTACCTCTGGTTTGTTGAGACCTCCCCTCTTTATACATCGTATTATGTTTCATCGACTACTCTCTCCCTCCCGCTCTCCCTCTTTTCCTTTTATTTCTTTTCTATCTTGCTCTGTGTATGTGTAGGTGTATGTATGCGCTACATCTCTTACTCATTCTCAGGTTTGTTCTTTATTTGTCTATTAAACGAACAATAAACATTTTTACCTATAGCGATTCTGTTTATTTTGTTTTCTTCTTTTTTACTTTTTAACGACTCGTGCGATTCTAGAAATGTTACATTTCTTTCTTCCGTGTTTGTTTATAATTACCGTTGGCTATATATATATATACCTACATTAAAAATTTAAGAAATTATTATTTTAGGGCCTGACATCTCTTTAATATATCGGTAGGAATGCTAGTATTGCTGTTCGAACTTCGAAGTAAAATTGGCATAATTTATATCGATTAACTAATACTACATTTCAATAGCAGTTACTTAAAAATTAGAAAAAATGAAAATAACAAATTGTCGAACAACCGAATCATTATGGTATTTTACGAGTCAACCACACCGTTATTAGATCATACATAAATAAGTAAAACATCCGTTAATTCGAGTGGGAGTACCAAGCCACGCATACCGTCAAACTCGATTCCTAGGGTTGAATAATAAGTTTGCCTAGTCATCGCGGTTCGCAAGCGCGCGCGTAACGCTGCTAATGATCGGTGGCTCGTTACGTGATTTTGACACCGTTGTGCTGCGGCCCCATTGAAGTGTCGATTCTCTCTTTCCTTCTCTCTCTCCCTCTCTCTCTCTCTCTCGGTTCCTATACATATATACATATCGCAGGTATCTCTGTCGATTCTGGCAAACATTGTTAAAAACTAAGCAGACCCAATACCAGGAACGTGGCATTGTTTATTTTGAAAATTATACCGTTGGTCGGAGTTCGGAGGACGTCTGCCTGAACTGGAACCCATCATTCCGAGCCAACGGCTTGGCAAATTAAAAATATTTACAGTCGCTTCCTGCAGTGCCAAGCAAACAGAAAACAGTCCACGCCGAGAATATAACAAGGCCTTTATCTACCTCTGGTTTGTTGAGACCTCCCCTCTTTATACATCGTATTATGTTTCATCGACTACTCTCTCCCTCCCGCTCTCCCTCTTTTCCTTTTATTTCTTTTCTATCTTGCTCTGTGTATGTGTAGGTGTATGTATGCGCTACATCTCTTACTCATTCTCAGGTTTGTTCTTTATTTGTCTATTAAACGAACAATAAACATTTTTACCTATAGCGATTCTGTTTATTTTTGTTTTCTTCTTTTTTACTTTTTAACGACTCGTGCGATTCTAGAAATGTTTCATTTCTTTCTTCCGTGTTTGTTTATAATTACCGTTGGCTATATATATATATAATCATAATGTGAATGAAACTAGCAGGATAATGTAATTAAATTCAAAAGAAAAACGCACTGCTGAGAACAGCATAATAAAACTACAAGTAAAAATCACTATAATTACAAGTAGCACTGTGAACCAATAACCCAACTATGGAAAACTGATAACATAAAAATAAAAAAATTGGAATTAAAAAGAAAAGGGGCAATTACTACAGTTCGGTTATTGGATTATTGAAAAAAGTTTCAATATTTCTGCAGACTGCACAAGACTCAAATAATTGTACTTGTACTTTGTGACACTGTACGTAAGAATTATTAATTTCAATGTATTAGCTGCAAAGTACTGTCTCGTGTCTTATCATTGAATCATTACACATTGAGAACATTATTTTTTTTCATCTGTAATGCACTAAAAATGTTAAGTAAATTTGAGTTCATTTAAAATTATTTTTTTTTTTTATTATACCATTTTTGCGTGCGTATCGCCGCAACGTTCAATAAAAATAACATATATGTTTGTTAAACAAATACGGCTTTGATGCAAAATCGATATATTTTTTCTATATTTTCGGACGCTGCGTGTAGTTTATATTGTAAAATCTATTTTTATTAATATTGATGCAATGTGTATATATATAAGAAAAAAAGTATCGTTAGTACGTTACGCCTCGACATTTTTTCTTTATGAATAAGTGTTAATTAGTATTTTCGATAACGAGTGCGTTACCTATACCTTTTGCAAATAAATAAAAATTGATTGAAAATTATTAAGAAATATAAATATTTTGTTGATGCGCGCAGCAGTGTATAAATTGAAAAGTATAACAATACGAGTGGCAATTAATAATTTTGTTAATAATAAGTTCAATTGTACAAATACAATTTTGATGAATAAATTGAAATTTATTTCGAATTTATTGTCGATATAAGGTATATTAATTAATTTTAACATTTTTCTCGAGCTGTTACACAATAGGAAACATATTGAAAGAAAGTAAATCCGAGTTCATCGAGAATGGAGAAGCGATAAGAATTGAGAATCGAAGAAAAAAATAAAGAAGGCAGGAACGGAAAGCAAATCCACGTGATTGGAAGTTTACGAACGTATACACCTACATTTGTCGTAAATGGTCATTTCTCCTTTTTTCTTTCTCTCTCTCTCTCTCTCTCTCTCTCTCTCTCTCCCATAGTAACGTCAGGGAATTAAAAGATAAGAAGCGAAAATCAAAGCGGCCCGATACATAAGGTAAGAGATCGATCGAAAAATCGATTAGAGGTTGAAAGGACAGAAGGAAATGCCATCGTAGTAGAGATCGTAACCGGTTAGTACGAAAGTGTGCACCTGCCTGAGCCGCCACTGCCGCATTGAGTTAGAAAATTGTTTTCATCGATTGTCCACTCTTCGTCTTTTTATACTCACTGCACACACGATACACGTACACAGGCCCATCCACTTCTAACGCTTTGTTTCTCACACATATGGCTCTTCGGATGCTGTTTGTCTTTTTCTCTCTTTCGTTCTTGACGCGCTTGATCCCATGCCAAAGCCGGAAGGATTCGCCCGTATGTGTGAGCGAACTTTCTTCTTTTCTTCGTTTTTTTTTTAACTCGCACGCAAGCGTGAACGCGTTATAACCCTCCTCTTTTCCTTTTTTTACTGCTTTCGCGGCTGGCAGCCAATTTCTTCGCTTCTACGCGCTTTACTCGACTGACAGTGTTGATAATTTTTGCCAGCGAGAATAACATGGGTTTTCGCGTGGAACAATTTTTTCGACGCTAATATCACATTTTAACGGGAAGATAAAAATTTGACGCATCCAAGCTATATGCTTTTTGATAAAATCACAATTGTGGGGTTGGTATACGTACAGTAGATGCGATGCGCGTTTGGTCAGACGCTGAGATTTCGTTACGCGTAAACTATGATCTAAGTCAATTAATTATTTTGTAATAACGTTTAATTTTTAAAATATTTATACAAATAATTGAATCGACTTTCTTTGAAAGTTACAATATACTATAAGAGATTACATCAAACTTTTTGTAATATTTCTCAAAAATGTTCAAAATTTAATAAATTTTTTAATTTTTATTTTTAGTCGCATGTGCGTTCTTAACGACGTACTTATAGACGAAATTGACATTTTTCTTTGACCACTTCTTTTTTTTTTTAGCTTCAGGCAAGCGAATTCTGAAAAAAAGTTTTCAGTTTTGACCAGAACTTTTTATGACTTTCGCTCGGTCGTACCAACGAAGAAAAAGAAATTTTCTAGAAAAATCGTAAGTCGTAAACGCAAAGAATTCTCGCATTGCATATAACTGTAATTTAATTTCTTATGTAATGCGTGATATAATACAAGTTGCATTTAATGATCGGGAAGTATTACTACAGTTTTGATTCTAAAGCAAGTACTATATCACTGTCCCCCAAATATATTAAAAAATAAATTACATTCTGATAATGCAATTATATGAATTATTGGAATATTTTTATATAGTTTGTTGTACACTGAGAGAAGCCTTGTAAATATTAGTACATCTATAAGAAAAATTACTATGTTGTGTAGGTTAGGAACGACAGACTCGCGCCGCTATAAAAATTGCTATGTAACATAGCAAATTTTAGTATAAACATAGTAATTTTTCATACATCAAGTAGCAAAAGATGCAATACCTATAGTGATTTTTGCTATAATTATATAAAACATTATGTTACATCAAGTCTGTCCCTTTCGTTCAATGGTACATAGTAATTTTTACAATAACGTTTCTCTCCGTGTATTATTGGAATTGGAGCCAGTGCACCCGTTCGTACTTTCCTCTAATTATGTATAAAGTTTTATCGAACATATATTTAATCTGAAATATAATTAATGTTACCTCATTGATACCAAATGAAATTAAAGTATAATTATATTTTTAAAGTAAAGTGTTTTGTTTCCTCATAGAGAAAGCTTTGTAATAGTAAAATTTTTCGACTCACTAAAAACATGTTATAAGTATGTTTTAACATACTTATAACATACTTATAACATATTATAATAATATGTCAGGAGTCGAAATCACATCTTTTTAGAAAACATTTGTAACGATGTGTGTGTGTGTGTTTTTTTTTGTTTATTTTGTTTTTTGGTTTACTTATAAAGTACTCTAATGTGGAACTAACCATATTTTTTGAATTAAATGGTTTTAGAAAATTCAAAGAAAAGCAAAAGAAGATAATTTTTTATATTTTTAATTGGCACCATCAAAGATTTTTTATGTCAATTGGAAAAAATTTAATCTAATTGAATAGAATTTTCTTATTATAAACAAAACCGCTGTCAATCCATTGATAATTATGTGTTCAATATAATAACTTTATAGTATTTTTGGAAGAAAATGTGTTTAAGAAAGAAAAGTAAAAAAGAAAATTTTTTATATTTTTAATTGATGCCATCTAAAATTTTTTATGCCAGTTGATGAAAAATTCTATTAGATTGTACATATTTTTTTTTTTTTTTTTGTAATGAAGAAAAATTCTTGGAATATTTAAAACAGAAAATTATGAATAATATTAATTAAGAATTGACGAAATAACCTTTCTTTTTCTATTTTAATCATTTTTTTATTACATTTTTCATATACATCTGTACTTTTTTTTATTACACAAATACTTTAATTTTTTTAGCTAGATATAATTAGCTATATAAGTTTCATTCAGAAAATAATAATATTTTTAGAAATGGAATATCATTTTGTTTCAATAATTAAATAATACTATATTGAATAAGTAAATATATACTATATAAAAAATACTATATTTTCCATATTATAATATGTAATATATAGTATTATGGGTATGTTAATTTGAGAAAGCTGCGTGCCAATTAATTGGCAACAGTTTTTTTTATTTACATTTAAACTTTTATAATTATTGTAACATATATTACATTCATTTTAATTTGTAATTTATGCAAAACCACTTCAACATTCATATCTATTAGTCTGTGACTTTATTATAAACTGTACTCAAATGAAAATAATTTTAATGATCTCAGTAATTTATTAAATTTATGTTACGCGAACATTAAAATGAATACCAATAAAAGTTATTCTTCAGATCTCCTTATGGAAACATTTCTAAATAATAATCCACGTTATCAGAATATAATAAGATCGTTACATTATTGTATTCTGATATCATTATCTCTACTCGTAAATAATGTTACCTACTTACATATTCCATATATTATAATCCAATGGGATGATAAGCTATTTGAGTCGAAAGTAAACTATATAGTAAAAAAAAGGTGTAGTTTCCATAAAATTTTACATTTCCACATCCTTCTTACACCCAAGTTCAATGCACGTAGAGGCTCTTTGAATAAGACTGGCGAGACAACAAAAAAAATATAGAAAAAAAGGGGGAAGAGAGAGGCTACCGCGAAAGAAAAGGCGAAAGGAACGTACATAGATATATATACATATACATATAAATATCCGAAGAAGAAGGCGCGAATCCCAAGAGAGAAACTCCAGGTGTGTGCATATATCTATCGAAGTGAGCGTGCACGGGTCTTTTACGGGTAGTGGGTGTACATGTAAAACGCGTAGACACGGAAAATTTCTGAGGGTCTTGGCGACATTGTCGAACGTGACTGCGTGTAACGGATAAGACGGTGGTACACTTTGCTAGTACGCCCCCGCTCGCGCTGCTTTTATGGATGGAGCGCGCGTTGTCCCGTGTCATAAGTCTGCCATGAAGTATGCTTTTGTTTGTTTCCCGAAGTAATAACGTCGGGAGTAACCCTTCCTCCTTCCCTCGGTTTTTTTTCTCTTCCTTGAATGAAATGGAAAGAGGCCATGGTGTACAGTTTTCTAGAAGAAGCTGCAACCGAGGGGGGGGGGGGGGGGAAGTAAAGAAAAATCAAGAGACTGTATAGGTTGAAGGAAACTCGAAACTCTGGCATGACGTTTATCTTAAAAGCAGGATCACGTTTGAGCGATGCGTGTAAAGGAGTAAGAAAGAACGAGACCGAAAGATGTTGGATAAAGAGAGAGAGAGAGAGAGAGAGGGAGGGAGAGAAAGAGTACGAGAAAGGAAAAAAATTGATAAGATTATGCTGGATTTTGTTTTCTCAGATGGAATGCATTACTTTTACGAGCTTTCGAGAATCCCAACATCCGCCTCTCTTTCTTTTAGCATATGTCACTTTATTAACAGGGTTCGCTGCACGTTGAAATGATTATACTTTATACTTTTTCACTCGAATTTTTTTTTTTTTAATGTTTACCTCCTACGAGAGATACATAGACGAAGAGAGAGCTGCATAAATTACAAAATTTTCCTCATACTTGGAAGTAATAGTAATTAATAATTAAAATATTATTTGACGAAAGTATAATTTATACAAAAATATGCGAAGTATAATAATTAATTATAATGCGTAGATATTTGACAACTATTTGATTGAACGTTTAATTTTAACGAAAATTCGGGCAATTGTAGATATTTGAATTTTCGTATTCCCGTGTGTAAAAAAAGAGGAAATAATTTCCCATAATATTTTACACATATCTAACATTTTCAGCATTTCCTAGGAGAAAAATGAATGCGCAGTACATGTTTTCAAATGAGAGCCTCGGAAGGAGAGAGCGTACGCTTTTTTTATCTTCTATTTTTTTCGCATTAAAACGATTGCATTTTCTCGGTATAGGTCCCTTCTTAGGGAAATAAGGTAAAATTTATTGCCACCGACATTCACTTGCGCACGGTCTCGCATTCCATTCATTAGTATTAATATAGTACTCGTAATTTCGTCTGAGCAACGTTTAATCAAACAACAATAACAATTATATGCATATATTGTAAAAAAAAAAAAGAAAAAAATGTAAAACGTATGACACATTATAATGATTCCACGTATTTTGTTTTGTATTGCAGTTGAACAACCGTACGATGCAATTTAAAACCCACACGTGGACCTACAAAGCCAACGTTCACAGATACGACGACAAAAATTACACTCACTCGATATTAAATTTGGATACGACGGGGATGTTTCACGACGGCCGTATAAAGGTTAAGTGTTACGCTGAAATAACACCGGTGTACAAAGCGTCTCATTCGATCGAAATCACTGAAGATGGACCGTATCTCGCATCGATTACCGGCGATGCGTCTCCTCACAGCCGCCGTAAGTATACGTATATATGTGGCATATACACGCACACACGTGCGCACACGCGTGTACTGCACCTATATATTATATAAACGTAAAAACCATTTGCCCGTGAGCGCGAATTTTCCCTTGAATAACCGTGCCAATGTTAGCTTCGCTGAGCTAATATTTTTACGGGCTATTATTTTAAGTGATTCATGCTTTCTTTTATTGTCCTCTGAAATTTTATAATTCTCAAATACAACTTTATTCCATTAACTGTTTTTCTTTTTCTTTTTCGGTTTTTCTTTTTTTTTTTTCCTCCCTCTCTCTCTCTTTTTATCATTTCGAGAAAGTGAATATTTCTCTCTTTTTTTTGTCGTACCGCTTAATTGTCCTTTTGTTCGAAGGAATAAATTATTACAACACGATATTGTTATGACTTCGAATTTATGCGCGCTGGATCCCGAATAAATTCGTTCTTCGCTAATGGTGTACTCTACTCGTTTCTTTTTTACCCCCAGTCGACGATTAAAAAATAATGGAAAATTAATCAGCTGTTACTTTGTTTGCTCGTTGAATTATTCAGTGAAAATTAATGCTTTTACGGGGTCTAAAGTATTGCTTGTACAATATGAATAGTTGAGTTTGTAAACACGTTGATGCAATGCTTTTTAATAATATTAACCAGAAAAATTAATAATTTCTCTGTTCGATATACATTAGTTTTGTTAGATCAATAATATTAGACTAAATAAATAAGTTAAGGGAATGACAAAATAAAAATTAATATAAGCACATATAATTAATATAAGCCATGAAATTGACTATGTATTCACAAATATTAATGTTTTATACAAAAAATAACGAGAATATTAAGCCCATGATCTTATCTATAATTGTACAATATTTCATGTATATTAACGAGAATGACTATTAGTCACCTTCATATAAAACTACGTTAATCAGAATTTTTTTGAAAAAGACATTACTTGATGTTTGTAATTTTTCTCGGTTTCGAAACATATATTCAATTTGAAAATAAAGCATATTAAAATGTCGCAGGGCAACCACTACAAAATTTAAGAAAATAAAATTCCTCCGGGATAGCACCTTCTACCTCTCACGTGTCCATATGGGCTTTAGCATTAAAATATAGGATTATTGCGCCTATTACAAAATAGTATATTCTTACGTATAAATAAATAGTAATGGAAGCATATTGCGGAAAAATTATTGTAGTACTGCAAACTTAAAATCAAGGCAATAAATATTATACTTTTTTCAAAAAAATTCTGAGTTAACGCAGATTTATATGAAGGCGACGAATTTCGAAGTATTCAATCGTTCTGCATACACGGAAAGAATTTTCTAATAACAAATTTCGTGATAGCACAGTATATACCTAGAGCGTATATTAGATGTTCAAGAAAACTTAAACTTAAAAATCATAATTATAATTTTCACCATAATATCACGGTAATTTTTAGATTGCTGAGCATTTTGGATATCCTAGTTTAACCGTATTTTTCACGGTGAATTTTGTAACAAATTTTCTTCGCGTACCGATAGCGATTTTCGAAATATTAATTTTATTAATTACTGCGACAAATATTTTGAAATTATGAAAGATTATAGGTTGCTCCATAGTAAAGTTTAATAAAAATTACAAATTTGTGTAAAATCAGTAATTTATAGTCAATAAATTATTCACAAGCAGCGGACACGGCCTTTAGGAAACGAATTTCTTTGAAACGAATATGATTATTTAGTTCAAATAAAAATTATGTTAAATTAAAATAAAATTATAAATTTTCGTTAATTTTTATAGAAACGATTACGTTGTTTTTGCATTTTATATACATATGTCTCTGGCAATACTTTGATTATACATAAATTGAACAATTTATACTTTTTAAATAAATCGAAGTTCAACTAATTAGTGTTAGTGCCAACTTTCTTCTCGTTTTTAGATATTATCTGTAAATTTAATAGAACTCGAGTTATTTATATTGGCGGAAAGTTCTTTTTCTCTAGATTGTTTAAAAACGTTGAATATCTTTATTCCTAAGGTCCATTGAACAAAACTCTGATATGCGGTTTTTCTTATTTGGACCAGAAAATTACATTCCGCAGTTTTAGATAAATTCGTTTCCCGAAGGTCATGTCCTTTTCTTATCAGTTAGTAATCGGCATACCTTTTCGCAAAATACTCTGATACTTTTAACAATAACAGAAAAAATCTTAAAAATCATTTTAATATTTTCTATAAAAAGATCATTCTCGATCCGCATTTGAACTGGGAGCTCCGGCCCATCCAGGACAGCGCATTACCAGTTTCGGTATAAATATTTCGATAAATATTTATATTGTTCGCTTATAAACTATTAGAAAACTATAAAGACCAAGTAAACTTTAAACATTAAAATGTAAAAATTGACGGTATAGAATATATAATTTTACACTTTAGGATTACAGTAACTAATACAGATTAATTTATGAAGAATAATCTCTCAAAATTCATTTGATAAAAATGTGTCTACATAAACCGCTCTTAATACTTTAGTTAACAAATGTTTAATCTTTCCGATAGACATTACGAAAATTAAACCCGAATAAATATTTAATATTATCAAACCTCCAAACGGAATAAATTCAAAATAGTATTATCTGTATACAGTATTACGGGTTTATATGCACCAAATACTCGGAAAATTGAATGTGACGACAAATATTAATTTTTCATCTCCCAACTGGTTAAATGTAAAATAATATAGTGACTAAGTAATTAACCAAATAAATTACACCTTATCGTTAATTAATATAATATAATTAGTTAATTAAATAAAACTTTAACAAGTCACCATAACGATTAATTCGAATCCGCTAATATATTACAATAAAATAACATTTATAGATATATATGTATGTATATATGTACCGCCTCTACAGATATATATATATATATATACATATATAAATATAATAATGAACAAAATATAGTATTGATAATACCAATAAGGAATCTGAGGTGTATGAATAAAGCGTTACAAATTGTCGGATTTACCCGCGTATGGTATATAATAAACGAATTCCACGAGTGCAGAGAGTTCAAGAAAACGACTGTAGGTTTATATACAGGCGAAAATAAAGCGCGCACGCGAGGAATAGTCGTTTTAACGGCATCAACGTTCCGTTTATATATAGATATATATATATTTACAGTCGTGCGCGTGATATAACAAAATAAACATCTTTTGATTGACCGTATATATAAGGAACCGAGGAGGTTGCACGGAGCTTTTATTGAAGCCATCAAAGCCAATTCCCGTGACTCTTAGACTCCTATATATATACATGTATATATGTATAAAAGTCGAAATAAGCGAGCGTTTCTGCCATTTGTGCGTAAGGTTTTACGAAGCTGTGGGGACACCCCTCCGCCAGTGTAATAAATTTTCACGACGAATCTTTATCGTTTACGCGTGATTACAGTTCCCTTTTGTTTAATTCCAATTGTTTTATGGATCTGTATGTATATATAGAGTTTGAACAATTTTCACCTGGGATATCTTATGAGCATATAGGTATATATATATATATATATATATATAAAGCTTTGTGGGGTTTTTTGCAACGTTACGAAGTAGAGAAAGGAAGAAAGAAAGGTGTATATAAACGTCTGTAATTAGTTTGCGGGAAATGCCCTTGCGTGTACACCTTTATTCGTTTTTTCCTCGTGCGATAAAGATCACGCGTGATAATGAAGAATTACGCTTAGGAGCTTTTTGTTAAACGTTAAATACCAGACGCGTGGAAAAAAGTTTGCCACCGTTTCGTGGTTTAATTACATCTTGATGGTTATAATCACTGGTACATTTCGAGGGTAGTTATTAATTTCATAAATATTCCTTCGTTTAGATTTTAGCGATATTCGTTTTTTTTTTCACGCGTTGCGCGAACGCGGATTATGAGTCATTTTCCTTCATCGGTATTGATTCTCTTCTCTCGAAATGTGAATATGCGTGAAAGTATATGCACTAATTATTTTTCATATCATTGCATCTATTCGATCCCAAAATCAACTTTCGTCTTCCTTCCCTTATCAACCGAGCTGAACACAGAATCGAATTACAATTTATAAAATATAATAATATTTCGAAAAGTATGACACAAAATTTCAGATTAAAATACAACCACATTCTCGTGAGATCGTTTAATAATTGTTTGTAAACAAAACTGCGTCTTCTCGTACATTTTCAAATACTGTTATACATTATATAATTTATTATTGAATTCAGATATTTAAGTAATATGTTGACTTTGACAGCCCCTTGATCTTGTCAATAAATTCGACATGAAATCTTTTATACATATAATAAAGCGTGTTCGACGCTCTCTAAACTAAAAAAATCAATCTGCATATTGGCCGTACCATATACCATTTACCATTCTCTAAGTTGTGCATATATCTACATACACACAGCTTGCTCTCTCGCTCCCCCTCTGCATATGGATGTGTGAGTGTGTGTGAGTATAATAGGAGCGAATCTTAGCGGAGAGTTTCAGCAATATGCCATCTATCAGTAGCATCCAAGCCAGGTTTTCCCGTTCTTATCTTTCCGAAAGATCGCTCTAAACTTTTTAACGATAACCAGTTGACCCATTCGGAAGTAGTACAATGACCGAGAAAGTGGAGGTTCGGTAAAAGGGGGATATAGGACCGGGAGAACCGGAAAATATATTAAGGTAGATAAATTGGGGAAAGTAGAAGAGAAAAAGAAGGAAGGAACAAAAAAAGTGCAAGGGAGGAAAACTAAACGCAGAGGAAAAGCTCTGTGGTGGAGTTGGGTATATATAGGTATACACAGGTGCATAAATATATAGATGGGGAAAGACCGGGAAAGGGAGAAAGGACGATATAAAGAGAATAGAAAGATATAGCGGTTTACTTGGCCAGAGCGAAGGATGATAACGCCTTCTTCCCCCGTTCGTCCCACCGAAAACTCGAGTTATTATACCGCGAAACGAGCGATTCTTATCGTCCAGCCCAGCCACGTCTTCTTCGTCGAACACAACACTATGTGCCATTGTACTCGTTTCGGCTCATTTCCGGTCGTGAATGAACACACCGGTGGAAGTAGGAAACTGAATTTAATGACCCATCTCGTTCGGCTGGGTTCCTTATACACTTATACTAAAAATCGCAAAAAACTTCTACCTTCTTCCCTCTAGCTCGGGAGAGAGCGCCCGTGAATTCCGGATGCCGCGGGTTTCGTTTGTGTTTTACTTCGAACTTTCTCCCGCCACCCCCCCCCCCCCCCGCTTCTCTTTCCATATATACGTATATATACGTATACACTCCGATTTTTCTTGCTCACAGTTCGTTACGGCGGACGGGGAGGGAGTGGCTGGTAGGGATAGGGAAACAGCACGTCTTATAGCCTTCGAAGAATTTTAAAAGCAACGCGGAAAGTGTTCTATAATATATTTTTATTGGCCTACGTAGAGATATTTAAATTAAGTGCACCCGGTATTTTCCGGCGTTCTTTCCACTTACATTACAGACCCTTTTCCAGTATCGTAAAACTTTATCGTCGCTAATTTTATGAATATTGACGCGCGTAAAAACTTTTTTAAACTTATAAAACGAATTTTTAATTTTACCCTTATATATATATATACATATCTGTATATGTGCGCGTACGATGTACACGTATACCTATAGTTATATAAGCCTGAATTATAAAGTAATAGAATTAATAAAGTCGCTGTATAGGGTCATCGCAATTTGGCAATGATGGGTAAACGACTGTTTCCGAAAGTTTTATATTGGTTAACTAATTGAGAAAAGTGGATTAACGTATAGGAGTCCTGAGTGCGCTATAAAATCACCAGTATTCGGCACGATTTCCTTATTTTATGGGTATCCTGTCTTACGATTTAACAATTTTACTGATCAATTTATTATCGGTCGGTATTATTCTTATCCGTCTAATCTACACGCGAACTCTGTAAATTTCGTATAACGATTATTTTTCTACAATTTCCCACTAAACGACTGAAAGAAAGGTTACATTTTTCATTAAATTTTTGCTTTGAGAATGAAGCACCGAATCTAATATTCCTTTTGACAAATTATTCAAACACTCGATGTTACCTTAATCACCTTGACAAGGATTTGTAAACGAGGTATTAGTAAAAATGTAATTAACATAAGCAACTTGAACTTTCGAGAGTTCTCGTACACTGTTTAGATACGCAAGGGTATAAAAGAAAATTTCTACGAGGATCGTTGGCATGCAAAGCCTTCGGTAGTAGTATCATCTTATTATAATACACTAATTAAATTTAAAATTATACTTATCATATTTTTATACTCTAAATTACTCTTTTCTCTGGTTGTACGACGAACGTCAAATTTTTCATTTAATCAAGGTGATATTTATTATTTTGATTAAATAAGTTGTTCATGCATATATATGGGTATATATAACTTATTTTGGTGGGGATGGTGTATATATATATATATAACGTATAAACGCGTTGTGTTACTTGTTTATGCATGAACATATAGTACTAGACGGTATATACCTCAAGATCACAGAGATAATATGGGCGACGAAATTTTGCATAGAACTTGGAGGCCATGGGCTTATATATTTGTTTGGGTATATCAGAAATTAACATAGTGTATATACGTTATAGTACGAAAGAACAAAATTAAATACATTAACAGATGGAGGAGGAGGAGGAGGTTGGGTGGAAGTGTTGAGGGGGAGGAGGTGGAGGAGAGAGAGCTTCTTTATAAGCGGAAGATTATTTTTAATTAGATTTTTTAGTAATTAGAAAACTTCATAAAAGCCAAGGCTTCTTAACGAGTTTCACTGAAATTATTTTGTGGCTCTTTATGCTTTCTCAAAGAGAAAAGCTTTGTGTTGTTTTGAAAATATAATTTTACGATATTTGAACAAACAAATGCCCTCGCAGAAATCATAAATTATGTTGAAACTTAAGTTCCTTTTTTTTAATGCTCGTTGTTGTTGTTTGTCATTAGGTTAATCTATACTCGAATAAATTATATTTTTTTCAGAAAATTCAATTTTGCAAAATTATTTGTTTAATTGGAATCTATCTTGTAATTATATTATTATAATTATATTGAAATGCTTTTCTCCAAGTTTATATCACCATGAAATATTTAGTAATTTAGAGGTGCTGTTATGATATTCCTATTGTGATATATTAGATATTGTGATATACCTGGAAATTACAAGGAGACCTGGACATTGTCTAAATGGCTAGTGAATTTTCCTCATTAATCATCCCAAATAATCAAAAATTTTAACTAACTAAATTAAGCATCATAAAGAATCATAAAGAAAAAAACCACTGCCAATTAATTGGTACGTAATATAATATAGTATTCTTTATATAGTATATTTAATTATTCAATAGAGTATTACTTAATTATTTAAAACAAAATGATATACAATTTTCAAAAATATTATTATTTATTGAATGAAACTTATGTGGTCTAGTTATAGTTATAAAAAAAAAAATAAAAAATAAAAAAATTATTCATAATCTTTTGTTTTGAATAATCCAAGAATTTTTCTCCATTATAAGAAAATTGTGTATAATCAAATTGAATTTTTCATCAACTGGCATAGTAAATTTGAGTTCAATATAAAAAATTATGTTTTTTACCTTTCCTTAAATTTTTTAAAAACATTTTTTTCCAAAAATATGGTTATATCCACATTAGACTACTTTATAAGTAAACAAAATAAACAAAATAAACAAAAATACACACACACACACATACATCCAAGCAGACATTTTCTAAACAGATGTGATTTCGATTCCTGACATGTTAAAACATTCTTATACCATGTTTTTAGCGAATCGAAAAATTTTATTATTACAAAGCTCTATATAAGAAAGCAAAACGTTACAATTTTTTAAAAAATTAAAAAATTATTTTAAAATTATATTTTATTTGAAATTTAAATTCTACTAATTCTCCTACGAAAACTTCTTATTTACTTTATATTTTTTTTACGCATTATCCGATGCTAGTGTAGAAATATAAATTAGTAATTAATAAGTTTAAACAATTTATTCATCATAAATATAAAAACAAAAGATGAAAATGACACCAGAGATTACACGCATTATCCAGTAACCCCAAGATTTAAGCGACGTAGATAAATTTATCACTACGTGAGTTGAATAATAAAATTAAAATGTGACAGACATGAGTTTCGGCTACTCTATACGTTTAACGTATATATATATACGTATATATTTTTTATCCCGAGCCATTTTTTATCACAACAATGGTTTACATCGATGGAAGTGGAAAAAAAATAAGCGAGCGAAAAGGACACGCAGTAACAAAATCGAGACAGCTACACACACGTATATAGACCACTGATTTATTAAATTCGAAAAGACACGCGTGATACGTCCCCTGCGTATGACTAAAGGGAAGAGGCATAAGTATAAGATAGAAAACACCAAAGAAAAAAATCATTTTCTTTTCGACGTACAATCCTATATGAATAAACATAAAAAGCTCTTGAGTTGTCTCTACGTTGCGACTACTATGCGGAAAGAGGGTTAAGAAAAATCGTCATAATGAAAATATCTGGGCATGACGCAGCACGAGTCCCCCTTTTGTTGTGATATCAATCACCGTAGAAGAGGGTAGAGAAAGAGAGAGCGAAATACTCGTCGTAAATTTATTACGTGAATCATGCTTGTATATATGCCTGCGAAAAAGTCAAAGCCTCGAAATCGAATTAGCTTTCGAGAGGGGTATGCTTGTCGAGATAACGTCTATTCTTCTCTCTTTTTCTCTACGAAAATTTTACGCTCCTGTTTTCTCTACCCTTCCCCTTTACTCTCTCTCTCTCACTATCTCTTTCTCTCCCTATATATATATTGGTCGTCCCACCGTTTTGTCGAGGGAGTAATCTTGGTGCGGCTCGGATTACGGCCGACGACAGATTTAAGTGCGTCGCGTTTATTTTGAGGGTTACTATACACTATATACAGGATTCCTTTTTTGTGATTCTTTGTAATTTTGTCCTTCGATTACTCTATACTCGATATTGATTAAGTAGCGTTAAATGATAGTCCACTATTTTCAATTAATTGCTTCGTTTATAAAATATTTTTTTTATTGGTCAATACGCCATTAATCACGCCGAGGAAGTCGCCTAGACGTTTTTTTTAACTTATTTGTATCATCGATAGTTATGTTTTGACGTTGCACGTGTACGTTTTATTAATTAATCTTCATGGATTTGATTTTCTATTACAACTGCATTAATATAGATAATAACAAATAAAGTAAAAAAAATCCAAAATCTTGTTAGTTTGTTACGGTTATTCAAAAAATATATAAATAATAACCTTTCATAATAACAAATTTTATCTGTGTAATTTAAATGTGTAAAAAGTATGAAAACAATGTTAATTAATACATTTCAGCGTATAGCTTGTACACGTATACGTTGTTTACTAATATTATAAAACAAAAATGCAACGTGAAGGACTTCTTAACAATAGCTAGGAATTTTATACATTGGATATCACGTAGAAATAAATTATACGTTGTTACAATGAGTTTAAAATAATATATGTATTCAAACACCACGGAATAAATGTACAATGCTAAATATTTTAAAAATTATACGTGTACATTCGTCTAATTTATTATTTTTCTTCATTGAATGCCAGCTTATATGATGCTATTCAGATGAATATATATAACACAATGCTCCGATTACCGAAAAATATAAAGAAAAAAAATTATTGAGATATAAACGTTTGTATTAGCAACTTTTGAAAATAACTAATCTCTAATTTTCAACGGTGTATCGGCAAAAAGTGATTGAAACTCGTCAAATGTCAAAATCGGTGAAACGCAGATAATTTTGATTATTTAGGCGAATTAATCATCGTCTTTGTAAACCCATCTCTAATTTTTACATACAAATATATATATACGCATCAATAGGCAATGCAAGACACATTTTCTCTGGTAATAATGTCAAACAGTTACATCTCATAACCTTCAAGTTAACCAAGTCATCGATATACGTATAGTCTTCCGAAAATGTGTATTCGGCATTTCCTTTCATTAATTTCCGAAAAATAATATTTATAAAATTCTAAATGAAGCTCACAAATAATTGGAATGCCCGTATAAATTAAGAAAAACCAGTTTGTAATTGCAGGTAATACGTATAGAGGTTGAGAATGTTTGATAAAGCATCACGTGCAATATTATAAACTAATTTTCGAAGCTGATACATCTGAACGAGGAAACGTGAGCCCATAGAAATAGAGAGGGAGGGGGGGGGGCGAGGAGGTTTAAAGGCAATTGACGATCCAGTCGCGATTGCCAATTGGATCTATTAAATTGCCAGTGGCACCCACGAAATTGGAAAAGTCATGTCCGACAAATGCGCCGAAAGAAGGGATGCCGGAGGGATATATGGTTTATATATACGCGCGAAAGAGAAAGGGAAAGAGCACACATGATTCACTGTCAGCGGCAACACTGAGCTAGCTGTCTCGTTAGCCGCTCGCATGATTTACGTCTCTCTCTCTCTCGCACACGTATATGTATATACATATGTGCACATGCTCAAAATGTTATATGTGTATACACGTACACCCGCACGCAGAGATACACACAGAGACACACATAGATATTTATGTTTAGAAAGTGTCGTGGAGACAAGAAGGGCGGTAGGTATGCGTATAGACACCTCGGTCAACGCGCCAATAAAATCGTTGGGTCCGTCTATTGCCAATACCATTATATACCGGCGTAAAGGCGCGCGAGAGTGCCGATTTAAAAAGCCATTTGTGCCGCTTCCTTTCGCACTCGATTTTATTCGCCCGAGCCTCCTCGTCTCAAAGGGCTGGTTGCGCGTATGTGTATTCCGTATATATATATATATATATACGTCACTATACGCGAGAAACGGCTGTTTCTACCTCTTTATTCAATCGCGCTGAGAAGAGGGATTCTATATCCTCGCGACGATACGTGAGCCGTTTTATTGCACGCTTCGATGCCTCGGACATTTTTATTTTATCCATCACTCTTACACTCGCGTCTATCTCTGATCTTTTTATTCGATAAACATCTTATGCGCGTAAATTCCTATTTTTTTTTCTTACCCTCGCTTACTTCACTTTCTTCTTTTTTTTTTCTCGTCCTTTAATTCAATCGTACATATATTTACTTTTTTTTCCTTGCTGCTACGTGGTTTATTCGGGTGTGTAACTATCCCCCCCGGTGTATTATAGCGTTCCAAACGCGTATTAAAAATATTTGTGCTCGTTTAAATCGTATAGTCGATTGTTCTCCAATTCGTAATTGCGACACACGTTTCGAAACGTTCAATCGGTTATTTATACGTAGTAATTCGTAATTTGACAAAAATTCGAATTGATGTAACGCGTTTATAAAAAAAATTACCAGTTTGAGAAATTGGTTCGTGCCCTCTATTAATTTGTAAAAAGCGGTTCTTAATGATCTATGGAAGATAATGCCTCGCGCGCAATGTCTCACTTTGCGGATAACGTCGAAACTTTGCTAGTTACACCGAATTCGAATGTCGTATTTAATATGTCGGACTAAAACACGAAAACTAATTATTATTTGGATCTATTACGTTTGATATATACGTCCGTCGTTTTCATCCGGCACTCTGTAATGAAAATTCGGCGAATCAATTTGCACGTAAAAAAATGTGTATAAAACCAAACATTATCCCGAATTATTTTATCGATCTTGGCCAAGCCAAATTTCCCGATGTAAAAATCAACTGTTCGTTCAATCGCGTAATCGATTAATCAGCTCATCGCGGTTATTTAACCATTTACGATTTTAATTAATTCAATTATAATGTTACAGTAATTCAATTATTCTAATTAAAACCTCAGCGGTAATTAAAATTGTTGTTGAATCGTTTATTACCGAGTGATACATGCATCTATCCGCGTTAAAGTTGAAGTAAATAAAAATATTAATATTTCAGGCACTCGCTGAGAGACAGTTAAAAGTTCATTTAAAAAAACCTCGACAAACAACCCATTCGTTTATTAAAAAAATTAAGAACGTCGTAAAAAAAGTATGTTAAGTTTCGTTTGAATGGCGTCTAATGTACTCGACTTAAATCATAATATTTATTACTCAATTTCCGTAAGTAGCTTATTTACTTTAGTTCCTCTGTCTCAGCTGGATTAACAAATGGAAAATATGAAATGAGAGAAATTGCGGTATATAGATTCCGTTCGTTGGTATTAACGTACACACACACACACACACACACATACGGACCATCCTTGGTATAGGTCCGACTAGAATCTGTCTAATGGAGCTTTACGTAGATAAGCGTCACTTACGCACTTATGGCTTCTTCGCCCTCTGGATTTTATAGCTTTTCTCCCTCTTATAGCTTTTAACCCCCGATTTATTTTGAATTCAATTGCCTACGTTAAAAACGGGCGGGCCGTGGGGTAGGGAGGAGAAGGGGGAGTGACATCTAATTTCCAGATGTGAATCGTTAATTTTAACTCGCGATCAAGCTTATCTTCAAAATTGTATCGTTTTTATGCATTTAAAATGTGAGTCATGTACGTATATATATATATAGCCACCTGGTAAACGTTAAATCAAATCAAATATCCTTTTAATTAAATTTTTATGTTATTAAGATGTAATGATTAACCATAAACGTATATATATACAGTTTATAAACAGACATATATCAAAGAAAAAAAAACCGGATCGTGTATATTGCGATTGGCGTAAAAGGTATATATATACGACGTAGATTCCGTAAACAATGCATTAAATATATCAACCGAATAAATATAATCGTATATTTTCGACGTGTACGTCATTTTACTTTATCATTTTCCCTGTATTTCACGCCAAATTCGCGGTTAATTTAATAGTGTTTTTCGTTGACGAGAATTACGGCAAACATTGTACTACTCGCGATAGAAAAAAAAGTCCCGCAAATTTCCAGCATCAGCACAAAGTGACTAGAGCAAGAAGAAGATAACTAAAGGCGGTAGAGAGAAACGGAGAAATGTGTTCTCTCCCTCTCTCTCCCTCTCTCTCTGTATATACACATATATACGTACATATATACAGATATACGTGTATACGCGTACAGGAAGGAAGGAAGGAAGGAGAACGAAGCTGAGTTTCTTCTTCGTCGAGTAGTAATTTAGTTTTTCCCTGAGCTTTCGGTATGGAGGGGGAGAGCTTCTTACTCACAAATTTAATCGAGAAACTACGTCGTCATCTTTAATGCGATTCTTCGCCTCCTTCCGCAACTTCTTGTCCCGGTGTCTCTTCCTAAATTATTGACGCGCTAAGCCGAAAAATCCAGTATTTGCATCTAATTACGCTCTGTCATTATTAACATCGATTTAACTCCAAACATTTTTCATGGTCCTATATACGCGCAATTATACACCGGGTTAATCCACCTGTTTTTCCTTCCTTTTATATGGAGGCGCGTCGGTTATATTTTTATTTCGAGTTACCCCATACCGATGAGTTTCGAAATACATAATTGCTAATCGAAATGTTGTATTCTTTACAGAAATTATTGTAATTAAAATACACCGATCTGAGGAACTAAATTTTCATTTTCATTAAATATATATACTTTTACTGCACGATATATTTACTAAACCATCGGTTTGTATAAATAATGAACTTAAATATCACTACGCAAAAATAAGTTGTAGAAATTTTTATACAAAAGTATATGGAGAGCTTAATAGTTTATCTAAAATTTACTTGTGCGTATATTTATATTTTTTAGCTTGTCGTGTACAAAACTTACATATCTCATTAGATAAATGCCGCAATCGCGTAAAACTATTAAATTAGGGATTTAATTGCCCATTACGTAAATTGCATTTTTTTCGATTAGTATATATTTCAAAAATATTGATGTAATGGATAAACCATTTTCGATATTAAATATTTCAATAAATGTTTTTACCATCGCCTCTCCCAGGCATTTTAACTTATTCAAATATTCATATTTACTCTTTGCGTTTATTTATGAGATACGATAAAGAAAAAAGAAAAATAACACGGTATTTTAAAATTTTTTAATAAAATGAAATCTATAAATAAATAAATAAAGTTACAATCCATCAAACTAATGCACTGCATTTAATAGTTCGCTAAACCCCCTGTTTGATAAATTCATAACTTATAAGCTTATATATGTGATCGTATATATTTATATAAGAAAGCAACGTTGTATGTATAAATATATACATATGTGATATATAAATTCAGAGATTTACCGTAAAATTCAATTATTGAATCATTATATATATAGAAGAAAAATCCTATAACTTTTATATGAAACTTTTTTCGATGGCAGGCTTTGCTAACGCAATAATTGGGATTAAAGATTAAAATGACTCACCCTATATATATATAGATACTTTTAAATCTTTAGAATCAATAGATAAGACGTATTCAATCTTGAGTTTATATTATCTTGTACTCCCTAAAGTCAAATTCCTTAAGGAAGTAACTTGCATATCTGATACGAGAGGGGGAGTCGCCTCGGTGTCCGAACTGCCCGAAGGCTCGTTATCTCAACGCCAACATAACCCAGACTGTATATTATTCCGTTTTAATAGAAATATCAATTGAACGAATTGAATAAATTTACAAAAGCGACGATACTTAGTCGAACGTTGATTTATTCTACTACTTTCTTAAAAATAATGTAACAGATGATAAGGCACCGTGCTGTAGATCAATGCGATTTCTAGTACTATCGGGAAAGCTCTTTACGTTACAATTTCGTCCCATCGAGAATTTTATTCGAGTACGACTAGGGAAAGTTCTAAACATATCAACATCTAAACTGTATTCAAGTAGTGTACATATATACTTTGGTGGTACTTGTATTGAATAGAAAATAAGTACGTCTACCTGCATTGAATATGACAGTGATATTAGAAACTTGGGGAGCCGCATCTATGTACGGGCAACTGAAAAATAATATACACTTTATGTGGTTAGAAAATCGTAATTGAATTAAAATTTGTAACTCGCGTTTACGCAATTTATATTAAACTAAATTTTTCATTAAAATTTTTATATATCTCTTTTACATCACTCTTTTTCAATTGTAGTAATTGTTCGAAATTTCGTACAATTTATTGTTGATTGTTTAATATGCTTAATGGGGAAGGAGTGTGTCAAAGTCAACTTTTATCCTCTCTAGCTTATCGACCGAGTTAAACGAATAATTTGAATTACAATTTATAAAACATTACAGTATTTGACGCAAGTATAAGAGAAGACTTTTGCGCGTTTGTTTACAAACAATTGACCTCTCTGCGAAATTAAAAACTACAATGCAGTGGGTTTCCGAGAACCATCCCTCACCAGGAATTGTTGATTATTGATTTTTATTTATACTTTTAGTAAAGTGTTTCTCGAAAACTCGATTGCATTTGTTTCAAATGTGCATAATCCAATTGTTGTATTGTTTGTAAACAAAGTGAGCGTCTCTCCCCTTCTTTACCGAGCAAAAAAAGATAATTATTACAGTATTTAAAAAAAATATCCAAAAACTAATACAGAACTCCGCTAGATAAATATAATAAGTAATTCGACAAAATGTACGATTTTCCGTGATTTTTCGGCGCCAAAATTTTTTCGACTAAATAATTTTTAATAAATAAATAAAGTTACAATCCATCAACTAATGCACTGCATTTAATCGTTCGCTAAACCCCCTGTTTGATAAATTCATAACTTATAAGCTATATATGTGATCGTATATATTTATATAAGAAAGCAACGTTGTATGTATAAATATATACATACGTGATATATAAATTCAGAGATTTACCGTAAAATTCAATTATTGAATCATTATATATATAGAAGAAAATCCTATAACTTTTTATATGAAACTTTTTTCGATGGCAGGCTTTGCTAACGCAATAATTGGGATTAAAGATTAAAATGACTCACCCTATATATATAGATACTTTTAAATCTTTAGAATCAATAGATAAGACGTATTCAATCTTGAGTTTATATTATCTTGTACTCCCTAAAGTCAAATTCCTTAAGGAAGTAACTTGCAATATCTGATACGAGAGGGGGAGTCGCCTCGGTGTCCGAACTGCCCGAAGGCTCGTTATCTCAACGCCAACATAACCCAGACTGTATATTATTCCGTTTTAATAGAAATATCAATTGAACGAATTGAATAAATTTACAAAAGCGACGATACTTAGTCGAACGTTGATTTATTCTACTACTTTCTTAAAAATAATGTAACAGATGATAAGGCACCGTCTGTAGATCAATGCGATTTCTAGTACTATCGGGAAAGCTCTTTACGTTACAATTTCGTCCCATCGAGAATTTTTATTCGAGTACGACTAGGGAAAGTTCTAAACATATCAACATCTAAACTGTATTCAAGTAGTGTACATATATACTTTGGTGGTACTTGTATTGAATAGAAAATAAGTACGTCTACCTGCATTGAATATGACAGTGATATTAGAAACTTGGGGAACCGCATCTATGTACGGGCAACTGAAAAATAATATACACTTTATGTGGTTAGAAAATCGTAATTGAATTAAAATTTGTAACTCGCGTTTACGCAATTTATATTAAACTAAATTTTTCATTAAAATTTTTATATATCTCTTTTACATCACTCTTTTTCAATTGTAGTAATTGTTCGAAATTTCGTACAATTTATTGTTGATTGTTTAATATGCTTAATGGGGAAGGAGTGTGTCAAAGTCAACTTTTATCCTCTCTAGCTTATCGACCGAGTTAAACGAATAATTTGAATTACAATTTATAAAACATTACAGTATTTGACGCAAGTATAAGAGAAGACTTTTGCGCGTTTGTTTACAAACAATTGACCTCTCTGCGAAATTAAAAACTACAATGCAGTGGGTTTCCGAGAACCATCCCTCACCAGGAATTGTTGATTATTGATTTTTATTTATACTTTTAGTAAAGTGTTTCTCGAAAACTCGATTGCATTTGTTTCAAATTGTGCATAATCCAATTGTTGTATTGTTTGTAAACAAAGTGAGCGTCTCTCCCCGTCTTTACCGAGCAAAAAAAGATAATTATTACAGGTATTTAAAAAAAATATCCAAAAACTAATTACAGAACTCCGCTAGATAAATATATAATAAGTAATTCGACAAAATGTACGATTTTCCGTGATTTTTCGGCGCCAAAATTTTTTCGACTAAATAATTTTTAATAAATAAATAAATGTAAATTATGGAAATCGAAGACACCATTGTCCTTTGTTTGATCATTGCCTATGACTATGTTAAATTTCAAACAAAAATATTGATTTATTCAAAATCGGCATTGGGGCTGTGACTTTCAAATCTATGATCTTAAGGAAAAAAACATAGAATCAGATTTCCTTCTGATAATGCGATTTCTGATTACATAAATGTTTTTATGTTGAAATTTACTGGAGTAACAGATAATATACTCAAACGAAAAGCAGGGAAGGCACGATTTTCCATAATTTATAATATTTATTTAATCAAAGTAGGTTTTTCGTCTCCATTGGCTCGATCAGTAAAATTTGAATATTATACTCCGTTAATAGTATTAACCTAACACGAATTTATGTACTTTAATACAGTTTTCTTAGTGCTAATAACATTATTATTGTATTAGATAAGGGTTGCATAATTAACTTCTCTTGGGTAGTTTGGTAGATTGTTCAGCATGATTTTTCATTTCATTAGGTAGCTTGATTTATTGACGTTGATTTTTCAGTTGGACTGCATTTTACAGTATAATCCTTCCTAGGAAAAATCACATAGTTTAGATTCTTCATTTGTTACAAGATGACACAGGGTGAAATTCACGTATTTCCTGGTAGCTAATACTTTATTTGTACCGGTACGTAAATTGTGAAACCATACGTAACCAAATAAAGTAAGAAAACATGAAATAAAAATATAGATTTGAGTTGACGATCGATTAATTTTATGTCTTTAGATTTTAGGTTTAGCAAAATGTATTTCACGAAAAATTCACTGGTGGAATATTGTACTGGAGCACGTGTTACGTTAGCTCAGGGAAATTCGGTGAAGGGAAGAGGGATAGAGGCGCCCTTCGGGTAACGCGTAACGCGCCCCGTAATCTCATCGTTATAGACGCGTCCGAATCGCCGTCGAGCTCCGATTTACGGGCCTTCGCGCGACGGTTTATGATCACCCGAGAATGGCATTGCTGCGCCCTACGGTACGAAATTCGAAAGCACGCACGGCGGCTTCTTATACGACGCGTTCTGCAACCTCGCCCTCAGCCTCGCCGAGGAGGTTGCATAATATGCTTACCTCCAACTTACTCTCTCGCTCGCGCATCCTCTCTTTATACCTACTTCGATTGTCCTCGAACGGAAATTTTTCTCGAAATTCGTCTCACGCAAAGTATCTCCCGCATACCCTTTTTTCAGCTCAAATTTTATGGGCCGTGGTATAAATTCCTAATTTCGCATTCCCTCCGTTTTTTTTTATTATTTCCGCCTCTTCGGCGCGCTACGGGAAAAATGTGTTATGAAAATTTTGTACAAAAAATGTAAATTTTATACCCTACCACCTCTCCTCCACATTTTTTTTTCTCTCGAACCGAAGAATGTTAAACCATTTTTTAATAATATAATTTATTATTGGTTTTATCGATCACGTTGTTTAAAAAAAAACAAGAAAAGTTTTACTTCAGTTGTTACGCTATCAATATGAACTTTTAATCGCAATACTCAAATTCTTCCACAACGTTGTAATAAAGTATAAAATTAAGTTTATAGGTACTACAGTACATTTTACAACGCTTTCAAAAAAATACAACATAATAAGTAGTAAAGATTTCACACGCACTAAAAGTGTTGAAGGTTCAGATTTAGTAATAACAATAAAACCAACCATATTCTTTAATTAATCCTTATTTACTTTTTTCGTTAATATTAATTAACATCGTTACATTGAAATTGATTAATAAATTACACTTTATACATGTTCAAACTCTATAATAATCATTCGATACATTTATTTATGGTTTAAAAAATTTAAATTCACTAATAATATAACGTAGAATAATTAACTAATTATTTTTATTCCTGGACGTTAATCGTAGTGCAACGGAATTCTCGAAATGTAGGAATGGAATGCAAAATAGAATTTAGTGTGTATACACGATCAATTTTATTTTTAACCTAAATAACGCTAATCATTCGAGCAAACGTAGAATACTCCGGATGCTCTCGGATATGCAACAAAGAATTATTTTATTTTATTTATACCAATGATAAAATTTAAAAATACGATGAACGAGTAATTAAACTGATTATATATATACATATACATTTAGCGATAAAAGCATATAAAGTTAAATGAATTTGAACAAAAATATTTCCACATTATGTATCATAATTTAAAATCGTGTAGTTTCCATAAATCAATTGCAGATTTTATTAATAAATCATTTATATATACGTCCATCGTGCAATTACACAATAAATGAAACATTATAAATTAATAAATAATGTTAATATCGCACCGTAAACTAGTAAATAATGGAAATCGATTAAAACAATTACGATGAAAAAAAAGGAAGGAAGTACGAAACAATCTGTAAGAACATTAGAAAGAAAAACCCCATTTGGCGAAGGAGTAAAATTAACAAAGAGTCTAAAGTATAGAATATACAGAGTCTGGTGTAAAGCTAGGAAAATATAGGGCGCAGAGTGTGTATATGTGATATAGAATAGGGGCGAATGTCCAAGCAATATTCATTCGGCGGAAGAGACGGTGTATATAGAAGTTCATTGGATGCGCCCGCGTCATGGAAAGATCGTATCTCAAATGGGTCTCTCATCCCTGAGCCGCGACGCTATCTTCGGGAGTCGCGGAGCTCACGTACACGAGCCCAGAACCTCTTCTATTCCGTACGAAACTGGCAAAGTCGGAATTGTCACGTCCCAAATAATTCGAACAACCCGGGATTTCCCCCGTCAAAGGGAAACTGCCTGTCTCTTTCTCCCTCTCTCTCTCTCTCTCTCTCTCTGGTAAGACGTTATATTTGTCACAACGCGCCCAGAACGAACAAATACGAGAAATACCCGAATGTACAAAGTCGCTCTTGTATCATCGGTCCGAGAAAACCTTGATTCGCAATTGAATATGCCTTTGTTTAACTATTTTTCGCCGTGGTTATAAGTGTGCAAGTCTCGATTCACGCGGTAATATCGTACCTTTTAGGATTTTTACTATAGATAAAGTGAGGCTTTTATTCATCCCTTATTTACATTATCAATAAATTATCGCATAAAATGTAAAAGAATTTTTCAAACTTTATGGTTTTATGAAACATGGAAAAAGATTTAGCAGCATTGCTTAGTAATAATTATTCAGTACTAATTCTAATTCGAAATTTATTTATTTTCACAAATTAATATTCATATATATATATTATATATCACGGGAATAACATTTGAAAAAAAAATGGGATTTTTGAATAATGGAATAAGGTAACAGGTTCCATAAATTTTTCTTACGTATACTATATAAGACTTTCTGAATAAAATAAGCTAAGCTACATCCAATAAAGTTAACTTTAAGCAAAATCATAAAGTATTTCTTATTTTGGAAATATGTGGTTTAAAAATTACGTAGAGATTTCGTTATTATTGCAATATTTAATGATAATATGAAAGATAATCCAAAACTTATTATTACAATTGTATTTGAAGGGATGTCGGACCTAAATTGCAGGGATAAATATAAGGAAGGTCCTGAAGGATTAACTTTTTAAGAAAAAATCATTTTTTTGTTTATAAAACGACATTAGATAAACATGTAGATAAATGACCATTTTTAAATCCGACATCTCCTTATAAATAAATTCTTAAAGTGATGATTTTACTCCATCCAATATTATTAGATATAGTACTTTGTATTTTCTATCCTGTGTAAAAAATTTTATTTAATGAAGAGCGAGATTAGTAATGAGCAGACTTAGGCAATTCAGTATTTAATCCTTTCAAATACATGTCCAAATTTAAAATACTTGTATTATAAATAGAATTGTATTAAAAAATGTTTTAAATACTTTTTTTATTTTCATAAAATTTATTATAAAAGCTTACATATTACATGTTTTTTCTAATAAGTGATTTCTCAAATTAATTTACTTGAAGCATTGTGGAGTATTATTAAGGGGTCTACTCTAATTAGAAACACAAAAAGGACAGTTTTTCAGAATTTTTTAAACTGTTTTATATTATAAATATTGATATAGAAGTTATTATACTTCATTAATACACGATCGAAATACATAAAATAATTTATTTGCACATTTTAGTAAGTTTTAGAGATGAAAAAAAGTCATGAATAACAGGTATACTCACGCTGCTGAAGAAATCTCTGAAATGGTTGGTCTCAAACAAAAAAAAAGAACGGCGTTACATTTAGTATGTTAATTGATAGCATATCGAGCGATTTTTAATTTTTTGAAAAATTGACAAAATGGCAGCCATTAAAAAAAATAAAAAACACGTTTCTTTTGACTGAGTTTAGACAAATCCTCGATATGCGCTGTAGCTATAGTAGTAAAGAATATGTGGTAAAAATTTCATAAGGTTCGGTTCAGTAGTTTTGAAAATTTTATCAACAATTAAGGCATTGAAAAACGTTGTTTTGAGAAAAACGCGTTTTAAGTTTTTTTTTAAAAAGGAAACAGTGAAAAAATGTTAGCTGTTTTTTAATCACTAATTCCTGCACCATAGACTATTCCTTCCTCTTCTTTATAACGTACATTGTATACTTTCGAAAGAAGTAAAAAATATCGATATTTTGAAAATACTAATTAGGGTTGACTCCTTAATACAATAAAGCAGTCAAGTCATTTTAAGAACCTTTTTTATTTATTTTATTATTATCAACTTTAATGTGCACCATCTCTGAGTTAAGACAATTACTGTAATTACCTTTGTTGCTAAAAAATCTGCGTTTAAGATTTTTATTCCCCTTTCCTGTTTTGGTTACCATTTTTATATTAACAACAAATAAAAAGTAAATCCAGGAACTGAAAATGAATAAAAAGTACTTTTTTTTAATTTTAAATAATTTTACTCCTGCTTTCGAAGTTAATAAAGTAGATTATTCGAATGATTTGGGTGAAAAGTAATATTAAATTATATTTTAATATCTATCTGTAATTGTAGATATAATTTAAATTACATTGACGGTAAATGCCACGTAATATTTCTGTATCATCAAAGCTGTCAGTGACCATTACTGCACTGGATCACTCGAAAGAATTTTCGTCAATCTAAAACTTAAATCAAAATTAGTGATTTCTTCTCAAATAAGTAGTTTAAAAAAATTTACGTGTAATAAATTCTTATAAGAATACGTTGAAAATGCAATATAAAATACATATTGTATTTTAAAACAGGAATATTTTTAAATGTATTTTAGATACTGTACTTATACAGTCCATTACAATCTATATTACAATAGTTATCTAATACACATTTTTAGTACAAAGTATTTAAATTTTATTTTCCAAAAAAATTTTGTATTTAATTTATTCACTTTAAAACTAAATAGTACTTTTTGCATCAAGGGCGCAAAATTAAATTTCGCGCCTTGAGTGGTGATAGCAGTGCACGAGGGCCGGCGAAGCAGGCCCGAGTGTGAACTATCACCACGAAATCGCGAAATTTGCGCTCGAGATCCAAACAATATTTTTTGATGCAGTAGGTGCAAAATGCCACACTCTATAATAAATGTAATAAAATAAAATTTACATGAAATGATCATAAAGATGTAGAAATTGCACGAGAGGAAGAGGGCGGGGAGCGGGCCCAGGGCCGCAGGCCCTGGTGGGGTCGAGGGGCGAAGCCCCCGTGGGGGGTTGGGGGGGGCGAAGCCCCCCCTGTACTAAACAATTATGAAAAATCTTTTTAAAACCTTTAAAAAAACACTAAAAATAAGAAAAACTCACAATATCATAAAGGAAATTAAAATATTTATTTAAAATACTTAATATATGCTAAAAGAAAAATGAAATAAATTGATAATAATAAAATTACGTAATCGAATTTAATAACAAAAATTTTTATTTTTGTTTAGCATACAAAGATATACATATATGTATACAAAAAAAATTTTATACTTTTTTTACATTTGATAAACATTTCTACATTATTTTGCATTTAATAAAAATTTATACACTATTTACAAAAATTTATACTATTTGATTTTTATTGATTTGTTTTACAATTACTGGTTGAGGCTTCATTTAAATTATTAAAGTTGAAAGTAAAATTAAATGAATTTTGATGAATCTTTTCATTATCATTAGTATCGTTTGATTTAAATTTTTTATTAGAAGCATCAGTATTCTCAATTTCATCTGTGATTTGTTTAGAAATTTTTCTTTTATTATTTATCGAATTTTCAATATATCCCTCGGCTACAGTTGTTGATCGCCAACCGCCTAAACGTTTAAGCGTCGTAATGTGAGCCCCTGCATCAGCTAATATTGTGGCGGACGATCTTCTAAAACTATGGCCGGTGTATTTTTTAGCATCAGGTAAACCTAAAAAATTTGCTATTTCTTGTGGCATTTGTCCTATTTTATTTTTTCCGATAAGGTTGATGCATTTTCCATTCCGATAGCACACAAAAAAGTTTTTGGAAGTTGTCTGCAATGGTCTCAAATTCATGTATTTCTTAGTTTTATTCGCGTATACTCCCTCGATTGTGAATGTTTTTTCAACGTGTGTTTTCGTATCCGGAATATTTACAACAAGCATATCATCAATAGCTTTGACATTATCTACAGTTAACTTATACAACTCGTCTCTGCGACAAGCTCCGGTAATACCGAAAATTAATACTACCTATAAATATAGAAAAGTTCAACATTAATAATACTTCACTAAATTTATATGCATTTCAAATTTTTTATTCAATGTTACATTTTATTAGTTACCTTTATGCACAAATATTTCTCGTCTGGAGCTTCTGTGAGAAACTTGTTGATATCAGTTGTAGAAAACACTTTTGCCTTTTTTGGTTTATAACCTGAGTGCTTAGTTTTCAGAAAATTCTTCAGTTTCTCAAATTTGCTTATGTTAATATTTTTTTCAATATTCAGCATTGATTTTAGCATAGAGTATCTTGACCATAATGTTGCAGATTGTAGTTTTTCAGATAGTTCAAGAAAATATGCTAATAACACAGTCTCACTAAATGATTTTGTTTTCTTCGACTTTTTCCAGATAATAAATGCGTTGTAACAATTTTCATATTGCTGTTTTGATTTTTCGGGAAGTCCCGATTTTGTAGCAATATTCGCAGCTTCCAATAATTCCGGCGGAATATATTCTTCATCACTCACTTCACTTTCACTCATTTTTCTACGCAAATAAGAAATCAAATACGTGTTCACAGGTCAAAGATTTAGAGAATACTGGTAAGTTAAGACAATACTTAAAGTCACGCTAAATTGGGGGGAGAGCGGTGAGTTTCTAAGATTTGTTGATGTTTACATTTTGTCAAATGTACATGAATAGCAGTCAATTAGTCTATTGCTAAATCTGTAGTAAAGTTTGATGCTCTATTTTTGTCCAAATTTTGTATTTAAAAACTGTAAATTTATAATTTAAATAATTTTTATTTCGGGGCGCAAAATTACTTTTGTGCATCCGTGACCGAGAAATGAGCATTTTGCGCCCGCAAAACAAAGCGCAAAATACGCATTTTGCGCCTACTGCATCAAAAATTAATTTTTAGTTCTAATCAGAGCTGGGCAAGTATTTGTCCGTAGCTTATCGTCGAATACTTTCTAAAAAGGAAATAAAAATAGAGGTAAAACAAAAAAAAAATGATATCTATGAAATTAAATAATGTTCAAGTCGGTATTGGACCAAAACTATTCGACGAATATTTCTCCACGAATATCAGTATTCGTCCAATCGTATTCGACGTATACTTTTCATGAAATACCAGTATTTGCTGGAAAGTATTCGTTGAATAGTTTTCGTTAAATAATGTTTCTCCCAAACCGGTGCTAATCAGCGGCGCAGGTCATACGATGTCTTGGTGAAGAAAGCACTTGTTGAAAATACATTCCTCAGTGCTGCTTGTATCATTCGGCCAGGTCCGGGAATCAAACCTGGGACCTCCAGATTTCGAGCCCGACGCCCTACCTTAAATTTATTTTATTAAAATGAATTTTATATTTTATTTATTTAATCTTTTCAAAATATTCATTTTTGCTTTAAGAAATAAAATGTAGAATTTGCTTTAATAAAATTTTATTATGAGGCCTGCGATGGCTCGGTCGGTAGGGCGTGGGGCTCGTAATCTGGAGTTCCAGGTTCGATTCACGGCCCCAACTGATTGATACAAGCACCCCTGGGGAATGTATTTTCAACAAGTGCTTTCTTCACCAAGATATCGTACGACCTTCGTCGCTGATTAGCACCGATTTGGGAGCATAAAAAGAGCAAAGTTAAAATAATAATAAAAAAAAAATGTTATTACCAATAGCATTCGACTATTGTTTTTCCACGAATACCGGTATTAGTCGAACTACAAGTATTCATTCGATGAAGTCGCTTTAAGTGACTTGAATATATCATTTAATTTCATATATATATACATATATATCACTTTTTTGTTTTATCTCTATTTTTATTTCATTTTTAAAAAATATTCAACGAAAAGTTGAGAACGAATACTTGCCCAACTCTGGTTCTAACAGGTTGAATTATAAATTAATAAATAAATTTTGTATATACGCAGAGACCACAATCCCTTTTTTTCTAGCGACAAAAAAACAGCAGTAATAATAAACCACGTTACAAAATTCTTCCCCCTGAGGTTACTTTGTAATTTACGATTTAAAGGAAATAGTAACTTTCTGTAGCGAATATGTGTGCTATTTATAGCAAAAGTATTTTAGTTAGATTATATTCGAATAGAATTTAAAAAAAAATAGTACTCAGAAAATTTGTTGCATAAAAATATCGGCGAATATGAGTTTATATAGAAATGCCTAAAAATTGTCAACATCAATCAACTCGTTAGTGAGAGAAATATTTGTAGGTCACGATCAATATTTTGTTAAGAAGTGTTTTTCTCTCTGTACAAATACATTTCATACATTTTCAAAGTTACATAGTCACAATTTTATTGATCTTGCTCATGAAGATAAGCCACTTTAGTGACTAAAGATCTTTATTCTCATTAAATTCTTGTAATTTTTGTTTAGAGTTAATTAATTTATTATTCTAAAAGAAAAGTCATTAATATATTAAAACAATTAAAATTACTCCAAGAAATTCATATCGTGGTTTCTCGATAAGACTTACAAGGAGACCCTCATATGTTTGGGAAACGGATCGTGCCCAGCTTGTAGTATATGTTTTCTAATATAAAAATACGAAAAAAGCCAGAGCCGCAGACTCTAACAATCGTTTTTTCAAAAGTTATACGCTGTTAAAGCAAAATTTCCAAAAAATAGAGACTTCACTTTAAACGCTTATGACTTCTGACCTATCAAATATTGACATTCAAACCAAAGTTTACTGAAAAGCTGAGATAAAATAGATACATTTAAAAAAAAGTATGTTCAAGTCCGTTAAAATGGAGCAGAGTTATAACCAAATTAAGAATTAGAAGCAATTTTAAACATAAATTGGGCAGTACAAATTTTATTGATTTTTTTAAGCTAAATTTCTTCAAATTCTTAATTCGGCTATAACTCTGCTCCATTTTAACGGATTTGAACCTACTTTTTTTAAAATGTATCTATTTTATCTCAGCTTTTCAGTAAACTTTGGTTTAAATGTCAATATTTGATAGGTTAGAAGTTACAAGCGTTTAAAGTGAAGTCTCTATTTTTTGGAAATTTTGCTTTAACAGCGTATAACTTTTGTAAAAACGATTGTTAGAGTCTGCGACTCTGGCTTTTTTCATATTTTTGTATTAGAAAACATATACTACAAGCTGGGCATGATCCGTTTCTCAAACATATGAGGGTCTCCTTGTTAGTATCAAAAATACAGTTTGTTATACAGTAAGTACATGCTCTAAACTTACTCGTTCTAATTTCAATCAATTAGAGGAATTTTCCCTCCAAAAAAGTGTAATAGTGCACTATTTTTATAATATATTATTAACATTTCATGAGAAAAATTGTTTAATACAATTATACAATTGAAACAATAGCTTAACTGAGTATTCGACTAATTATGCATCAATAGTATTTGCATCTAATTCGGTAATTAGTATAGCACTCCATTTACAAATATATATGTTACGCTATTATCTATTAAAATATGAATAATTCATATGCTAAAGGGGACAGTGTGGTATATGTATACGAAATTTGGGTTACGATATCCTGTACATTACCGATAATACACTTATTGTAAATTCCTTTATACATATAATTATCTTTTCCGCAAATCAAATCCATCTTAACGTCGATAAATGAGTTACGCTTTAATTGCTAAAGATAGACTGTAATATACGAGTGCAAGTAATTTATAACTATGTCGTACGCAGAATATAGTAGATTTGCAATGGTGAAATTCGATGTCATTTAACATTGAACTACATATTACTTTATGATTGATACGCTTAACGGTGCATAATTTTAAATAAGCGATCTTTTTTTATAAGTTTATTTTTAAACGTAAAATCTTGTACACAAGGAAGTCGAAATTACAAATTCATTTATGGTTTAAGTGCTCTCTAGTAGATATTTGAATCTAAGAACTAGGACCTAAAAATTGGTAGAAAATACCTTTTGATGAAACAGTAACTTTCATAATTGCTACAGTTTCGGATGGGTTTTTAATATTTTCATCTGACTTACAACTAATTTCTGTTATATTTCCAGTATTTACGAAGATAAATGCAATTTTATTATATTTTCACTTGCCCATTTTTAATAGACATTTAATAGCACATAACTAGACTCACATTTGATCTATGTTTATAATCTAAAAATGAGCTCAAAATAAAAGAAAATAAAAATTTTAGTCTATATAATGGTTTAAAATTAGGAAAAAAAGCGTTTCACCGGGAGGAATGAATAAAAATGGGCACATGGGCTATTCTTCACCCATTTTTCGATCACTCTATTTAGAATATCTATTTATTACCTATTAAATGGAATACGATTTCTACTAGGACTTAAATATTCGAGGATTTAAAGAATTAATTGATATATAATACAGATACATATGATTAATTTTCCATTATTACAATTCTAAAAACTTGATGGTCGGAAAGTAGTAACGGCCAGGATCGACCGAAAAACGTGAAAAATATAAGAATCCATGTGTGTAGGATGGTTGTATCCGTGGTATACATGTAACATACGTAGGATATAGCGACTCCCGAGTAATTACAGCGAAGAACGATATTCATTCGGAAATCCGGTTATATGATTGCAGCTTGTCCAGGGTACTCCCAGCCGAGTTTAGGAGAGCGAGTCGAAATACTCGAAATCCCTTGGGCAAGCCCTAAAACATCCCGTATAAATAATCCCCCCGAATTCGTGGGCTCGCGTTGCACTCCGTGGCCCGGGTGGTAAATCCGAGACCGGGAGCGCAAGTAGACCGAGTGACTAATTCCAACTTCCATTTTCTCTCTCTTGTGTGTTCTCTCTAACAGAATCGAGCGGATGCGGTCGTGTCAACTCGGTAGCCCTCACTCTCGTCCTAGGCCTATTGTTAGGAGGAGCTGGTGCTTCGACGAGGTAGTTCGACCGGGATCGCCGCCACCAAGACGAGCCCCTCCGATACGATGATGACGATGATGACGATGATGCTGCCGATGACGACGACGACGACGACGACGACGACTCTACGATCAAGACGAGGAGGAACGAGCCGAGGACGTCTTCTATGCCTGACCCTGAATTACATCGTCCATGTAAAACCTAGTAGCCTAGGGCTTCCAGTTATGTATGTTACTATGTACAATGGAGTAGATAGTTGAATGATTTTTATTCGAGTGATCTTACATTAGGGTATTCGCAGTGACGCGTGCTCGGTATCCTTTTGTCGCCGAGTGTCGACTTACCTCTGTACCCGAACTGGGAGATATATATATATATATATATTATGTAACCGAGGAGCCATCGGTTTCGAACACGAGTTGGCGAGATATAAACACGCAGACAAACAAGATATTAACGATAAGGTTTAAACGAAGAACGAGATTAATTAAATAATTAAACGACGTAAAAACACGCGAATTTACTAACGACGAAACGATCCGCGATAAGGTTATACAGTTATATATATATAAAATATTACAATGTAAGACAATGGAAGAACAAGTGGAAAGCGCACGCACACACGCACACGCACACACACACACGACACACAATCACACACCCACATACACTCACACGTGCGTTATACAGTTACTTTTGAACATGTTATCTTTTGATGTAAATTGTTAAATAAAACGCGTTTACTTCGTGCATTCACATTAACGCTATACGCAGCTCCGAGTGAACGCCGACACCACGAGATTGTACATTTGTCTATTCTTTATCATTTTGCGTTTTTACGTTCGTAATTGTTATACATGATTTGCTCTCGTTACTTTATGTCTCTACACCTAGTCCTCCTACGAAATTGCACACCCATCTTTTCTCCTCCCCCGCCCCAGTCCATCATCGCCCTTCATTCGTTTACACGTGAATTGTAATAAAAATAAAATATAGCCCATCCCCTTTATCCTTCCCTCATTTATCGTTTGCCTAACAATTTTTTAAAATAATTCATCGTTTAACACGTATTTATAGAAATGTTCTGTCCGTTGTATTTTTTTATTTTGTTGATTATTCTTTCCTTTTTTCGGTTGTTACTAAAGTAAGCTAGCTTTAAGAAGACAATCGATATATTTTTAACGGATATTAACGCAAGAGCGCAGAAATTTTTCATAAGCAAGCGTTACGTTTAGTTAATTCATCCATTCATGGTCTCCGATTCGACATTATATATAAATAAATATATATATATATACATACGCATACAAAACAAGGGAATAACATTATGTTTAGCTTTAAATAGCGAATTTTTCAAACGATATGTACGATTAACATGCAAATTTTATCGATGATGTTACGATATAAGTCGCCCTATGAAAATGAGAAAAAAAAACATATATTTTTTCGTTCGAAATAAAAGATAAAAAAAAAATAATCCGATTGAAGGTTAATCTTTAATTTCTCATGTACATAATAAATTATTGTAACTATGCATACACGTTTTCCGTTGTAATTTTTTAAATACGTTTGAAAGGAGGAAAAAAAAAGAAAAAAGCAAAGACACAAATAATTTTTCAACAACTCTCGGAGTAAGGTAAGTGATTAACAATCTTTTATTTCGTATATACCTTTTTTACGATAGCGAGGACAATATAAGTATATCTATAGATTTTCCAATGATTTAATAATACTGTGTATATACGATAGTTGTAACAGTTCGCTTAGAAAGGAAAATAATTTGGTAACGATATCGCATAAAATTGTGTGTAATTGTCCTTTCTTTCCGTACGGAGTCGATAAAAGACTTGAAAGTAGCGAAACGACCATAGCGCTAAATAAGAAAGCAAAAAAAGATTGAAACAGAAAATAGTATAAAAAGAGGAAAGAAGAAGAAAAGAGAAAGAGAGAGAGAGAGAGAGAGATGAGAAAGAGAGTCTATAATACCCGAGTAGAAACCCCGACACAAAAGAAAGAGCAAAACGAAAAGACCAAAGCTTGCTGTTTTATGTTAAGAAAATTAGGTCAACTTGATTCCGGAGCAGTAAACCTTATTCTCAAATTATACTTCATTCTCTCGAGTTCTCTTATCAAAATTTCGAATGCATCCTCTAAAGCAATCGATCAACCGCGTAATACTCGAATGGCACATACACGCGTAAACTGCCGTGAACATATTCGTTTACGTAACAAAAGGTATCATTATCAATGAAAATTCGTTGTAATATAGAAAATACGATTAAAACGTACAACGTTATTTGTAAATCTACGTAGTGATTTTCATTAACGCTCGGAGAATTAAAATTAAAATCAGTATTAAAAGTTTCAGCAGCTTTATAATTACGTGTAATCTTTTTTTTTACACTTTCTTCTTTTTTTTCTGTAAAGAAGATAATGTGAAAAACTGGAAGGATGCTGTAATGGCGCTCATCTGTGCAATGGCCTCGCTAATAGTAGTCGTCACGTCGTAGCGCCTAATTACATAAACTGCATTAATTAACACGTTCATTACCTTTGATGCGCCGTATTACCTGTGATACATGATGCACAGTCAGTCATTATCTTTACAACTTTGTAATTTCCGACTTTTATTCCTAGTTTACCGAAATCTCCAGCCTTTTGTATGGCAAATGAGTACGTTATGACCTCTTTTAATTCAACGTCTCTTCAGTAATTTATGTTTCTTCTCGAGTAGATTTAGGATTAAATATTATTTATGCATAGTGTACGTTATACGTCAATGCACGGGAGCTAGATTTGTTGTATTTATCCTTCTGGTATTCAGTTGATAAAAATTTGTAAAAAAGTAAACCTAATAAATTAATGTAAATAAATAATGTAACGAAAAGGTTTCTTCTGTATTCAATAAACTGAAGTACATTTTCTTTACGAAATTAACTAATTGACAAAGTAGCATGATAAATCTGTATTTAATTAACCAGTATATAAACATCGCCTTAGATTTCAAGTTCGAAAAAGTCGGATCCTGATAGATCACCGTGTACGGAACAATTTACTTCGCGTCACAAATAATCCCTCCGCCTATCGATGAAAATAATAACATTTAATTACATTTGCATATTAATTGTTGGAAATTTATCGATCTTCCCGAGATAAATGAGAAAAGGAAAGGTAAAATAAAAACTCTAACACATTCTTTCCTTTTGTAACGTATCGGTGATCAATGCAGCTCTCTTCAGACTGTATAAAAGATTTTATTTATAAATAAAACATTATAACTCGGATAGAGAAATTGGAAAAAATATAAGAAAAACGGAAATTATAATATATACCTTATAATATAGATACTGTAATTATTGTATACAAAAATTTCGTCACGTCGAAAAAAATGTGCTCAAGTTTTTACTTCACCTTTCCTTTTATCCCTTCACTCAAAAATATCGATAAAGCTTCAACAATCGATATTAAAAAAAACCACCGGGATAATAAAATGAAACCAACGACACGTATAATTACAATTTATTTTAATCGCACCGAGTTATTGTAAAAAAAAATTTATCAGTACACGACATTTTTATCAAAACTTAATCTTATCGTACAACGATAAAACTCCGCAGCATCAAAATATTTTCCAATATCTTCGATCAATCATCAACTCAGAGTTTGTCGAACAACAAAAATTACTCGATCGTCGCGATTCATCATTCAAAATAAAAATTCATTTAGCATTTGACAATAAAAAACAGGCATTCATTGAGATTCTCCGAAATGAAGATTGAAGAAAAGGATAATCAGGAGGGTGGTGGGGTAGGGGGGGATCGATAGACAGAATTCAATTGGTTCGCGATAAAGAGCAATAACCGTATAGCGAGTAATAATAATAATGATAACCGTGCATTTTATTGGAAATACAAGGAGCATCCGGTCTTCCAAATCGATATTATCGCGTAACGATTAGCGCAGTGATCGTCTGCGGTTAGTGGCAAGAACAACGCACGGGTCACGCGATATTAGTTCGTGCGCTGATTCGTGTGTACCGTACATACGTACACACACACACGCACACACACACATATGTGTATATATATACACGGTTTGTGTTTGCGCTTCGACTCCTACCCTTCTGATCCTGCGAATCGTTGTTCTGGATACCTAATGGCGAATGTCAGATCGTATTAGAATCAACGAATACTAATCGAGCCAGATAATCGATTCATCATGTGACAAATATATTATATCTATATTTATTATATCAGTTTATCTCGCTCTTTCTCTTTGCCACTTGTTTGGAGGTCCACAGAAATACGCGTGACACTCGTACTTAGTCGAGTTTCATTGCGTTTGAACGATGCTATTCTTTTGAATGTAAAATGTAAATATATTATTACAAGAAGAAAACCCGCGACCATGTAAAGTACACGAGTAAAGCGAGGATCGTTAAATTTCATTGATTTATAGTTATTTACTAATCGAAATTTTGGGGAGATGTGAAATTTTCGATAGTGTAACGCCGCCGCCACCACCACCACCACCATCAGCAGGAGCAGAAGCAGGAGCAATAACATCATCTCGCTTGGCTTTGAACGTGTAAATGATAGCTCGATGTAATATCGTGTGCATAAAAGCAATAATCCGTTTTCTCGATGGCATACAATTACTTACACGCGCGCGCGCGCGTGTGTGTATCGCTGAGACATCAAAACTATAACAAAAGTATCGAAGGACTCTTCTTTTCTCTCACCGGTTTAACGTGTCCATCTCTCTCTCTCTCTCTCTCTCTCTCTCTCTAGCTATCTCGCTCTCTTTCACTCCTGTTGTATCAGCGCATGAACTGGCCATAACTTTATTTTATCCTCCGCGGGGGTTATATCCAGATTTATTGGTCGTACGCTGGACACGTTATTCCAACGGTGTTATTTATTGGAAAAAAAGAGGTGCAACGAAACAGAGTGAGAGCTGTACCTGTGCGTGCTATAGATATAGATATATAGACGACTCTCTATCCCTTTCGCCCTCTCTCCGTGGAACATTTCTACTTTTTATTTTCTCTTTCATTATTTTCGTTTTTAACTATATAAGCAATATCATAAAAGATGAACCGCGCGAAAACGTTGAACGAAATGAGATGTAGAGATTACTACTCAGCAGATTCGCGTTATCAGGTCCTTTGTGGATACGTTGATTTATTAACAAAATATACTCTGGGAAATTTAATTACCAAGTTTTATTTCGTTTTATATTGCTTCATTAACCGTTCGACCCGACGGTATAAACCAAATTTACACATCTATACTCTCACGCCGGCGTATATATATACATGATATTTTAAATATTGCAATAGAAAAAAGGGTAAGTAAGAGTGTGGAAAAATTACGTCGTTACAAGTTAAAATGTCCAACTATAGCGGAAGCAGTAACCGATGCAGTTGATACTAAGGAAAAGAAGATTAACTAATTGCTATAGGTGGAATGTTTCAGTTGAACGGGGAAAAACAGTAAGCGAAAATTTATTGAACGTATTATTTACTCAAATGTGTACATCTTGTACAATTGGAAAATTATTGAATGAAAAAAAAAGAACATACCTATATACATATACCGATTGAAAAGAAAGTAGTACTTTCTTATGATTATACCAATGAAGATAAATTGATGTATCGCAAAAACGTGATAATCGATTAGTGTGAAACTATTTTTAATAATGACTAATTAATTTACGCGAGTATTACTATTGCACGAAAAATAAGTGAATATTTCTATTGACTGGGGCACAAATTTGGCGGAATAATTACTGCAAGCTAATTACACAGTGATTAATCAAGATACGCATTTTCTGTTTATGACGCAAATGGTACAAAATTCCGCATAATTTAAATAATATTCAAATTTCATGTTTCTCACGTGCACATCCATATATATAAGCATGTGCATATCTATAAAATATCTGCAATAAGAACATTGTTATTGATTAATTAATGTATATAGATTGTACATTCGCAAATTCTTAAATGTAAGTAAATAAAGCTATATAATACTTACGTAAGAAGATTAAAAAAAAAAAAGAATGCAAATGAACTGTACGACTGAGTTTAACAAAATGTATAAATATAAATTTACTTTCTACACTACGAGTCGGACTGACGCGCGTAGACTATACTGTATACAACCATTTCATTGAGTCACGTGGCTACATGAAAAGTTTGTCCGTGTATCTTGAGAAGTAGGCCGCCGTTCTCTTTGGCAGGTATTCTTCGGATAGTCTTACAATACCACACTTCTCCGTTGGAACATTATACACAATTCGTTAAATATTAAAACAACACAAATTAACCAGTTGAAATTTGATCAATTTGATATAATTGTGACAAGGGATTTTAATCAGTTTTTTTTTATCTTACGAAACGATATGTCATTGTAGTTACGAGTGCACTGTTTATTTGTCGAAAGTAATTAAGTTTCTTTATCCTGCCATTGTTATTAAGGATAACATTTAAATATGTCTGTAAGTACTTTGTTATTCAATTATTTGTAATCGTTTAATTCGTACGATTTATAAGTTTATTTAATTTAATTGGGTTAATATTTATTTTAGCGTTACATCGTAATTTTTATTCTCGCTCTGGTTAGTTTAGTTACGTCACAAGGTAACTCGCATTATGCAAGCAATCCGGTACGTTTCATTGGATACGTTATTTAATTCGTTATTTTAATATATTTTTATTTAATTTTTAAATTACTTAAACATTTACATATATCACAATTTAATTTGTATTTATCTAGAAGAACAAATTTACTTTTCAAGGACTCATGGCGCCGGTTTTTACACCGTTTAACAACGACGTGTACGTTCATTTTACAGTAATTTTTTATCTTTAATGCGATTGATTAAATCATATTTATTATTTTGCGTAGAAATCAAACCTTGAATTTAAATATAATCCCGGAGTATGCAAAATTCTTGGCGTCCAAAAATATAACTGGTGTTTTGGGTGAGTTTTTTTTTCAAAAATATTTTCTAATATAACGTATGAATCTGTGATTGAAATACATTTGATGTGGATAATTAATTTTTCTTTTTAAACGTTGTAATGTTATTTCATTTAAAATTTTTGAATCGTTGAGTTGATTTTAAATTTTCGTGAATACTGGATTATAATTACGAAAAGTTGGTGGAACAACGGGAGAAGGAACATCTTTGTCAGTTGCCGAGAGGAAAAAGTTAGTTGAAGCTTGGGCTGATGCTGTTAAAGAAACTAAACAGCATTTAATGGTCCAAATTGGCGGAGTTGCTCTTGTTGATGTAAAAGAACTTGTAAGTACATATATATATATATATATATATATACAAGCGAACTTATATTCAAAATATTAATATTGCATTATTGTTGAAAATTAATGCGATTCGTCTAACTGAATTATCAAGGCTTCCCATGCCGAAAATTTGTACGTTGACTCTTTGCTCACGTTGCCGGACTTGTATTTCAAACCGAGTAAAACTGAAGAACTGATCGAATATTTGAGTAGCATCAGTAAATATGCTCCGAACACACCTTTGATATATTATCAATCTACCAAAGCAGCAGTACCTAGTAAGCGCGTACAAATGATACGTAATCGTTAAAAACTGTAGGATAGAAAAATATATTTATACTGCGATATGTGTGATTTTTTTTTAGTTAAAACTGGAGACTTGTTGAAAAACGTAGGTGATAAAGTTCCAACGTTAGCGGGAGTTAAATTAGATAGCAGCGATATAAAGGACGGAGTGAGCGCGTTGGACGCGAGTAATGATAAATTCAAAGTTATTTACGGGAGTAAAATGGTAAATCATTTATCGTCGTATATACGTATATTCGAGTCGGGAAGTTTATTATTATGTTTACAAAAATATAATTAATAAATTAATTAGGTTATGTCAGCTGGTTGCGCTATAGGCGTTGATACATTTATGTCGGCAACTTTAAGCTTCTTTCCCGAGCCTTCGATCAAATTGCTAGACTTTTGTAGAGGTGATGCATCCTTAAAATCTGGTCAGCAGCATCAGAGCGTTATAAACCGAATTGAAAAAGGAATATTGAAACATGGTAAAAATATAATATTCTCGATTTACTCGAGATATCTACATTGGGTGTGCCAACGATTTAGGTGTTTCAAAACGATATTTTACACATTTTTAGGTGGATACGTCGAAGCTATGAAAACTGCTATGAGTTTGACAACTAATCTATTCATGGGACCTCCTCGAGCTCCTTTAAGACCTCTTTCTCAAGAAAATATAGCAGCTCTTAAAAAAGAACTATCGAATATCAATTTGTAATAAAATAAATCTTTTTCTTCTTAAACTTGTAAATTTTGTTTAAATAAAATAATTTAAAAATACGTCTGAAAATTGTAATGTTTGATGAGAGTTAAATAAAAAAAATTATATTGCGCGTTAGACTACTTTCGATCTTTCAAAGAAGTCAAATTTGCAGCTCATAAATAATTGAAACTTATTGAAAATTGTTTACGAATTATTATTATAATTGTACGTTTGCATTTTGTAAGACTTTCAAATAAAAATTTTATGAAAAAAATATTATACTTTAATGGAATTAATTATCTGTGTACCTACATATATGTATAGTAGAAATTACACATTCGACTGATTTAGTTGGATAAGAAACTATGAATTGTCAATTAATGTTAGAAACTGGTTGTAATCTTGCATGAATTGATCAAGCAATTAAGAACTCAATAGCTGACGTAAACTTGAACTTCTGCATAAGCTTGTAACAAAAAGTAAGGTTAAACTAAGATTGATTTCACTAACATTTTCAAACTTTCACGTAGAGTTATTCGAGTAAAACAAACTACTCGAGGATAAATGAAGCGTTGCGTATTTCTGTCGTTTAAAAATAAAAGATAAGTATATACTTATAAAAGCAACGATTTTACTCGAGTGAAAGTACAGTCATTCCCGCTTACATACATCGATTACACGATATTGAACAGACGCAAATGATCAGAGTCACGGCGCGAATGTTGTTGAAAATTCAAATTTTCGCGTAGTAACAAGGAGACCCTAATAGCACTGTCCGCCTCGAAGACGTTTTTAAAACGTTTTTAAGCGTTTTAAACGTTTTAAAAACGTCTGATAACGTATTTAAGACGTTTTGTGCTGGCAGGGGAGTGTCACATTTTCGAGAAACGGATCTTTACCAAATTCTAGGATATGTTTACTATTATAAAAATATAGAGAAAGCGGAGTTTTATACTCTAACGCTCTTTTTTGCGATGGACATAAGCAAATAACCAAAAATTTCGCCAAAAAAACCTTGACTGTGATCTGCACTTATAACTTAAAAACAAATAAATTTAAGATAAAAATTAGATTAGATTGAAAAAAAGCTCAAATATCTTGATTTGATCACAAATTTTGAAAAAAAACGAATTTAACAATATTTTAATGACTGTTTTGAATTAAAAAATTGATTGGCTTTTTAGGCTAATTGTCTTCTTATTTTTATTTTTTCCCAGAACCAAATCAAAATATTTGAACTTCTTTTTTTTTTAATCTAATCTGCTCGATCGCAAATTTCTTTAGAACTTAAGTTTGAGTATTTATCTTTATTTATTTTTAAGTTATAAGTGATCAAAGCTTTTTTAACGAGATTTTTCGTTATTTGCTTATATGTCTATCGCAAAAAAGAGCGTTAGAGTCTCAAACTCCGGCTTTATCATATTATTATAGTAGAAAACATATCCTAGAATTTGGTGAAGATCCGTTTCCCGGAAATGTGACACTCTTCTGGTAAGTCGCAATGCAATAGCATTTTACAATCGAATTAAACGGTTGGACCTTTGATCGTATTACCTTTTTAATATAGAAAAAAATGTTTGACCCGGACTATTTAACAAGCATAATTTTAATAAACATTCCGTTGAGATAAGAGAACTTATTGCACAGAGGAAGTTATACGTGACAAGCGGATTGCCAATCTATTTCGCGGTTTGGTGGTAAAGCTTGATATACAATAGCTTTTACAGTCGAGCATATATGACCTGCCGACTCAATTTCGATTGTTACCCGAAATATCGAATTTATTTTATTACTACGAAGCATACGGAATAAATATATCTCTCTTTTTTTTCGCTAAACTAGAAATTGAATATTTTCAATTTTTTTTTGTTCGATATTTGAATAAACTATTCGTACGACCGTACGAAATGAACGTTACTCTGTTTCTGTAATAAATAAAAAATAAAATCGTATTTCACGAAGGAACTGATAAAATGTAAAGCTGTATGAATATTTAAATGTACACATTTTTACTTTAGTTAAGCCGAATTTATAATTGTCTTTGACAATTTAATAATATAGATATAACAACACGTTTTTGCCATATATAGAGGATAGATTTATTTCTAGAGCAAAATGTTCATTGTACGTATTGAAGCGATTCGAATAGATACGAGCACGTACATAAATATTATAGAATGTGTATTATTACTAATAATTGAAATAAATTATTGAAGTATATAATAATAATAGATGTTTAATGGTTAACCAAATGAGGTAATAAACAAGTCTTATTGAGTTATAATTTTTTAAACTAATTTAAATAAATAACAAGCGGAAAAAAAGATAAAAATTGTTCCACGAATCTATTGCCATCATAGTTCACGAATAGAGGTGCGGCTCACGCTTGCAGTTTTTGTTCTCTGTAGCAAACAAATTTACAAAAATGCTTTATGTACACAGACGTGCATTTTTATTTTGCATTCGAGAAAATAAAAACATATTTACATTTTATAATGCGTATATTTTTATTCAATTTTTTTTTATTTTTGGAATCACAGAAAAGGAATCACAGGTCGAAGAAATTATATTCTAAATATTTTTATTTACCTAAATTTTCAAATTTATAAAAAAAAATCATAGTCAAGTTTTATTAAAGAATTTATACAAAATTGAAGTATAGGTTTTAAAATAAAATAAGAAAAATTCAGAATGAAATTGTGTTTTCGTAATGGTTAATGCGTGATTATTTAATTTTCCTCATAAACAGTCGGGTGAGAGATTCGCCGGCCTGATACAGAAAAATAAAAAATATCGTCTATTAGACACTCAAATTGTTAATTGTCCACCGCAGGCACTGCTACGATAAACAATTTAATCTTGTCCGGCATGCAAAATATTTCATATGTCCAACGCTACATTTGAAATTCGGAACGTTGTCACCCATGAATAACGTGCTTAGCTATATTTTATCCATCGATCTCTAAGTATTTAAACATATTACTATAACGAGAATATCCTTTTGAAGTCGGTTAAAAAAGAAGACAATAGTTCATAACTCAATTTAAAATTTCCAATAAAACAGTTTGCTATTTAAAAATCGTTAAAATTATTTTGAAAGTAAAAATTAGCCACGGCCCAGTGTATTTCAAATATTTCATTAATGTTAAAAGTTGATAAACGGCAAGTCTTAATGAAAATTAAAATTAAAATGAATAATCAATTGATTAATTGCCACTGAATATTTAATACTCCCAAAATTCAATCCACGTTCATTATGAGTTAACACTAATCATTTATTATAAACCACCCCTTCTTCTTATACCTTCATAGAAATTTCAATGTCAGAATTAAGTATAACAAACATTGCTAGGAAATAGTCTTCGCTGGAACGCCGAGCAATAAACTTAAAGATTCCTACAGGTATGGATGACTTTTTTTAATTTATCCATATGATTTATGACAGATTTGTGTCACATTTCTAGCATTTGCGAAGATAAACGTGATTTTATTTATATTCTACACTGACCATTTTTAATAGAATTTTAATAGGTCATAACCAGATTCAAACTTGACCTATGTTTACAAAGACGATTACAATGTTTACAAGCTAAAAAATATTTCAAAACAGTACAAAATTTATATTTTTTACAATAAATGATTTCTTCACATATTCTTCAAATATCTCAACTAATTCTACTAAAACAATTTATTAATTACCATGTCCATTTCACTGACAAGATTGAAAATATAGGCACTCAATTCATTCAATTTTTATATTTAAATAAATCTCAGATTTCTTACATGCACTGAGACAAATGTATAATAAAAATTATTAAAATTCTAATGAAAATTACTATAAAAACATATAGTAATCGATGGACATACAGTACCTTCAGTAAGAAATGCTATGTTTTGTAGTGCAAAATTTGATACAATACAAATTTTACTATGTCGACGTAGCAAATTTTGTTAGAAAACATAGTAAGAGTCGAATTAAAAATAAATTTCTATTTTTATCCGTTTATATTTTGACTACATGGACGTTATAAATTTATTTTATTATTATTTACTTTATTATTTACAATTCTAAATACATTCAAGTAATATTTACGAAAATCATCAGAAAAAAGAACCGAAGTTGGAGATTCGAACCGACGACCCGCCACCGAGTATAAGAAGTCCTGTACCTTTATCGCCTGCACCACCGGATCATTTTATTTCATGGTTAATTCGAATCATCCTCATATTCATTCTAAGAGATTTACAAAAACTCGCACGTTCTGTTTATCACATCTACTAGCTGCGACACTACATTTTTTAAATCATTTTTTATTAATTAAACATTATTCCGTAAAAATAATCAAAAAAAGAAATGTATTCATCCCTAATTGATGATAATATAGACTGAAATACTTTGGGGTTGTATAGAGGTGGTTTCTTTCTTCTGCCTACCAATTTTATAATTGTCATAGCAAATTTTGTTACTTTATAGTAAAAATACATTATGATATTGTTTATTATGTAAATATTATCATTTACTCAAAAATATACCAAGTATTATTACAAAGGTTACACATTTTATGTTGCGTAATAAAATTGACTTTGTTGTATAGTAAATTTTGTTAATTCAATTATAATTTTTGTACATCATGTTTTTTGCCATGTAACATTTTTATAAAATTCAATTACTTATTAAATATTGCTTAAACTTTTGGTACTTTTTATTATGCCAATAATAATATTTATTAAAAATATTATAAAATCACTCATAATGCAAACATATCCGCCGAATGTTACAAAATATAAAAATTTGTATTAAAAACATTGCAAATTTTATTATAACATTTTGTTTCCTCATAGAAGAAGCTTTGTAATAGTAAAATTTTTCGACGTGCTAAAAGCATGTTATAAATATGTTTTAATATGTCAGGAATTAAAATCACGTTTTTAGAAAATTTCTGTATGAATGTGTGTGTGTGTGTGTGCACGAATACCGCCGTATTTTCGAAACTACTTGGTCAATATCACCCAGTTTGCAGGTGTAGCTTGCTTGTCAGTTTCCGAATTTGGAAAAAGACTTTGGTTAAGTATCCCACAAATAGTTTCTTTTAAAAACAGTTTTCGATTTTTGAAAAAATAATTGTTTAACAATTTTTATTATATTATTAATTTTTTTTTAGCTCCCGACTCTCGCACCGAGGGTCGTGGGTTCGATCCCAGACGTGTACCTCTGAAAATTTTTTCATGTGCATTTTTCGAACACCGCGACTCAGTGGGTCGGCGTGTCACTATAATATGACGCCAGTTCAGTTGCGCGTGCGTTTCGTGCACTTGTCACTTTGTCAGTGCATGAGAGGCACGGGCATCTGAACTATAGGGAACGTTAGGGACACGAAGATGTAAAGAGGATCGCGGTGGTTCCATCGGGAGGACAGGAAACTGTAATTATTAGACTAATTACAGTGATCGATGATATCTTCCGATGGACACAAGCACCACTGTTTCAACTACATGTGCTTTGTTTACAGACACACCGTTCACCTCCGTCGCTGATTAGCCCTGGCAGCATAAATAGAGCGACGTTAAATAACAAAAAAAAAAATTATTAACTTTTATTAATAAGATCAAATGTACTTTATAGAGAATAAAAAATTTATCAGCTCGATTTTGTATTGACTAATTATCTCTATTAGTTTTTTTATTATTTAAAAAAAATGATTTTATATTTTGGAAATTAATCATTTAAATGAGCTGAAAAAATGTATGATAAAAGAACCTTATAAAAGTCATAGACTGTAAAAATTTCCAGCAATTGTATCAATTAATTTTGATTAAAAAAATTAAAATGTGAAAAAATTAGAATTTTTATGTCGAACGTTTTCGGGAATAAAAAGCATTTAATCCATCTGGAATTTTGGGAAACAATAATCTTTTTGGTACTTTAGAACTATATAGTTTTTCAGCTCACAATATCTATTATTACCTAAGTTATTAAGCATTATATATTTTTGTACAAAATCTTTGATTGCTTATATCTCTGAAAATAATTGACGAAATAGATTGATAATTTCATGAATATAGTACATAATAATAGCATTATGCTGTAAGAATTTCAAAATCGACTATGGATTAGTTTTTGAGAAAAAAATTATTATCTAAAATGTAATTTTTATTAAAATTTAGCTTACTTGTAAAATAGTCTAATGTGAAACTAACCATATTTTTGGAAGAAAATGTTTTAGAAAATCCAAAAAAGCAAAAAAGATGATTTTTTATATTGTTGATTGATACTATCAAAAATTTTATGTCAGTTACAAAATATTCAATCTAATAGTACAAAATTTTCTTATTATGACAAAAACCACTTTCGATTAATTTAGAATTATATGTTCAATATAACTTTATAGTATCTTTGGAAAAAAATGTTTTTGAAAAATTTAAAAGAAAGTAAAAAAGACTATCTCTCTACACTCGTTAGGGAGATGGTCGTCTTTTTTCTATATAAATATATAACCGCATAACATCTTGCTGGCGTCGCGGTTCATCTTGCGTCAGGCGTCTAAGGAAAGATCTCCCGTCCCTTACTGAGGAGTTCAAACTAAGTTTCAATAAGAAAAGGTAATATTTTTAGAAATTTTATAAAATTTTGTTTTATGTAATTAAATAATACTATATTTGAATAATATATTACATATAGGATCGACATGTTAATTTGAGGAAGCTACGTGCCAATTAATTGGCAGCGGTTTTTCTCAGTGTGTTAACGTGTTGTTTGTATAAAAAGAGCTACAACTGATAAATAATGATATACGGTATTACCCTAAGAGTACATATAGCCATCCAAATAATTGAAGATATACAAAAGATCGTTGGCAAATAAATTAGTCAGACATTTTTTAATAATATCACATATACGACAGGTATGTAAAGTCAAGTGAGTTACGGATTACGCAGATGAAGGAAAGAAATACGTACAAGGTTTGAGTATCCATGGATAACGAGCTTCCTCTCTTGCTCTGTTGCCTGTTACCGCTAATGAGCTACCGTTCTGTTTTCAGACCAACATACAAAGCTCATCCACTCCTTTTTTATTTTCATCTACTTTTCTTAATTCCCCTTACCCGTTAGCTCTTCCTTTTTTTTCGCCAGAAAAAGTCGTCCTTTCCTCCCTACCTCTTTTATCAACCACGTCCGACTTCATTCTATTTACTTCCCGTGTATACGACGCACGCGCTTTGTCGATGCCTTTTCAAATGCGTCTCGGAGATCGCGCGTGGCATATTGAAAGAATTTTTAAACAGCAGACACGGAAAATCTGTTTTATTTAAAAAAAAAAATAAAAATAAAAATGCGTAATCTCGCGTACGCGATTCATGCACGTATTAGTATAACCGTGGCGTAACGAACGGTTTTTTCTTTTCTTTAAATGACGATTCGCGCAAATGAGGCAAAGGCACAAAAAAAAAACTCACGAGGTACACGCCCGCGGGCTGGACAATGCCGTTGAGATCTCGTCGTCACTCGTATAAAAGGGATCAACTTGTTTTTTTTTTCTTTTCTTTCGCAAACGTGGATGAAACGAACTACGCGAAAACAAAGTGAATATGAGTGTTGAGACATTATTCAGAGGGGACTATACGTCTGAGGCGGTGTCACGGTATATATGCGAAAAATCGCGTGAGTTTGAATAAATACCTCGTACATTTTTTTTACGACTCCGTGAAATCGTAACGTGCGAGAATTTTTAGGAATTGAAATTTCCCGCGATACCTTTACGTTTGAATGTACAATTTTGTTAGTCTTCGGTTTAATGTAATTTGATGGACGCATTGATATATATATATACACAGAGAAAAATTTCTGATAAATTTTACCCTATTGTTCTAGTAAAAGTGGGATGAAAGACACAGTAGGGTAAAAAAATACCCAGTTTTCAAATCAATTTTAACCGAGCAGCAGGGTAAAATTTATCAGAAATTTTTCTCCGTGTGTGTATAAAAATTTTTACTCGCATTATACCTATAGTAACGCGGTTAGAATACCGTCGAATATTAATTTTAATTTAACGTTTAAAGATAATTCAATAATAAATTAATAAGTTTCTTTGGCAAATGCCACCGATGATTCTGTAAAGTCTTATCTAATTAGTAACTCTCGACTCTCTTTATCCAGACAGGCGCTTGCGGTTATAATGAAGCCCGTGGCATTGTGCCAGCCGATCCAAGCTACATCTATAGCGATATTGGCTTCGCAAACCTATGTAACAAACTTGCCTCACTTCGCTATCAGATAGTCTTACTATTTCCAGCTTGATTGCACCCAACTATTAGATCTTCAATTTTGACATACATACAGACATATTTGTAAAAATCTTTGCAATCTCAGCGTTTCACTAAATCTTATCACCTTCGTGTTATTATGATAAGCATTTCAACGATATATATAATATACATATATCTTTCCTAAAATACCAATATAATGAATTTTCGGACCTCGTGCGAAGCAACGTGTGCAAGATTTATTTGGATTATTTTAAGAAAACGACGATGTATACATTTCTTAATCGCGAGTATTGTATATATAATTAAAAAAACACTTAAGTATAGGACTTTGTTACATTTGCAAATAAATTGCGATACTACTTGTAATTATATTTTTTATTGTTTTGCGATATGTAATTTAATTATTCCAAAGGTGTAGTTGCTAACACGTCGTAGATTGTCAATTTTTATGCTCGGTAATTACCCTATGTTTTCAATACAATCAAATGAATTACTGGCAAAGTAAAGATCTCACCAATTCAAACATTAAAAGCTTGTTACGTGTAATGTAGAAAAACAAGAAATTCTTATTTTATTTTTATCTGATAATCTTTTCGTACACAATGTACATAAACGAGCATTATAAAAAAAAATAATAACCTTTTTGATCGTACTAAAGAATTTTTCTTACACAACCGTCAGTTAGATTAATTTGAATCAAGAGAAAATTGTTTCCCAGTCTATACCCTTTTGATCAGTGAACCGCGGCTTAAACTCCCAATAACATAATTTCCATACTGATTGCTCATTGCCTTACGTGCATCCCTTGCCTCGGGAAAATATTCCCCAAGTTTCCGTAGCTTCTTCTTAATTCCACGCGACGAAGGTTTTTTCGGGGTTAGAAAAAATTTCACCGTCGAATGCGCCCATCGCTTGCCATCCACCTGATTTCAGAATAGACCAAAAGCTCGCGCAACCTCTAGAGATTTGCTTTGTAGCGAAAGAGAATGAGCTTGCACGAGCGAGAGAGGGAGAGAGAGATTTCCCAGTAATGTAGCCAGACGCGCTAGGCATTCAGGAAACGTAGCAGATGCTTTAGATACTGCACATGTAACTAACACGTGAGACCCCTTCCCCCGGTGTGCCGAACGGAGACGGAGAAACAAGTAGGAATCACGGTATATCTTGCTGGCGCATTTGTACTGAGTTTTGCATTGATCGAATCGACTATTAATCGCGCGAGAGCCCTAATCGAGGTTCTCCTTATCACGAAGAGAAAAAAAGTAAATTCGGAAGCGTGTGTATAAATAATCGACGGGATGTAGGGGAGTGGTGGGGAAAAAAGTAAACAATATCGTTGTGTGTAAGGTACAAAGTGCTTTTATCAAGCTCATCGCCTGTAGCAAGGTTCGCAAGAGAATCTCATACCTACCTTTGATAAAGGAAGGTTCGATTAGCAAATTCCATTGGCGTTCACGTCATGCAACGTATCGCGATCCTCGCGGCGATGCGTTCCACGAGAAAAGATAGAAGCAATCCCGGAAGATATATAAATTTTGCACGTTGGCTCCCTGAGCGCCTCATCTTCTTGGCCGGTGTGCAACAACGTACACGACCCACACCTACATCTACCGTAGTACCAGAGGGAAGGAGAGTGAGAGAGAAACTGCAAGTGAGGATAAAAGGTGAGCCGCGTAAAATTTTTCGAGGGGCCCGCATCGATTTTTAAAAACACGAGATGTTGCCGGGTCAGGTTTCGAATGAAAATCATGAATATATTCAAGAGCCAACGAAATTTCGAGAGAAGGTTTTTCGCGCGAGAAGAGAGAGAGAGAGAGAGAGAGAGAGAGAGAGAGAGAGAGAGAGTATGTACAGGTTTGTAGTGCCCGAGGTCGAATTTAAGATTCTTTTGGTTCGATCCTTGTCTCTCTTTATCATTACGCCTCCAAACGTTTTCTTCCTCCATCGCTTCCTCTATATATTTCTTTCGCCTTGCTACTCCCGCTCTTTCCTTATTTTCGTGTTATTCGATTTTTCCGTAGTGTTTCCTGTCGACGAGTCTGAGGCGTCTTACTCGCTTATACCGGCCAACAATTTATACACTTGCTATTTGGATACGAAATCGTTGTATTTCATCTCCGCTTGTATACACACACGCACACACGTACACGCACACACACACGCGCACGCACAACTGAATTAGCGAAGAAAATTTTAACGGAAACGGGCATTTATCCCGAATCGCGAATACGTTTTCCCGGTCGAACGATACTATAATTGGAATTTTGAATTATTTCACGATTTCACGATTGTATCGTATTATTCCGTAGTGCATTATGCAAATCCGCACGGTTACGTTAGAATATTCAATTATATAAATTTAGTTAATGTAGATTTGGAATAACGCATATCGATAATGCGAATTGACATTTGAGTTAAATAAACACGATGATATAAGTTATAGATATAATGTTGAACAATTTTTTAAATATAATTTATTGTATATAAATATCCACGTTATACCGAGTGCACGCGTAATGGACGAAAATGGGAATATCCGAACTTTAAATTCGAGAATAATCATATTGATTTGAAATAACTTAGAAATATAGTGCACTATAGGTTTAATCGTATAGACAAATTTTTAGAATTTAAGGTATTGTGACGCGCATCTTTATCCGTGAAATATAGCTCGGTACCGGAGTATATATCAATTTAAAGTTCCAATCGAATGGAGAGCGAGGAGTGCTGTGCGTTTGACCTGCAAAGATTAACGTCCTCAAGTATTATGGATTGCCATTAAACTTGAGTGGCTACGACTGCCGGGGAAAACTATTTTGAGAATGAAAAAGAAAACGATGAGAGTCGAGAAAGAAGTTTGACTATATAAGAGAACTCGACGTGCGACCAAAAAAAAAAAAAGTACACTTCCTCCGGCAAATACCGAAGAATTAAAACTGCGGCGAGAAAAAAAGCATGAAAATATAACGTGTAAAAAAAGTAAATACATTTGTTTGCACCGTAGCAATTTATCGTTTGCGCAGGTAAAAACAAAAATGTAATATTTGTTCGCACGTTACGGTTGGCGTAGGAGAGAGGCAAAAATGAATATATCGGTAATACTATATTACGAGAATTCAGAAAAAAAAATTGGGAAAAGAGGAGAGTAAAGGGCGACAAATAGGATGTAAGAAATCGAGATTACAGAAAAATAGTTGTTTCCTCTTGCTCTGTGTTTTAGGTATACGTATATGTATATGTATAAATCGGTAGTGTTTGAAGGAGTAGAAGCGGCCTATAAATCCCAGTGGCAGACATATCCGATTATTGGTATGCGCCGCGACGCTATTTGCGACACAATACGGGGAGATGATGTAGGGCCTTCTTGGACCAAGGATTTATGAAGCAATACTAACTTTGGCAGTAGCCCAGCCGGCCAACAAGTCCCTTGACGCGAAATAAACAAATGCGGGAGAGAAAGAGAGAGAGAGAGAGAGGGAGAAAAGCTACACGTTCGAATGAGTAATTTTACAAGTATACGCTACCTACATACCCTTGCCATACTTCCCGCAGCAAAATTTTCCTCTTTCTTTCGTCCTTTTCTTCTTTTTCTTCTTCTTCTTCTTTTTCTTGTACTCTTTTTTTTCATTCCGAAAACCGTTACTCCGGTATTGGCGAACTTGATGTATCCGCGCGTGTCATCTAACCATTGAAATTCCGTTTCCGTTTGGCTGGAGTTGGCTTACGCTTATAACGGTCTTAGGTACACGTGTACTTGATTGAGAGACGAAGACGGAAAATCCAAGGAAACGTGAAACAGTGTTAAAGGTATAAAAGGACTTGAGAATACGAATGAAAGGATATTTCGTTCTTACCCTCTCTGTATAAACACATTGACGGAACAGTTATACTTTATCTCGACGTATTATTTTTTTTTCGAGTCTACATTTTATCCGTTATATTTTTAGTACTCGATTTTTAATAATTAATTTTTACTACGTCACACTGGCAATATTTTTTTATATTTAATATTACTGGCCAAATTCGTAATAAATATTAGAATACTGCAAGAACGGTTGAGCGTGAACTATTAAGTCGGCAGCATAAAAATTATGTACTTATATATTAAGCTTTTATTTAAATTACAGTGTTTATTTAGGTTACAGTGCAAAAGTGCTTGTTAATTGTTAAGTTAATTTAATATAATATATTAATGAAGATTTTATCACTCGGTGATTTTGATATTAGTTGGTATAATTTGTCGATCTTGAATAAATTGTCTATAGTTTGAAAAGGATGGCATTGACCATCGAAACGTTACAAGAATAATAAAGGTCTTGTGTTTTTTTACACCTTTGACTCTGGAGAGATCGATAGATTCTACCAACTAATAATTTAATATAAGTTTAGTGATGATACTCAATTAGATCAAACGATAACATTTAAAGTGTATTGTGTCCACTCACAAGGAAAGTACTTGACCTCCGAGAAACGGATCTTATCATAAATTTGGTATGTCTTTTGTAACGTAGAAATATGTTTTTTATTACTTGCCAAAGGTCACTTTTACGAAATTACTTCCACTTTGATCGCTTATAACCCCGAAACACATAGAGATAGACACTCAAAAACACATCAAAAACCAGAAGAAAGTTGAGTTCAAGTAGATATAATTAAAATAAATAAGCTTAAATTGCTCAATTTGGAGCAAAGGTATGATGAAAATAAGTAATTGAAGAATTTTAGGCTAAAAGAAACAATAAATTTTTCATATTAAATTTTTGTTAAAATTTCTTCAATTTCTTATTGTCTTCATAACTTTGCTCCAAATTGAACAATAAAAGCTTCTTTTTTCCAAATTGTATCTACTTGAACTGAATTTTCTTCTGGTTTTTGGTTCGAGTGTTTATCTCTATTTGTTTTGGGGTTATAAGCGATTCAATTGGAAGTAATTGTCATTTAAATTATTATTATTGGCAATTAATTATAACTTGGCTTTTTTCATATTTCTACATTACAAAAGATGTACCAAAAGTTAGGATAAAATCCGTTTTCCGGAGGTCAAGTACTTCCCTTGTCAGATATATCCTCGATTTGTGCCGGACATATACATATACGAATACAAATTGTTCAGACTAAGGCTCATTTAGACTAATATCAGTAATATCCGACGCGAATGTTTCCTTGACAACCGACTTAGTAAGTAACAAATTGAGCTCGTGCGGTACTAAGATTTATACTTATCGACCGTCAAAATTACCGTCACCAGTTTCGTCATTGAGATTAGAGATTTTTTATTCGAGTTCTTATACTCAATTTTATATGTTAGATGATCAAGGCGTCGTTTGCGATTCTGTCTGGTATGTTTTTTAATTCATTACCTTTTTATGACAAGCAATTATTAATCATGATAGCAGCGACAATCGCTCATCAAGATCGAGATTTTCACAAAATTTCGAGATCGAGTTTTAATTTTTAAGATTCTTGAACGTTATTTTAGTATATAGTTTTAATTCACTAATTGGATTTGAACCGTTACTTATACGGGAGAGTCTTATATTTTGTCATTCAAAAAAGTAGTTTTCCTCAAATATCTCAAAATGTTTTCGACCAATTCGGCTGAAATTTTTAGCTTTGCTTTCTCATGATATGAAAAGTTTATAGTTTTATTTCCAAATATATTATACATAAAAAGGTTATGACATCGTTTATAATTACGCATTAATGTTTTCGTAGCATTATTTTGAAATGTATTTATTCTACATGAAAAACCTAAACGAACAAAATGTTCATCTCAAAATAACAAAACTTTGTCCTATTGATTTTGTATATACTCATAATAATAGTTTCGAAGATAAACATAGTAAAACGGTCAAAACGACGAAAAAATTACAAAAACCACGTTTTTCACAATAAATCAAAATGTATTGTGGTTACATAAAAAATTGTAGTAAACAAAATATTTGTTTCGTAATAATAAAACTTTTTCCTAATACTTTACACTCAGAATAATATGTTTTAAGATAAACATAGAAAAACTATTTTTCATATTAAACACTTTATGCTTAGAACAATAATTATAACGATGTTAACGTCATGGGTATAAAAATGAATTATTTCAAATTCAAATCGTAATGAAAATCGCTAAAAAAAGTGTAAAAAGTACAAAAAAAAATTTGTTTGAAAAATGTTTTTAAGAAAATTATTTTTATTGAACATTTTTTCTTACATTGCTATTTTCATAATTAGCTGTATAAAACAATTTAAATACAGATTACTTACATATAACAATAACTTATTATAACGCCTTTAGAGGCCTGCGATGGCTCGGTCGGTTAGTGCGGGCTCGTAATCTGGAGGTCCCAGGTTTGATTCCCGGCCCCGGCCGATTGATACAACCACCACTGGGGAATGTATTTTCAACAAGTGCTTTCTTCACCAAGACATCATAATGACCTTCGTCGTTGATTAACATCGATTTCGAAGCATAAAAAGAGCAACGTTAAAATAAAAAAAAATATATATTATATAGTAAATATTATGAATTAATTAATAATAGTTAGATTTATAGCAAATATTGTTAAACTGCATGTTTTTGTTTACAGAAATATATTTTACTTACATGATATAGATGATTGTTTAATACTTCCACACGAACTACATATTTGTTCTTGATGAACCTGAGATATATTTTTTAGTGCGTACACAGAAGTACTTACAACAAATATCTGCATTTTAGGTTTATTTTGCAACAATTTATCATCACATGCACGTATGTAATATGATTCTTATTAAGTTTACGATTAGGCCAATCACTGATTTGATAAGGCTTGCTACAGTAAAATATTGTATAATTTCATATCTAAGTGTTGTACGTTGCAAGTGTATTTAGCGTAAACTATTGAATGTGTAATTTCTCTCGAAATAAATATGTCTCCACTTATCTCTTAAAATAAATATGTTTTTATAAAACGGAAAATTAAATATATAAATATAAACATTACTTAAAATGTAAAATAAACTGTATTTCCACACTGAAAAAAAAATCGTAAATTTAAAGAAATATTATTTAAATCAAATAAAATATGTATTCCAATAGTGCCAACCAAATATTTCTTTTAATTTAAATAAACCAATATTTTGAAAATAACAATATCATTTTATCAGTATATGATAATAATAATTTTCATTTAAATAAATCATTATTTGTACTTATTAAATATTGGTTAATAAGAAATAATCATTTATTTAGTTTTATAATATTTATATAGTCCAATGAATATCATATTTATTGACTTCAAATAAACGTTGATTTAGTTTAAATATATATATAAGTAAAATGACTGGAAAAAATATCGTAAATTCAAAGAAATTTTATTTAAATCAAATAAAAAATGTATTCAAATAGTGCCAACTATATATTTCTTTTAATTTTAATAAATTAATATTTGAAAGTCACAATATAATTTTATTGGTATACGATAATAATAATTTATATTTAAATAAATCATTATTTGTACTTATTAAATATTGATTAATAAGAAATAATCATTTATTTAGTTTTATAATATTTATGTAGTTCAATGAATTTTGTATTTGTTGATATTAAATAAATGTTCTTTTAGTTTAAATATATATATAAGTGAAATAAAATAAATGAAATAATTAAAATTGACGCACAATTAATAAAAATTGAGAACCTCAACTTCGTTTAAAACACTTAGAGACCTTCAATTAAACAATTATATATTTGCTTTAAATATGTTTAGACATTTAATGGAACAAATATATATTTGCTTCAAATACTTTCAGGTATTGAATGAAACAAATATGTATTTATTCCAAATAAATTTAGATATTTCATTAAACAAATATTTATTTAAATAAGTTAAACATATATTCAAAGTAAAGAAATATTACTTTGTTAAAAGAAAAGGTCGTATTTATAATATAAAAGTAATTATTTGTATCAACAAAAGAAAACATTATTTTAAAAACATATATATTAGAAAATTTTTTCTTGTATACAATTTTTTCGACTATTCTGCAAGTACTCAACGTTTGTGATATCGCTTAAGCTGAAAATTTAGATAACATTATTTCTTTATTTTTAATATACTTAATGCAATTTTTAATCGTTTACTTACCTTATTTAATTTATTCTTTACCTGATTTTGTACCGGGGCGTAAAGTACAATACTCGGACGTATACATTAACATTTGCTTACACACTATATAAATAACGCAACGCTATATTGTTCGTAACGCAATACAAATTTACGCACATTTTCGCTTAAGAAGCAAATTTTGAAACTTCTATTTAAAGAAGCTACAGGGTTTTTCTAGCACTTGCGAGAAGACTAGGTCGCCATCTAGGGATAGAAAATGACACATATACGCGCGAAATTTAAATTTACTAATTTTGCATATTTTTCAAATCCGTTGTTATTAATTTTTTGTTATTATATTAAACATTTGGGAATAATATTATTTATTCTCATATTTAAAATAAAAAAAACTACATAATTTATTTTTAAATGTATTTATTTTTAATTTAGACCTGTGTTATTTTACACATATTTATTTTCAATTTTCTTACAATATATTTCTGCAAATAGTACCGAAAAAATTATTAATAATCAAATATTTATTTAAAAAAATTAAAGACAAAATGCTTAAAAAATACGTTTCAATGTTGAGTTATGTATAGTACATGCGTGGTATATACATTAATCCAAATGCTTTATACTCATAATAGCAATGATAATCAAGTAATGAATTTTGTTTAATAAAAGTCCATTCCTCTGATTCAGTAATACGATAAGAATGAAAATGATTACAAAACTCATGATGTATAATCTTATTACATACAAAGTAAATATCATCATTCTTGATTATTATTATTCTTATTTTATGAAAATCCACAAAATCATCTTGTGTACTAGAATTGACAATACTATTTTTATTGTATTGTGTACCATTAATATTAACCCAAAGGGCACAATCAAAATCATAGAAAAGAGTAGACGGTAAAATAATTTTAAATTTTTCAAAATCATTAAAACGTTTCAAAATTGGCAAAGTAGGCCCTCGATGAACATTATTACAAAAACCTTGTTGAGAAACTAAGCGATAACAAAATCGTAATTGGTTTTTCAATGATAAAGTGTAGGAAACATTTGTACGAGAATTAAACACTTTACTATTTTCTTTAACTTCTCTGTGTTTCGATTCAAAACGAAAACATGACATTAATTTAATAGATCCATACAATCGCATTAGGGTACTGTAATGTAGTAAATTATGGTGTTTAGTTTTCTGGGTAATTTTAAAAATTTTTAGACGTTTATTAAGGTATCCTGTAACTAATTCATCAAAAGTTTGAATAATACCTTCGCTTATTTTATCCGACATACAAATACAAACTATTTCACGTAATTGAAGGTACATTGTCCAAATTTTATTTTTACGAGGAACTATATCTCCCGCAATACAATTAAAATATTTAATTAAAAAGTACATTTCAGAAGCGGATAAAATAAGTAGCTTTTTTTTAGTGATTCCTCAGATATAAGAGAAAAATCAAAATTAAATAGACTCGAAAAGTATTGAATTCTATTATTTAAAACATTCAAAGTAAAAAATGTTGGTATCAAATTACTTAAAATTAATAGAAAATCATACCTACATATACCCTCAAGCAGATCGTGCATGGGATCGCAAGATATATTTTTAGTTACATGAAAATACGGCACACCATGAAAAACACATTTCTCTAACACACCGTAAGTAAGATTTTGAGCATGAATATTATAATTATCATTATTCCGTAAAAGTTGCTTGTTTTCGTTAGTATTAGTTTGTCGTTCTTTTTTATTAACACAACAAATTCGACAGCAATATTCTGAATTAAAACTTTTACTGAATCCCAATATTGCATTTAGGCCCGCATTATCTCCAGCAATAAAACTAAGTACAAAATAAACTTTTTTCTCTTCATCATTAATATTAACTGTAATACCTTCAATAGATAAAGTTTTTAAAATTTCAATTAACTTATAGAAAATTTTTTTATTCCCTAAATAAGTATGATCTAAAGTCCTATGTAACTGTACTAAAAAGATATTTTGTAATTGACTCGAAAATACAAGAGGTATACCAATAATTGTACAATATACCGCGCCAAGTTTATTTTTTGTTTTTCTTGACCCTAAGGGATTATTAATTTCGATATCATCAAAATAAAGTATTAATGGCAATACTATTTTATTTTCGAATTTTTTTTTAATATTTTTCCATAGTTCAGAATTAAAAAATGTTTTATGTGTTAATTTTTTTTCACTCTGATAAATATAATTTAGAATAGTTGAGAATACATCAGGTAATTCCAAAAAAGCTTTTAAAACTTTATCTATTGGAATTACAGCAATATTATGATGCTTCAATACATACTTAATTTTTTGCTTTCTTTTTCCAAATGCTAAAAACGAACTTATTTTAGTTTTTATAGGTAAAAATAAGACATTTATATTTTTCAAATATTTAAATGTCTTGTACTCTGTTTGAAATAAAGCAAATCCATTCTCAAAAACCTTTAACATTTCCAACAATTCATTACAATTACAAACTTTTTTTAAAAACTCAATGCATGTATTAATGTATGTTTTAGAATAATTATGTATAAATTCGTGCACTACATTTCTTGCTATCGTACCATAAGCATATAATTGTATGACAAGTAATAGAGCATTTTTCGTAACAGTTTTTTTATAAGTGTTTATGTCAAACCTGTTTTCATTTTTTTGTTCAAGATTTTGTTTACTATTTTCAACGTCAAGTAATGCATCGTTATTACTATCTACGGATAATACAATAGTGTCCCTATTTTCTTCACCGATATTTTGTTGCGTACATTCAGTTACATCGTGAGCCTTTTTTACATGTTTTAATAAATTGTAAACATTTTGATATTTTTTATTGCATGAATCGAAATTACACATGCATTCTAAATTATAAACCATAAAATGCTCTAATTTTAAATGGTTAGTAAAATTACCGCAACATGTTAAAGTGCAAAGATAATGTAACCTTAAGTTATGTTTAGATTGTTAAAAAAAAGTAAAATTTATCTGTTAATTAAATTATAAGTTTTGATTAAAAAGTTCGAATAAGCGTCAATAAAATAATTTACCACAACAAAAATAAAAAATAGTCAGTCTGAATCTTTAACGTTGTCTTTTTCAATACTATTAGCAGGCTCTTCTTCGTTAGCAGCGATATTTTCCTTGTTGATTGAAGATTCTTCAAACACTTTATTTGAACTTAACTTGCTGAGAATATCCTGAATGTAGGATATGGTTGGATCGGATTTCGCGTGTACGTTGTACAATCCTTTCTGCACCAACAACCAAATATGATCGCTCTCCACAGGATATTTTAGATTAAATATGTAAAAAGATTTAAAAGAGATATCTAAGGCTACCAATACGTTTGGTACTTTGTACATTATATCGTCAATAATTACAATTTCTTCTATGTTTCGCAAATCTCCTGCAATAATTATGTAAGGTTGTACCGAAGATTTATTTGTGGAAGCCTTTTCTTTTGTTTCTTCTCGAATCTTTAGTACATCTTTAATGTCCTAAAAAATAAAATAAAACAATCAGTCATAAACTTCATCGAATAGTTAATAATTGTTTAATAATATTTCTTTATGTTAAAACTACTAACATCGACATGCTTTATTAAAGTGCTTTTTGCATCAGCAATTGAAGGCTTGTAAGCCTTAGTTTTACTAATCTTAATGACCTTTTTGGGGGGTAATAAATGGCAAAGTAGCATCAGAGTGGATGCTATGTAAGAATCTATAAAAAAATTTAATATGTAGCAATTATTAATACCAGAATTTATTAAGTTTTATAATTTTACCATCTGTGGTTTCGGGATCGTCGATAATTTTCTGTAACTGCAATGCGGTGTTGTCCTTACTATTAATTCTTCTGTATTTTAAAATAGTTTTCAAAAAAAATTTTATATCATTTACATTTACTACTGAATAATTTATACTTGACAATGTAAAGTCATAGGATAAAAGTAAATAGCCTTTAGGATGGTTGTAGAGACTCCATCTATTAACAATGTTTTTAATATTTTTTTCTTGCGAAGATAGATCTTTTTTTCTATATGAATAAGTTTCTTTCCACTTTTCCTCTACTGTGTCCCATGGCTCTTCGTTGTTCTGCAGCCATTCAATGGCGTCACTGATTTCGTTATCGGGAACTAAACAAAAAAGTTTATAAAATGATTAATTTTTATAACATTATTTTATACTGTAATTATAATTTTTAAAATATAGTTTACCTAAAGTATCTGTTCCACCATCTTCAACTCTTTCAGTCTTTAAACTTCTTTCATGAGCTAAAATTTTCGTCCTTCTATTTCTCCACATGACTAATAATTTTCCTTGGGCAATTTCGGACTTATTTAAGAATGACGCTTTTTTAGGAACCGGAGGTACGTACCACGTTGTTGACACTTCGCTCGGAAACCTTTCAACTATGAGCTTAGATATATGCTCTGCTGCCTTGTTTGTCAATCTCCTGTAAAACATTGAAAAAGCTTAGTAACGTTCATAAAAAATACCGAGCAAATCCATATATTTTAAATAATTTATGTCTTATTTACAATTACAATTTATTTCAAAAAGCTTATAACTTTTGTATATTCGAATATTACAGTTTTTTAATTATTTACAATTATTTATTGTTAGATACTTTGCTTCAACAAAATAAATTAAATGTATTTCTTTTCAAATTAATAACCTTATTCATTCAAATAAACATGTGTTCTTTACGTTTTAAATTCTTTTAATTAAATTATTTACGTAACTTTAAAAATTTTGGTTAATTAATTATAACAAATTTTCATTTTTGAAAAAAAAAATATTTTCTTCGTTTATGTAATTTAATATTCCTTGGTTCTTGTAAAATCACCTAATTACATTTAATTAATGACTGTTAGAAACTTTGCTTTATTAAGCCAATAAATATATTTCTTTTCAAATAAATAACCTTATGTACTTAAATATATGTTTACGCTCAAATTTTTTTTCTTAATAAAATTAAGACACTAAATTGAAAGTAATATTCTGTTTATTAGAAATAAATTTCGATTCTGCTACTTAATGTATAATTAATACTGAAATATTTTGTTATTTAATAATCTAAAAAATGTTTATTATTGTAAAATGCATTCCTTCTTTTAATTAATTTGATTTTCGTTACAGTTAAAAAAAAGCATACACTGTTTTTTCAATAATCAGTCATCAGATATTCTTATTTTTGTAATAAATACTTTCATCTTCGATTTAGATTGATATTTATTAGCTTTTAAAAAATCATTCATTTGTTTATAATTATTTATCATATTTAAACATTTTGTTTTATCAAAACAATTCAATATGTATGTATATTTTCAAATAAATTACCTAATACATTCAAATAAATATAATGTATGCTTTACGTTATGTAATTTTTTAATTTATTTAATTTAAGTATATTAAATTGCGTTATCAAATTTTATCACGATTACTTTTTTTATAGTCAAGTAAAATTAAATTTTATTGAAGAATTAATAATAAAATGATTAAATTTTAATCCTTACATTTCTTTAAACCTGTCGACGGTCCATATTATTAACTTGCATAATTCTTTTCTCTGGCGATCACTAAATTCATTATTTTCAGCGTAACTACTAACAAGTAAATCTCCCATGGTACAATCAAGAAAGATATCGAGACTCATAATATTTTCCAAATCAAGGTGTTTTTTTTCTTCGTCAACATCACTTGTTTTCGATGATCCTGCTGGATTCTGTAGCGTACAAGCAATTTCATCTATTTTCTAAATAATGACGATACACATGTTATATTTTAGAAGCTAAATATTACTTATTTATCGGTTTTTTTAATAATAATGAATATTATTTATTTACCCTTTTCTTTTGCATAGGTACTTCCTCATTATTTGGGTAAAATTTTTTCCACGCATTGAGAAACTTAGCTCTTTGCCCAATATTTGGAATCAAATTTGAAATTAATGACTCATTCAGGAGTATCAACACTTCTTCAGTTATGTCGTTTTCTACAAATACATGAGTTAAATAATACATAAAATTTAATGAAAGGAAAACTATTATACCTATAAACAATCAAGTCTTATTAATAAACTTTTTGGTTTAAATTTAAACAATTTACTATATATATATATATATCTGTGTATGTACGTGTCTGCTTAAATAAAAAAAACTTTCATTAAAAAGAATGAATAAATTTAAAGAGTCGAACAAATATTTATTATAGTTTAAAAAATTATTTATGATAAATGATATAGTTGATTTAGTTACATATGTTACGTAAAAATGTTAATTTATAAGCATATTTCATTTAATAAAATGTTAATTTTTTAATTTAAATATTTATTCGAAACTAATCGAATCAAATCAAATATATATTAATTTGATTTTATTAAAAAATTTGTCTTTTTTATAAAACATTTCTTTCTGGCTTCACTCTTTTTATTTCTTAAGATAAAATACTTTATTGTTTGTTTCAAATATGTAAAATAAGAGGTTTTTCAAAATTTTGTAAGCAAATAAAAAGCATGTCGATTTATACTTTTGTATGCAATAATAAAAACAATATTATCGGGATACGGAAGCCAAACGAGATTTTTTTTTTGTTAGTTCATATAAAACTGTAGTTAGAATTCTAGAAAAAGCATAGTACTATCAAATTGTTATTATAAAAATTATTGACGAGAAAAATTTTCGATTTCAATTTATGTATCATAACGCTTAATAATAATAAAAAAAACGCTAATAATAAAAAAAAATTGTACTACTTGATTCTTGTCGAATTTCAATATTAGTTAAAAAAAGAATCAATTTTATAAAAATAATGCTTAGTATTACTTCATTCATTATCACTCTAGATAATTATGATTATTTGTATGTTTGTTAAGCTAAAAATAATTAAGTACGATCACAGAAAAGTTGGAATTATGATTTTATCGCAACATAACCTTTACAATTATTCAATGTACTGGCTCCCGCATCCTCTTAGAAATATAATTTATAATCTCAACGTACCTTTGAATATATCGATTAAATTATCCAGTCGCCAATCCATAAGCAGGTTTCTCACCTTCTCATCTGCCATCGTAATCACTTCAACGAAAAAAAAACCTTTGGTTGATCAGAGAAGAAAAAAAGGGCTTTAGTCGATCAGACGGACGATGTACAAATGCCGCGAAATCCTGTTAATGCAAGTCGTGTCTCACATATGACCCCGACATATATATTTATACATTACATGTAAACATACGTGTATAACGGAAAAATCATTCGAAAATTTGATCTTCAAATACGACTATATTCAAGTATAGACCTTTGTTACCACTCAAAACAATAGTAGGGGCAAGTGAATATGTGTAACCGCCGAAGTTGTTTACTGTTTACGATTTTTTCGAAAGCAGCGACACGCATTCTTTAATACATTAAAAGAAATAGATCTTTTGAAAAATGAATAAACTATATATTTATTTAAAGAAACCTAGTGATTTTTTCAGTAAAAATATTTACTTAACATAGACGTTTTTATAATAAAAAATTTAATATAGTTTTATATTATATATGTACATATTAAATAACTAGGCTTTTTAAACAAAACTGTAAATAAATATATACTATATAAGTTTTCTATAAATTAATTTTTTTAAGTAAATGGTGTAATAAACAGTCCGTTTAATTGATTCGTTTAAGGTGGTTCGTTACCGGTCGCGGGGGGAATCGGTGCGGGGAGGGATTGTCGATTTCAGCTATTGTGGAAGTATTATGAACGACAAAATTAAAATACTAACCCCATGTAAAAACATTTGCCCGCGTGCTCGACGCACCGACTCGGCGAATTAAAAAAATTATTTAATTTTCAACTCGCCGTATCTCACAATGTAATTAATGGATCGTTCCAAAAAAATTACAGAGTATACATTATAAGTACTAGTCCCTTACTGCCGCATTAAAAAATGACTAAGGTATTATAAAACATGTAAAAAAAAATTATAAACAAAAAACATTTTTTAATACGCTACTAATTTCTTAATTGAAAAAAAGTGAGTGGGGAAGTTTTAAAAAATGACAAAATAAAACTGCTGTATTATTTAAAATATATTAAAGAAGATGTGTACAAAATTTGAGGTCCAAATATGCAGTGGAAAAAAAGTTAGAGGTGATTTAGTGTTTTGCGTTCAAATAAAGACAAACGCGCACTTGGCTGACTGCGAGTCTCTCATTTCTGTCTTGTAGGGCCCTTGTAGCTTATAGCCCGCGCGACATTTTTTTCACATCTACGCTTGTATCTCGACAATAACAATGGATATGCATATTTTTTAAGACGGGAATCTCTTTAGAAATAAATATTCTTTTATTTAAAAAATTTTTATATTCAATCATAGGTGTAGAAATATGTATAAATTACGGTAAAAGGATAAATTGTGTCATCACTCCATAAGAGCCTGTAGCAAAATTTTGAAGTTTGAACTAATTTATTTGAAAAATAAGGTCCGTGACCATATTCAAACCTTATTTGGTCATTAAAGCATATTAAATGGAATGTTTATAACTTGGTTTCATTCATATCTGTTATTGTCGACTTTAGTATCGAACCACCTTAATATTCATTTACTTGTATTGAATTAATGATTATTAGAAACTCTGCCCCTTGCTTAATTAAAACAATTATTTATATATATAGATTTATAATATATATATATATATATATATATATATATATATATATATCTTAATAAATAAACAACATAGTGCATTCAAATAAATCTATCCTACGTATTTTATTTTTTTGAAAGAAATAATACGTAAGTATACAAGAAAATTTGTTTATTTTAAGGAATTTTTTTGTAATTAATATATAATCATGAAAATATTTAGTGATTAATACTAAGAAATACTTATTGTTTATAACAAATATTTTTTTCAATAGTTTAAATTAATATTCATCAGTTTTTAAAAAACCATTTACTGGTTTTCGGTTGCTGTATATAATAAATACTTTGCTTTGTTTAACTAATAAAATATATTAGTTTCCAAATAAATAACCTAACATATTTAAATAAATATGTAATCTAAATATTTTATTTTATTAATATAATTAGGGCACTACATTTAAAAAAAATGTTCTTTTCGAATTTCAAATTATTTTTGTTTGTTGTTTAAATTTATAAAAAATGTTAAATATGTAATTATTTATTACTAAGATATGTTTGTATTTGTTACGAATATTGCTCTCTTTAATTCAATTCTAAGTTTATTATTCTTCAAGAAGTCATTTATTTACAATTATTTATCGTTTAATATTCTGCTTCATTAGAACAATTAAATACATTTCTTTTCAAATAAATAACGTTATACATTAAAAGAAGTGTTCCTTTACTACGTTTTTAAATTTCTTAATTAAATTCATTTACAAAATTTGGAGTAAAACTTGTTTTCGTTTTAAGCAATTTTTATTTCTTTCAAATGAATATGTAATTAATTCTAAAATATTTACTTACCAAAATTTAAGAAATATTTATTTTTGTAATAAATATCTTTCTTTTTATTTAATTTGATGTTTATTAGTTTTTAAAAAACCACTTACTTGCTTTTAAATAATGATTATTAGAGGCTCAGCTCCACTAAATCAATTAGATATATATTTTTTTCAAATACATAACCTAATACACCTAAATAAATATGTACTACCGACGTTTTTTTATTGTCTTAATAAAAATAAGTCACTAAATTAAACAAAACATTTTTTTATTGCAAACAACTTGTTATTCTTCAAGTTAGTGTATAATCAATAGTGAAGTATTTTGTTATTTAATTCAAAGTTATATTTATTTTTTTAATAAATATTTATTTCTTTTATTTATTTTGATGTTTAGTAGCTTTAAAAATGTATTTATTTATTTATAATTATTTATCATGTTTAGATATACTGCATCATCAAAAGAATTCAATATATATTTTATTTTGAATAAATGACCTAATACATTCAAACATACATAATGTACCCTTTACATTATTTATTTATTTTAAGTTAACTAATTTTAAAAATTTAAAGGAATAAATCTTTTATTTGAAACAAATATTATTTCTTTTAAATGAATATATAAATAATTGAGAATTATTTGGTTACTTTATTCTAAGAAATGTTTATTTTTGTAAAAATATTTTCTTTGTTTATTTAAATTCAATATTCATCGATTTCTAAGAAACCAATTACTTGTTTTTAATTAATGATTATTAGATATTCTGCTTCATTAAAACAAATAAATGTATTTTTTCCCAAATAAATAACTTAATACATTTAAATAAATATACATTTAAGACGTCTTTTATTGTCTTAACAGAATTACTTTACATCTGAACTAATAATTTTTTAGAAATTTTATGAATAACTTTTATTTTTTGAAAGTATAGATTATTAATTGTCAAATATTAGATTCTAACATCTAAGATATATTTATTATTGTCATAAATATTTCTTTGAAAACAATTTTCTTGTTTTTCATTATTGAATACTAAATACTTTGCTTCATAACAACAAATACACATTTTGCTTTTTAAATAACCTAATACATTCAAGGAATGTGCATTCTCTGCGATTTTATTTTCCTAATATTAATAGGGTACTAAATTTAAAGAAATCATTTTTTTTATTCAAATATGATTTGTTTATTTTAAATTAATTCATAATTAATTGCGAAATATGTAATTTTTATTTTTGTAAGAAATGTTTATTTTTGTAATGAATATTTCTCTCTTTTATTTAATTTTAAGTTTATTGTAGATTTAAAAAAGTCATTTATTCATTTAAAATTATTTATCATTTAATATTCAAAACAATTATATATATATATATATATACTCTACATTTTCTATTTTCAATTCAATTAATTTATTCGATTTAAAAGAACCATTTTTATTTTTTTTGAAGTATATATAATCAATTTTAAAATATGTAATTATTTAATTCTAACACATGTTTATTTTTATAATAAAGGTTTTTTTCCTTTATTTAACGTGATATATTCGTTAGTTTTTAAGAAATCATTTATTTTGTTTAAACGGTTATCATATACTTTTGCTTGATTAAAACAAATAAATATGTACTTATTTTTAAGTAAATAACCTAATTCATTTAAATAATTTTGAAGTTCCAATGTCATTTATTTTCTTAATTAAATTAATTTAATGAATTTAAACAAACAATTTTTTTAGTTTTATGATTATTAATTTAATAAAAATAATTTATTTATTTACAATTATTTATAATTAGATTCTTCATTTAAAGAAACCTTTTTTTTATTCTAATCAATTTTTACTTCTTATCAATGAATATATAATTAATAATGATAAACTACATTACTTAATTCTAAGTTATGTTTATTTTTATAATAAAGGTTTTTTCTTTTATTGTAACGTAATATTAGTTTGTTTTTAAAAAACCATTTACTTGTTTTTAATTATTATTTATTAGATACTCTACCTCATCAAAACAAATAATTATATTTATTTTCAAATAAATAACCTACCACATTCAAATATATGTTTAATTACTATGTATTTTATTTTTTTAATTAAATTAGTTTATTAAATTTAAAGAAATTAATTTTTTCAAATAATAGTTTTTTTTTAGAAATAAATCAATATTTGTTTGAAATAAATTAATATAATTCAATTAAACCATATCATGCACATGAAAAATTATTTATTAAATTTAAATAAGTAATATTCGATTTAAATAAACATTTTATAAATTTAAATAAATATATTTCTAAAAAATATATTTCTTTAAATTTACGATATTTTTTTTTCAGTGGCATGTTTGCTGACCTTATATGCACACTTGAGTTACAGAAAGGACGTGCAGATTCATAAGGATTAGATGGATCATCAGACACTGGAAACAATTAATAATTTTTATGAAAGTATGAATCAGGTTGGTAACCTAAATAATAGCAACACAATCCATCCAATAAGTTTTTAGACACGACCGCTACACGGGAGAGCCTTATATATTCATCATCGCAAAATGTGTGATGCATCAAAATATAATATATATATATATGGGCTATTTCACGTCAAGTGGTACGATGAAAATTTTAAATCGCTCCAAAATTTGAAAACAGGCTGGAAATATCTTTCAGAAGATAGAAAAAAATTTTTAGGTGTTAAAAATAATTTGCCTAAGAGTTATTCCACCATGAAAAATGGAAATTTTTCAATTTTTTAGAAAAATTTCTATTTTCAAAGCCATTTATCTCAAAATCTATTGAATTTTTTGAAAAAACATTAAAAACAACTTTTGTTCAAAATAATCTTTAGAACTTATCTACCTGGGTTACAATTCTTAATTTTAATATCTCGAAGAGATTAGGCACTTGGAAATATTGAATATCAAAAAAAGGCGACCACGCCACAATCGATTTTGATCTAACACCGCTCAAAAGATCACATTTTTCGCGAGCTTTCGAATGGCGGTAGTTAGATTATTGGCCAAGACGATTGGTGTAAGTTATGCCCCATAAACCTCATAAAATCACTTATTTTCATGTATTTTAGGGCATAACTTACACCAGCGGTCTTGGCCAATAATCTAACCACCGCCATTCGAAAGCTCTCAAAAAATGTGATCTTTTGAGCGGTGTTAGATCAAAATCGATTGTGGCGTGGTCGCCTTTTTTTGATATTCAATATTTCCAAGTGCCCTATCTCTTCAAGATTTTAAAATTAAGTATTGTAACCCAGGTAGATAAGTTCTAAGGATTATTTTGAACAAAAGTTGTTTTTAATGTTTTTTCAAAAAAATCAATAGATTTTGAGATAAATGCCCTAAAATACATGAAAATGAGTGATTTTATGAGGTTTATGGGGCATAACTTACACCAACCGTCTTGGCCAATAATCTAACCACCGCCATTCGAAAGCTCGCGAAAAATGTGTTCTTTTGAGCGGTGTTAGATCAAAATCGATTGTGGCGTGGTCGCCTTTTTTTGATATTCAATATTTCCAAGTGCCCTATCTCTTCGAGATGTTAAAATTAAGAATTTTAACCCAGGTAGATAAGTTCTAAAGATTATTTTGAACAAAAGTTGTTTTTAATGTTTTTTCAAAAAAATCAATAGATTTTGGGATAAATGGCTTTGAAAATAGAAATTTTTCTAAAAAATTGAAAAATTTCCATTTTTCATGGTGGAATAACTCTTAGACAAATTATTTTTAACACCTCAAAATTTTTTTCTATCTTCTGAAAGATATTTCCAGCCTGTTTTCAAATTTTGGAGCGATTTAAAATTTTCATCGTACCACTTGACGTGAAATAGCCCATATATATATTATATATACTATATAATATTTTGTAAGAGAAATTTATGTGTATTAGAATTCATTTAAGGCCCTCCCTAAAATGTATGTATGTATGTATGTATGTAATCATGTATCAAGGATAACTCAGTCAATTTTTTACCGATTTAGCTGAGATTCACAGGGTAACTTCGTCATAATGTAATTAGATAATGGTCCTATTTTCAGATATATAGCACTATGGCATTATTTTTAATTCCTTAGAAACGGTTTTGTAGCATTATCTTGAAATTTATCAATCCTACATAAAAACTTTATACGGACGAAATGTTCGTCTCAAAATAACAAAACTTTTTCCTATTGTACACTTAACGCTCAAAACAATATTTTCGAAGATAAACATAGAAAGACGGTCAAAATAATGAAAAAAGCACAAAAAAACACGTTTTTCGCAATAAAACGAAATGTATTGTTTTTACTGAAAAACTTTTAATGAACGAAATGTTCGTCTCAAAATAACAAAACTTTTTCCTATTGTACACTTAACGCTCAAAACAATATTTTCGAAGATAAACATAGAAAAACGGTTAAAGTAATAAAAAAAATATGAAAAAACGTTAAACAGTTGACTTCTATTGTATAATTATTGTTGATATAACATCATTTTCTTTTATCAGTATTTGTTATATGTAAGTCTTTAATATCTTTCTCCGGTTCATTATTTTCGTAATCTGATAAATTGCTACCATCTTGTAAATCTGGTCCAACTATTTTTCAGAAATATAGTCAAGTGACGCCTTAACCGCCAATTTTTCAGTCTTTCTTGAAGTGTCAAATTTTGTACACCATTCTAGTAGTATATTATGACACTGTTGTGGGCGAGATGGTTTTCTACCTGTCTTGAGGTTGTTCGCACGAGCGAAGCGAGTGAGAACAACGAGAAAGGTAAAAACACATCTTCCACAATAGTTTCATACCATATTTTATAACATTTAGAACCTCAAAATCTGAAATGAAAGTGGGATTTTGAGGTTAAAATGTTATAAAATTAATTATATTTATGTAAAAAATGAAAAAGAAAATATTGAAATTATTATTATTGTTACTAAAAATGATTCCTATCTAATATTTTTGTTTTGGAGGCGTATTTTTTTGAAATTCAGGTACCCAACTGGTATGACTTCGTCATTGAAATGCACTACACTTTCATGCTCATCTTTAAAATAAATTAATTATTTTACAATTATTTTACAAAAAGTAAAAAATTATTTTCTTTTATGCTATAATAAAAACTTACATTACAATACTTTTGATGTACAAAGGACAATTTAAACAAATGTTTTATACTCTCCTTCTACTTCTCCAAAAATGTTTAAGCAATACTTTTCTTTCTTAAAAAATAATATATGTATGTATAAAATAATATACCTGTTAATAGACAATTACATTGTAATCTATCTTAAGATTATTTAATAATATATTTTAATATAACAATTTCAAAGTATAAATTTTATTTGTACCGTAAAATACAATTTCTATCTAAAAATTCTGAATATATATCTTATGTAAATAAATGCACATACCACTTTTATAATTTTTCACTGTTTCCACTTGAAAATCTTTATAAAGTTGTGGTCTGAATTTGTGTTCTATACCGTAATTATAAAATCAAAACAGACACTTAAACCCATAACAATATCCTTCACATACATATACATACAATACATATCATCACATACTCATCACATACTCATCACATACATATCATCACATACATATACATACAATATCATCACATACTCTTCTCATTCTTTTTGATTTTAGGAAAGCCTTCGATACGTTAAATCATTTTGAACTTCTCCGTATGCTCAAGAATCTTAATTTCGCTAATGATGTTATCGAGTGGCTTCACTCTTATCTTACCGGGCGTACCCAGGCTGTCATTGATCTTAATGGTGTTTCTTCGCAATATATTAATACTACTTCTGGAGTACCTCAGGGATCAACACCTGGACCTATTATTTTCCTTATTTTTATTAATTCGATTTTGAATGAGCTGAAGTTTACTAAGGGTCTTCTGTTTGCTGACGATTTGCAATTGTACCTTCATGTAAAGCCCAGTGAGTGTATCACGGCTATAAATAGGCTTATGCAAGATGGATCTAGGATAGTAAATTGGGCTCTGATGTATAGTTTAGACTTGAATTACAGCAAAACTAAAGCTATGTTTATTGGTTCACCCCAACAGCTTAGGTTTATAAACTGCGATCAGTTACCGCCCATTATTATTGGTGATCATAAGATTGATCTAGTCACTTCTACACGTAATCTAGGCATCATAATGATCGAAAACCTTCAATGGAATTCCCAAGTTTCGAATATTATTACCCGTGTGCATGGTGTACTCCATAAGTTACGAAATAAGGGAAACTTTCTTTCGTGCACCTTCAGAAAGATGCTAGTCACGGCACTAATATTGCCCCATTTCGATTACGCTTCTATCGTCTATATTGATTTGCCTGATTACTTAAATGTTAAGCTTCAACGATTACTAAACACGTGTGTAAGATACATCTTTCGTCTGAGAAAAGATGCTAGGTTAATGCCGTTTTATGCTAAACTTAATTGGTTATCTGTATATTCTAGACGCCAGTATTTTTTAGGTACTTTAGTATACCAGGTTCTCACTACCAAGAAACCCGACTATCTATTCGCCTTTTTACCCCCGCCTAACAGTGAACTTCGTCGCTCTGAGCGTACTAAAAATACATGCTTTGAGCGTCCCTTAACCAATACGTGTACCTATAAAAATTCTTTCACTGTTAAGGCGATGGATTTATGGGATTCGTTACCAGCGGAGTTACGTTTAAGCCCTAGTTTAGTTATTTTTAAAAATCGATTATATACACATTTGTTAAATTTTGATTCTTTATAACCTTTGTTTTCTATATTATATTGTTTTTTATATTGTTAATTCTATTGCGCATAATTTGCTAGTCTGCGACTAATTTGTATTGCATATTTTATAATTTATACCTAATTTGCATTGTTAAACAATTATGTATAATTTTTCACTTGCCATAAAATTGAACTCAACTTAGGCATTAATAAATACTTTTCAATCAATCAATACATCTTCATAAGCTATTGTCCTAAACTCTTCGTACATAGTGCAATTGAAATTCTCCTTTAAGAAAAATGACCAAAATTGGAAGAATGTGTTCACCTCTTGTAACTTCTCTAAACCAAGTTGTTTACGCTCTTTATGTAAATTTTATAAATAATGAATATAACAACATGATTAATATCAACATGATTTCTTTAGCTAAGAAACGAAAACATATTATAATAATCATCATCACATCAAGAATTTATAACTTATAGTTACAAAAAGTAAATTCTAGGTTTTTTAATATCTTACCTTTTAAACAACGTAAATGATATTTATGATACACTTGTTGAGTGAAACCGTTATTTTCAAAAACGAATGACTTGGATGTTGGAACGTTGGCAATGATTGCGGAGCACCACCATAACTATACTAGCTAAAAAACCTTCGTTTGAACTTGTATCAGCACTACTTCTGTAAATATAAAATAAAAAGAAACACCGATTATTATTGTAATAGAAAATAAAGTTAAATATTCAAAAACATAAAAAATATCACATTAAGTAATAAAAGTTGTTAGAAGATAACATATTAAATATCAGTTAATGGATTGATAATCTTAATGATGTTCGCAAAACAATTAATTAATATTGCATAATTACATAATTTAACAATTGTTATATATGTTAAATAAAAATTATACTGTGCTTAAATTATAAATTTTATAAGCTTATTTCAAAATTAATATCTACGTAATTTATATATTTACCCTGAATACGTTCTCGGTCTTAATAATTATAAGTGCCGTTCTTTTAAATTATTATATTTACTATTACATAATAAGAACTTTAATAGTAAAATAATAAATACAACATTAAATGCAAACTTAATGTAATTTAAAATAAATTAAAAAATATAATAATAAAATGTCACAAACCGTTAATCTATACCAGATCAACCTTGAGAAAGGTGAAACATCGTCAAAACTATCCCAATACAAAACAAGAGGCTCGTGGTTATTGTTGAATTGAACCATTATTGTTCGACTCACTACCATTGTTACTCTTGTATTAAAACTGACTAGTAGGTCAATTATTCCTATCATTCATAATTATCTTATGTAAATTATCTTTAAATTTAATTATAAAGTATTCTACAATTTAAAACATAAATAAAATGCAAAAAAATAAATATTACTTAGTTATTGACAACTTACGGCAACTTAATATTTTCAAAAATAATTAAAATATAAATCTTATACAATAAATAAATAAACTAGATAATAAATAAAAATTATTTACCATCCAAAAATAGTTATTATACTATTATTTTCAAACACTGCCAATATTGGACAAATACTGGACAAGAGCTTCTGCTATTTTGTAATGCTCACTTAACTTTATATTAGAATAACTATAATATCAAACAGTAAAACTTCATGAAAATCATATAAAAACTATGTGTATACGTAATATATATGGGCTATTTCACGTCAAGTGGTACGATGAAAATTTTAAATCGCTCCAAAATTTGAAAACAGGCTGGAAATATCTTCCAGAAGATAGAAAAAAAATTTTAGGTGTTAAAAATAATTTGCCTAAGAGTTACTCCACCATAAAAAATGGAAATTTTTCAATTTTTTAGAAAAATTTCTATTTTCAAAGCCATTTATCTCAAAATCTATTGATTTTTTTGAAAAAACATTAGAAACAACATTTGTTCAAAATAATCTTTAGAACTTATCTACCTGGGTTACAATTCTTAATTTTAAAATCTCGAAGAGATAGGGCACTTGGAAGTATTGAATATCAAAAAAAGGCGACCACGCCACAATCGATTTTGATCTAACACCGCTCAAAAGATCACATTTTTTGAGAGCTTTCGAATAGCGGTGGTTAGATTATTGGCCAAGACCGCTGGTGTAAGTTATGCCCTAAAATACATGAAAATTAGTGATTTTATGAGGTTTATATAAAATAAATAAATTAACTATCCGTTATATTTATTGTCCGTTTAAATAGTGCCATTAGCGCCATCATATACACATAAGTATAATGTATATCGCATTTTATGTAACCCGCGTCCCGTATCCAAATTTGAATTTCAAATTTTTTAAATTTTTTTACAAAAATATTTATTTATAACAATTCTCTTTTTTTATTTATTTTTTAATACAAAAAATCGAATAAAAAAAAAGAATTATAATAAAAAATTTTATTTATTAAAAAAAACTAATATTTTTATAACAAAATTTGATATAAAAAAATATAAAACAGTAAAAAATATTTACCACACACAAAAATAAAATTTTGAAAATAATCTAAACGTCAAACTCTGTAAAGCATGTTTTCAATATGTCCAAATTATTCTAAAATTTTTAAATAAAATTGAACAAAAAACTTGAAAAATTTGGACTTGAACGTTAAATAAACATAACGAATTTATTGTGTCCGCGAATTCTAAGAATATATTGATTTTATATTACTTAAATATATTTGTCTTTTCAAATATAATTACTTTTTTCTTAATTTTTCTTAATTTATTTAATTAATAAAAAAAGAAATGATTAACGTTTACATGTAATTAATAACATTGTAATTTAAAATAGAAGTTAAGGGGATGTCGGAGCTATAGCCTCCATCAAAAGCCGCTCGATCTCTCGGTTTCGAATGGTGCTGTAGTCAGGTGTCGATTTCTACGATAAACGTACTTAAAACATAAATTATAAATTTTACAGCTACGTAGAGCTGTTGAAAGATACTTTCCCCCCTAGCTATAACTAAAATTAAGGTAATTGTAATATTACTCTTGGCAGTAAATGTTTATTTTTTTAAAGAAATGTGAAATACGTTGCGTGTAGCATTACGGCAGATATAGATTCATTGAATATGAGACGTATTTCACATTTCTTTAAAAAAATAAACATTTGCTTCCAAGAGTAATATTATAATTACCTTAAGTTTAGTCATAGCTAGGGGGGAAAGTATCTTTCAACAGCTCTATGTAGCTGTAAAATTTATAATTTATGTTTTAAGTACGTTTATCGTAGAAATCGACACCTGACTACAGCGCCATTCGAAACCGAGAGATCGAGCGGCTTTTGATGGAGGCTATAGCTCCGACATCCCCTTAATAATTGACTCTTCATGTACATATTTCTATTTATCACTTTGTTCACTGAGTTTTTCACTTGACAAATTCATCAATTTAAACATAAAATTCATATAGGTACCATACACTACTCTAAATATACTACCAAAGAAGGCACCCTGTAACACATCTTTGGGACCTAAATTAAATTTATATAATGCTCCAGTAACCATTCCACCAGCTGCATAATAAAAAAAACAAAGCTTCATACAAATGAATTTCTTCAAAAATTAACAAATTTAAACAATATACATGAATGCTGCTCTATATCGAATAAATAAAGTAATTATATTGTTTCATATAGACTAATTTAAATTGCACAATATTTTATCACATTTACTTACCTTTACTGTCCAAAATATACGTCCCATTAATATTGATTTACCAAATATTCTTTAGAAGGAACATTAATGTAAAAAAAATAAACTATACGGTTTTATATAAACATATGTAAATTATGTACATATGTATTTTTTATAAATCACGTTACCTCTTCTTTCAAAAATGTGTTTCCTATTACTTCTTTCTTGCCAAATATTTTTTTTTTTAATTTTTGAGATATTTGAGGAACAACACTTTTCTCTTCAATACATTGATATTCAGAATATTAGAATTATATCTAAAATTTAACATCTATAAATACATTTTAAATTTATTATTATAACATATATATGTATATGTTATTATTATTATTATTTTATATAATAATAAGCGAGCTATATTCGGTCGTGCCTTATAAATTTCTGTTCTCAGGCGCAGCCTGAGCCTGATTTTCGCGTTACACAGAATTAAAGTTAAGAGTATTTTTGGCAAAATTTTTCGTTATTTGCTTATATATCTATGGTAAGAAAGGGCATTAGATTCTCTAACTTCGGCTTTCTTCATATTTTTATAGTAAAAAAAATATCCTAAAGTTTGGTAAAGGTCCGGTTTCCGCAGGTTTGGTCCTCTCCTTGTTAGTATAATGGTTTGCACATTTTTTTTAAATACAAGTTTTTTTATTAGTATATTCATAAATAAATTATTATTTAATTTAAAACGACGTCAAAGCTAGCGATTTTATTGATATACAGGAGTTTCCGTTTTAAAAAAAAGTTTATGAGGAATATTGGCACGAGAGTGCCATGACACATAACAATATGCGCGATCTGTCAAATTTTGGTGCATATTCGTTAAGTATTTACGAAGAATATAGTCAAATGTAAACAAAAAAAATATATTTTTTACTGAATATACGAATAACAAGTGATATACAAATAAAAAATTGTTAACAAATTATTTCTTTAACACAAAAATAACGCAGGTCTTCGTCTTACAAATTAATTAAGCTAATAAACATTTGCACTATTAAATAATACATGTATAAACACAAAAATTATAGCAAAGTTCAAATTAATAAAATTAAATATAAATTAATTAGTATTAACAGTGTTAATACTTGCCCCGAAAATTTGTTAATATTTACCCCGACAAATTTTTTTTTTTAAATCGTTAAAAAAAATAAAAAGAAATAAAAAAAAAATAAAAAATAATGTGCGATTAAATAACTTATTTCAAGTAGAATGGGGTATGGTAATTTTAACTTGTTAATTATATGATATGTAATTGAGAATAAACATTTTTGAGTGAAAAATTTTTCCATTACCTGATCAAAATATCGCTGTCTCCTATATCTTATCGGCTCGACGTCCTGCGATCTACTGAAGGTGTTTACATGTTAAAGGGCAATAAACTTTAAGTCTAGAGTCATCTATGAAGTGTATAGAACTCTTCGCATCACTAAGAATTCAATGTTAATATTTACCCCTGTTAATTTTAGCCCCGGTCTCCCCTACGAGAGTGATTAAAAAAAAGAGCAAAACCTTATTTCTCTCTTTTACAATTTTAACCCATTTCTAATGCTGACATTTTCTTACAAGCACATTAAAAAATAAATTATTATTTAATTTAAAACGACGTCAAAGCTAGCGATTTTATTGATATACAGGAGTTTCCGTTTTAAAAAAAAGTTTATGAGGAATATTGGCACGAGAGTGCCATGACACATAACAATATGCGCGATCTGTCAAATTTTGGTGCATATTCGTTAAGTATTTACGAAGAATATAGTAGGGGAGACCGGGGCTAAAATTAACATTTTTTGAAAAAATCGTTCTTCTAATTAATTAAAGAATTAGTTTGCTATACTAAGTATTGTTACTTTTTCTTTGCCTATTCAGCGAAGTCATGTCACAGGAATTTTTTGGAAATTATAAATATCTTTTTTTTACGAGAGGATTTACTAAAAATCGTTGTCTGTTAATTTTTGCCCCGCATGCGGGGTAAATATTAACATCTCATTTTTTTATTGTAAAGACTTAGTTTCATAATAAATGTACACATTTAACAAATGTAAACAAAAAATATATTTTTTACTGAATATACGAATAACAAGTGATATACAAATAAAAAATTGTTAACAAATTATTTCTTTAACACAAAAATAACGCAGGTCTTCGTCTTACAAATTAATTAAGCTAATAAACATTTGCACTATTAAATAATACATGTATAAACACAAAAATTATAGCAAAGTTCAAATTAATAAAATTAAATATAAATTAATTAGTATTAACAGTGTTAATACTTGCCCCGAAAATTTGTTAATATTTACCCCGACAAATTTTTTTTTTTAAATCGTTAAAAAAAATAAAAAGGAGAGTGATTAAAAAAAAGAGCAAAACCTTATTTCTCTCTTTTACAATTTTAACCCATTTCTAATGCTGACATTTTCTTACAAGCACATTAAAAAAAGTTATCCAATTAGACATTTTTCGAGAAATTTGAATCAAACCGACTTGTCGTGTAACATCTAAAAAATGAATTTTTCAAATTGAATCATAGCCAATCGTATTCTTCATTTTTAATTTGAAAATCGCGTTAGAATGATGATAACCAACACTCAACTTTTTAAATGAACCTTATGTTTCAGAAATCATAGATGGTCATTCGAAAAAGAAGTAACGACTTTTTTCCCTCTTTTACAGTTTTAATCCATCACTAATGTTGTTATTTTTTACGATAATCTTGAAAAAAGTTACTTGTAAACAAATTTTTCGAGATTTTTTAATTGAACCGACTTGACGTATAACATTTAATAAAATGAATTTTTTAAATTTTATCATAGCCGAATCGTATTTCGTTTTTTAGGTATTTCATTTTACGTTTGAAAATCACCTAACATCTAAAAGGACGAATTTTTTATATTTTATTATAGCTGAATCGTATTTCGTTTTTTAGGTATTTCATTTTACGTTTGAAAATCACCTAAGAGTCATAGTGGCTACATTCAACTTTTCCTAATGTAGCTTATGGATCGAAAAAAGATTAACGACTTTTTTCTCTATCTTACTATTTTAATCTATTATTATTATTATTATTATTATTATTTATTATTTATTATTTATAATCATCTTGAAAAAATGTTACTGTGTAACAAGTTTTTGGAGAATTTTCATTCAAACCTAATGGATCTGGAATTTAATTTTAATTGGTTTAAGCATCCTAGTACGACCTATAAAATAGATATTATTTAATCATTAAAATTATCAAAATAATCTTATGGGTATCAATATTTGAGTATTACGTACTGCTGCTATAAATTATAATTTAATAAAGTTTTTTAGTTTTTGTGGATTTTCTAATTGGATTCACTTATGCGGAAAACATTTGGTCAGCTAAATAATTATTTGCTACATGTGTGTTGAAACGTAATAAAAGGTTTCATAAGTCATATGTGTCTTGATCTGATGTCTTTTGGGGACTCAGCAAACTTACTGAGGTATCTACTTAGGCACTTATTATTTTTACTCAAGGACATAAACAATATAATTTGCTCTATTGGTGAAGTAATAGACTTCGGATTAGAAAATAAGAGATTCAAATTTTTGAAAGATTCGATTACTTTGTATAATTTTAAATAAATTAATTGCTACAACTTTGCTTTGGATATCGACATTTATTTAATGTAATTTAAATAATTTTGACTACAGAAATCTAGTAAAATTATGGATTCTGCTCGTCAACCATGGTTATTTCACAATTTTGCCAACATTATGCAAGTATGTATTGCCATGATTTTCACAAGAAATTGTTTCTACTTGGGTGTTTTTACTGGTTCATCGTTTTTATTTTTCACGAGTTTGGATAGACGAGGTTTCTGAGTGCATGCAGGTATTTCTCATTTCGATTGCTTTATATTGTTATGTACGTAACATTGACGCGCGGATCGGCACGTGTGTGAGAACGGTGTAGGATGACCGAAACGCGAAATATCAAGACTAATGTAACTACAACAAAAAATCGCGTACGGTGGCCTAGTGGTTAGGCTTCGTGACTGGAAACTCGCGGATTCTCGGTTCGAGTACCGGCGTCCGAACAATTTTTTATTCGGTCCTCTCCTATCACCTTATCCATACGCAACAATATCTATTATTTTGTATATTTGATTATTTTAAGATAGGTTATCGGCAAATTATTTCACCTGTATTATTACACCTGTTTGATTTTCCGGTCGATTTTCCGGCGATCATCGGTAAAAAAATAACTACATTTTTTCCGAAAATTTAACGGTAATTTTCGTTTCGGATAACCATAGATAATTAACCATATGAATTGAAATTGCAAACATCTTTCGACAGCGTTGAACAAATTAAGTCCAACATTGTCACTGCGCGTGAAATATAGTGCACAAGAAGAGTTGGTGTATTTAAAAGGTATTACGCAAAGTTAGTGATGGGGCCGGTTTGGGAGTGGTGGGTGAGAGGGGGGTGGGGTGGGGAGGGAGGGGGAGTGGATAGAGCGAGCGAGGCAACAGAGATTTCCGTTAAACTCGAGTTCCAAGGGTGCACATAATCCCGCGACATATTACACGATATTGTATTATTCAAAGAAAATTACACTTTCGTTGCAAGTTGGCTCGAACAGCACTCATCATAAACTGCAGGTATAAGCTCTTGGAGTAACTCTTAAGATTAAAACTTTAAAGCCCATCCGCGGTCATTAAAAGTTTTGGGCTAAGAAAACGGGCGAGGTACGTCTTAACACATATAAATGAATCCTCAACCCGAGCATCTTAATAACGAGCCGGTCATTTATAACAGTCAGGACTTTCTCTTGTTCGAACTGTTAATGGTTGCCGTCGTCACTCATTTCGTTTCCTCTTGCGCGACACACACACACACACACACACACACGCACACACGTCCTACCCGTACCTCGTTTAGCGATCTAGCCAAGTATTACGCGGAAGCTTTACCTGAGTTCGCGTGAACGTTGCCGCGAATTGCAAGCTTTTGATAAACCGAAAATTAGTGAAACTGCATGTTCACGCGCCCCCACCGTTTCGATTCCGAAAGCGAGTTGAGCTTTCAAAGCTAAATTGCGTTAGCCTTCCCGGAGGGAAGCTTCTCTTAACTTCCTTACCATTGAGCGGGCGAGCGCGATTGATTAAATTAAATTTATTTATTGCTGCGTAAGATAATCGCCCGTCTTTTTTCGTAAGTACGCATTCTTCGATTCTACACGTTTTATTTGGAATTTTATTTGCAATAGGTGTAGGATACTAGCTGTACATATTAACCAACGATTATCGATCGACTGACGAACGTGGGTGTCTATATATATATCCAAACATTTGCGTAAAAAGTAAATGCTTAACAAACATTATTAAAACTCGAAAGTTCCGAGACTTACGAAGAGTTGATTAATTCCATTGAGCTTGATATGGAAAGTACTAGGCAGTTCGCGGGAGTTCAATATGATTATGAATAATTTGAAATTCCATGTAAATTATCAGAGATGCTCGAGCTCTCGGTGGAGGTGGTGGTGGTCGTGCTGGTACTGCTCCGCTGTGCACTTCAGAGCGGTGATTTCTGCTCCATTACTGCGCTTACATTCTATTATGCCAGGGTGTACCAGCTACTATCCTATTCCAAACTTAAACTCTGCCTAGCCATTACGTCAGAGAAAGCTGTTTATGGCATTTAGCAGCAGATGCTACGTTAGTAACAGCTTGCAAATGAAAATGATCTTAAACTTAGCGTTCTCTTTCTCTCCCGCCCCCCCCCCCTTCCTCTCCCTCTCTCTCTCTCTCTCTCTCTCTCTCTCTCTCTTGCCACTCCTTCACCAATGGCAAAATGAAAAAGTAATCAACGATTTGTTTTACCTAGATAATACAACTGCGTGCACCCGAAAACGACCCAAAATTATACCTGGATTCGAGCGATATTTTAGTTTACAGATTTTCGTATTACTATCTGCACTGTACTATTACGTGTACAATTTTTTATTTTTTGTTTGATCTACGTTGTCTCTAATTACAATTTTATTACGTGGAAAATCGTACTGTCACCGACAAAATACGAAAGTTTCAAAAACGGGAAATTGATTTTAATAAAATAAAAATCATGATACTTCGTTCGCTGATGTTTCAATTAGGATTATATGTATATTTATCACTGCGCCTCATTTTCATGTCGTAACCTATTACAGCATATGTGACCTTACTGTTATACATAACATTAAATTAACTCGTACTTTAGATCGTTATTTTCTTAATCATCGTTTTGATCGTTCGATCTACTTTTATACCCACTTATCGCATCGCAAGAAAGATTTAATTAATTTGAAAATTTAAAATAAAAAACTAGTTGTGTTAACTAGGAGATTCATTAAATCCATTACGTAGCGTTGTAGATGAGCAACCTTCCAAGTGCGAGAACGAATCATAGATTTATTAGCGTAATTAAAGTTTATCGAAAATTTCTTGACCCAGTTAACGGGTGAAATTTGGAGAATCCCGTAAATAAGACTATAATTTAAATAAGTAATTTGTAGAATTCGAAGAAATGTTTAGAGTTGCTGGAGGAGGAGTAGCCAAGAGTCAGGAAAATCGCAGTAGTGAAAGCAAACGTAAGGTAGGACTACGAGAACGCAATATAAAAGTTGTACGACGTTTAATGATGCACTAGACGCCGGCATTCGTTTAATTTGTTCAAAACTTTAGTTAAGTGTTTAATTAGTTAACTTTACATACTGTACGAACCTCAGGTACGCAAACACTTAGTAGGTAAATTACAAGCCGAGGTATTTCATAACTTTTCGACGTCCCAGGGGTGAGGGGTGAGCAACCTATTGTACAACCTCCTAACTATTACCTTTTATTCTTACCTTCTTCGGCGCTTAGGAACGTTTTGTGTAAATTTGTAATCAATTGACGTTACGAATAATAATTCTGATTTATCAATTAACGGTATAATGAAACTTTTCGAATAACTCTGGAATTACTGGGGTATACCGAGAAAAAATGATGAAATTAATTGTAATTGCATTTATAAAGTTAGTGCAATAATGTTACTTCCATTTATAATTTTAACGAACATATGTAAGGTATAGTAAATTAAATTAATATTTCATATTAGTATCGTATATTACACATAGGAGCGATATATTTTTTGGAAGGTACATGCCAATTAATTGTATATATATATATATATTTAAATACGCGTATTAACAAGAACAGTGTAATACATATTCTATTCTACGTAGTATAAACACTGTAGCGATTCAAATTGTAACGAACGAGATAGTACCAAAATTAATTTCGATCGAACGAATATTGTTAACGGTAAATGACAATTTTGTATTAAAAATTAATTATATATGTGTATTTGAGGTATCGAATTATAGTGCTTTGATTGACTGATTGTAAAAGCAACCGCAACAATTTAAAGAAACTATTCAAAGGAAGCAAGCATTTACGCATAATGAAGGGTATCTGTACGCGCGCATACGGTCAAAGTCGTGCCGATAAACTCATCTAATGGAGATGTCATACAACGCTGGACCCGAAATAGTTAATTTCGAATAGCTTAATAATTTTCGATACCCTATGCAATATTCCAACACACGCTCCAGAGTATTTGGGCGCATAGTTGCGGGACACTTTGCTTTTCCCTGAGGGTACACCACCCCCTTTTAACCCCCTTACGCGCTCCACCACCCCCCTTACCCTCCCCATACACGAGCCGAAGATCCTTGGTATTTCCGAGGGGTTACACAAATTCCATGCACGCTTGGAGAGACGAAAGCGTTGACTTAATGTCCCCCTCAAGGGCTGAGCATTTCATGGCATTGAGACGACCCGAACTACCTCCCTCTCTCTCTCTCTCTGTCTTTAGCTCTTGTCCTTCACGATGACTGTTCTCTCTCTTTCTCTCTCTCTCTCTCTATCTCCGTCTCCCTCTCTTATGATTTAGCCTCTCGAAGGCTCACCTTCGACAGGATGTGTATATGCATACACTTCTGAGAGAACCAAGGGCTGCTTTTCGCTGATGCAAAAAAACCGTAAAACTTGATCCTCGCGTTTCTGCATATCATGCACGATTTACTTTTCCAAAGAGGACGTAAAATACTGGTTGTAATCCGTGTGCTTTACTAGTGTACCGAGCATTTCCGACAACAAAAATGTAGATTATATTTTTCTTTTAATTTGACGATATAGGTTCGACCTTGTTTTTCTACCGTTCTGTCCTCTTCCTTCTTATAATATTGAATACGTCATTGCGCGTAGTAAAATTTGTACGAAATCAACACAGTTCTTAAAAAATACTAATACTACTATTTTCTATTTTGCCAAAAGTGATACATTTGTTAAATTTTAAAAGAAATTTTAGCTGTTGCATTATTAAAAATAAATCACCACCTGGATGAATTCAATAAAAAAAATTACTTTCCCCGATATAAATAAATATTCGTCGGGTAAAAATAAATAGTTTTAAGATAAATGGGATACTATATAGTGTTTCGACCGATCAATTTGTAACATAGCGCAACTTTTATTTTAGCCAGTTGGTTATACGAGGAGGCAGTATAATTCATTAGACGGTGTCGCAAAAATGCAAAATTGAAAGCTACTTCTTTTCAGTAGGAGAGATTTTAAAATGAAAAATTTTAGGTTCTCAGCACGTCGGTAGATATTCGGTGTGGCAAAGAAATGAATAGGACATTAATATTCTGCATTTCCCGAATTCGAGGCAACGGCGTTTTAATAATACATAAACATCCGGCGAGTTTCTGCCAGCAATTTGCAACTGAAAAAGGGTCGATGGCAAAAGGTAGGGAGAGCAAACTCGTCGGTTCACGCAAGGTCGTGACTTGAATAACGATTTACAAATCGCTGAACTACCCTTTCGCTAAAAAATGTAATAAAAATCTATTTTCGCTTATTTATAATGAAATTTTAAAAATTAAATCATACCCGAAGAAATGTTTTTCAGTTTTCCTCGAAATAAAATTTGATATTGTCGTTACCCTATTTCGTTTGACATTATTATTCTCTAAATAATATTTTATTTACAATAAATAGATTCATCTGGTACGTGTCGTCGTGTCGTTTATTTATTTTCTGGGGAAATAAATTGAACTCTAAAAAATAGGGGAGTAGAGCACGGTACGGGCAGAGAGAGAGAAAGAGAGTGGGTGAGTTGGACACGTAAGAGAAAATAACATTTAGTGTATGAGTGCAACAACCGGTCAGTCGTTTACTATAAATCTGGTGACCAGGAAAGAATTTACTCTGCATCTGATCCGGAAATCGGAAACTCGACGCCGGAACTCTAAAGCCAAACTGGTTTCCACATTGCGTTACCATAACAATAAATCCATGGAAGAAGGAAGCCGCCCGCCGTGCGCACACTGACTGCTCAGTGATATTTTCTATTTCACAGATTGCTTCACCACATTATTCCACCCAGTTCCGTTTACGCTCCCTTCTCTCAGAAATTGGTACCTTCTCTCTCTCTCTCACTCTTTTTTTCACCATCCATCCTTCCGATTTCGAAACCGAAAAAAAGGAATATCTTTTCTTCTCGAATTTAGCACCAAAAATACTTTGGATTTTCGTTTTCTTCGTTTAATCAATCGATGCTAAATTTACATCCTCTACACCGTCATCCCAAATGATAAAAGGTAAACGAAATTGCGATCGGTTACTACTTTAAAAGAATACCTCGCTCGTGAACCTACGCCACAAGTTTTGTATCCTACTGAAAAAGGGGCATGTAACCGTTGCCATAACCGTACAAGTTGCCGTTATTTTTTGCAATTCTAAAGACTACAAATAGTCATGTTATTTGGTCAGAATTGCGAGAAACATTTGTTGTGAGCGATTAACACGCCATGTTACGAAAATTTACAGAGAAACCCTTCCAACGCGACGACGAGCGTTCGCGCGTATGCAAATTAACAGTGCAGCATAGCGAGACCAACGAATTTGCTATAATTCACAACGAATACATTTATATACCTATATACGTGTTCCTCACAATGAGAAACGACATTATTTTATGGAAACTATTTGCGTTGCAGATTATTTTTATCATTACTCGAGAAATATACACGCACCACGTTCGACCTATACGATTTGAAATTCCGCGTTTTGTCCAACAACACTGTTACGAAAAAGATATTACAAGATTACTGATCAAAAGTGTGTCGAGAACGTAATAAACAACAAAAACGAAAGTATCATGTATACTAGTAGTAGCAGTTGCATTGAGTGCGGAAAAAATGTTAGAAAATGTCGTGCGTAATTAAGATACCGACGATTAAGCCCTCACGAGATAAACGATTCTTTCGGTATCCCAGGACCAGTAGGACTCGCACTTTTGTATAGCTGTGCATAATACGCGTGGGGGAGGAGGGAGGGGGAGGAGCAGGGGGTGGGGTACAGTGTAGCGCCACGTACACGACATTATACTGCAAAACTCCGAAGCAAACTCCTTTATTTCAGAGAGGAATATAGGTGGCGGCGCGACGCACGAAACCACAATCCCGCACATGTATCAAGCTGTCCGCGACCCGCTCTCTAATTTGCATTTCAACGCTTGCCTCTCGTCCATTATTACCAGCGGAACAGCTTGGTTGAATTTCACAGACGCATCTCGACCATTCCGACTCCAACTACCCCCTTTCAAACCCCGACGCTCTAGTAGTCCTTCCGTTAGCCCTCCCACCCCGACCCCCTAGCTCACACACCTTTTTTTTAGGTTATACCCACTCATCCTTCGTTTTCCTTTTTCTACCCCTGTCTTCCTACGATTCCTTTTTTTTTTGTATATCTCACTCTTTCTCGTTTCGACTCATTGGCGCACTTCCTATCCTTTAACCGCTACACCCTCTAATTTTTATCGCGCTTTTACTTTCCTCTGACCTCTCACCCCCCCCCCTGCCCCCGCCCCCCGCCACCACGTACACCCTTCTCTAGACCCCTACGTTTTTCATCTTCCCAGCTTGTTATTTCATTTTATCACTCAACGAATTTGCAATTTTAAAACGCAAGATCGCGCACGCGGACTATGTCTGAATTATTAATTTGAGATAATTGGTTAAGATTAAAGTTACGGTTTTGTCGACTCTTCGTTCATTTTTTTTTTCTTCGCGCGAGACAATTCATTTCTTAGGTCGAGTTAATAAAATATAAAAAAGAATAGCTCGTTAAAAGGCAGACACTTACGGATTTTACGCGGTGCCGGATAAAAATTTAACAAACTCTGTAAATTAAGTTATAACGTGTAACGAGCGTAATATATAATTAATCAATCTTTTAAGAAGATAGGGCATAACTTTGTTCGTTTCGTATCAAAATTTTTAAATGCATTTCCACACATTACACGGTTGTTTAGTAGCTGCTTTCGACATTACAATCAAATTACCTTGAATCAACGAGAAAATGATAGGATTAATCGATAATAAGACTATCAAATACACTTTTTTTTTTAAATTTACTTCTCGAAAACGATGTTGATGCATAAATAAAGGATACCGATCGAAACAACGTGATATTCCAGAATTAGAAGTACGCGACATTATCTTTCTAGGTCGATTAATAAATTCGACGGGTAAATATTGTAATAAGTAATTAAATAAGTACCGGGACATTTGTACTTGATGTCTAAGACGTTTGCGGTAACGAAGACGTTAAGTGTGGCTTGTAAATTAATTGACCACCTGTGGATCGGAGAATTTGAAAGGTTGTCAAGGGCCAGTTTCCCTATCGTCCTAGTATTCCTGTGCTCTCGCAGTCAATAGAGACGTAATCTGATTACACTGTATTTTGCGGTCTCAAGATAGTCTATCACTGGAAAGCGACTTACCATCTCTCTGCAACTACGGAAATGTGTTACGCTGTTCAATACCGAGATGTTTATTAACGTAGAAAAATTTTTACAACTATTTCATAACTTTACGTAAATTAGAAATCTCTTTAAAATGACAATTGGTTATATTCATATTGTTTTGTTACGTTCGCAATATTTTTTAAGTGTTTTCGAAACGAAGAACTTAGAGATGATGCAACGTTTTACTGATCTTGCAAACGGTAGAAAACAAAAATGCAACATTACCTTTGGTAATATTGTTAAACTAGCTTGCGTCCTCGAAAACTGTAGGTATAAAGAATTAAGCAACTTTACAAAAGTATTCATTTATTTTTAACAAGGGTTCATACACGTGCAATCGAGTGAAAATCGTTGAGATTCGTTTTGTCTATATTTTCACGAAAACAACAGATTTTAGTTCTAATACTGATGTATATATATACACACGGGCAAGTATAGAGTCATGATATGCATGCACTGAGGATATCCGTATATATTTCATGACAAGAATGATGAGAAAAACTGTGTACAAAGAATAAATATTCTACTCGAATCCCAGTTTCCAAAATAATTTTTTGCACGATATGAGAAAAAAAGATGATATGTGTAAACAATCGAAAAGAATTTTCCAATAATCATCTGGAGCAATATTAATATTTTACAAATTTTTTAAACGCATCCCGCGTAAAAATGTAAAACTTATATCAACTTGATATAAAGTTTATGTTTGGCAAAAGTTGATATCAACATACGCAATGAGACTATCCCAAACTTGGAAAAATATTAATTAGACAGTTGCATAAAGTTTAGATAAATTTGAAATAATCTCTTAGATAGGTTTAAAAATAGTATTTTTGAACGGGTAAATTTTTATTTAAAGAAAAATAAAAAAAATGATTTTTATTCTGAAATTTGTACCTTTTATCTACTTCGCGGATTCACTCGCTCTACTGCAACTAAGCTATTTTATTGTTTATATTTTTAATAAGTTACATTCAGATTATAAACTTAGAAGCATGTTTCAATTGCTCTTTGTAACCAAAATTTAATATTACGACATAAACAATAAAATAGCTTAGTTGCAGCTGAGCAAGAGACTTCGAAGTAAAAGATGAAAGGTTCGAATCTCAGAATAAAATTTTTTTTTTATTTTTCTTTAAATAAAAATTTACCCGTTCAAAAATACTATTTTTAAACTTATCTAAGAGATTATTTCGAGTTTATCTAAACTTTATACAAATATCTAATTAATATTTTTCCAAGTTTGGGATAGTCCCATTGTGTATGTTGATATCAACTTTTGCCAAACATAAACTTTACATCAAGTTGATACAAGTATTACATTGTATATGATAACGTGTGTATTATACTTGTAATAACATTACAAATAATTGTAAATTATTAATAAAATTAATAAGAGGATTGAAACCGAAATAGTATCGAGGTGGAAAGGACATTATTCCTAGAAAATGCATTTACAAAAACGTAATTGAAAATAAATAAAAAGGAATATAATTGTCGCGACTAGCTATGCAACTGGTTGTAGGTTAATATATTGTATGCGAATATAAAGATCAACACCAGGAATTTCTGCAACTCGAAGGTTTTAATAGCAGGCGTTACGCGAAGGTAAAAATGAGGGTGTATGACGCGTCAAAGCGCTCGAGTTTTCTGAAAAAGTATAATGCAAACTCGCGAGGTTGCACCAAAATGCGCATCGAGTCCACATTTCCTTTTCAAGGCGCGTTAGCCAAGCCTTGGCACCCTAGCCTATAAACTGCGCGCGAGCTCGGACAAAGGTTGAAAAGATTTTCCGGGTGGCGTTTCCCACCATTAGCGCTATTTTCGAATCCACGGCTCAGTTGTGCTTCTTTCGGCTGCGCTACCTGCAAAAAGACCGAGGCTGAAAGAGAAAAGAGACGAAAACGAGAGGATGCCGGAGAGAGGAAAAAGAAAATTCGTATGAAAAGAGACTGAAGAAGATTGTTGATAAAAGAGGCAAGGATACATAAAAATTTTTATATGGACGAAATTTTCTACCCGTCTGCAGGTGTCGTTTATTTTAAATGAATATTAAAACGTATGTAATGGGAGTTGCCGGGTGCATTTTTTTTTACTTTTTTTTCCCTTTTATTCTTTCACCCACTTTGCTTCTTCATTTTTTTATATATATACGTTAATGTATAAAAATACATTACAGGTGCGATTACTGTGCGTAACTGTGGCCGAGATTCGTGACAAAGCGTTTAAAAATTTGGCGCGGAAATAAATTAAACATTTTAATTTACTCTCGAATACTCTAAATCGAGGGAGAAAAAAATTTTTTAATTTTCGTATAATAATAGTGTTCATTCCACATAATAGCGTTCAGTTTACATTTTACATATATGCAATTGTTTATTGTTAATTTTACCTATAAGATATTTATTGTTTAAACAAGATACTTATATTCAGGTGATACATTATATATTAATATATATATATAGTCCAAAGCGCCGTAGAAGTTATTAGGTTTAAAAATGAATATTTCGACCACGAGTTGATCAAAATGCAAGCTTTTACGACTACGATAAAATTTTCGATCCAAAATTTTATCTCCGATGATACAGTGATAAAATCATCAAAAAAAAAGTTTATATTTGTTTTATCATCAAAATTTAAATTGCATTTGATTAAGTGCATATATATCCACCCGTTAAATCTTTTTGATTTCTTTTTCGAAATATTAACGGTTGTTTATGGTTTCATGTATATAAATTTTTTAATTTACTGACTTCAAACAATGTCAAGTCTCGTGTGTCAACATGTACGAGTAACATTTTTAAAAAGGAAAAAAAATTTTACTCTTCCGATATAGGTTTACAAACTGATTAAAAAATATAAATTATTGAATTAAATATAGTATTTATGGGGAGCGCAATCTACCTTTTCATACTTTTATTATTACGTTCAAATTTTTTAAATTTGATCATTTTATCTTTATGGCTTATATAAGGGTAGGTTAGGTCACTGTAATTTGGGGTTTACATCCCGTTAAATCTCTCTAGGTAAATTTGAATATCTCATTTTGTGGCGAATGTAGAAGCTTTTGTATAACAAAAGATATATATACATATATACCCATATATAACTGCGACTTGAAAATATTGCTTGTACAACTACATTACTTCACGTCAATCTATATAATACATATATTGATATAATATAAAGTGTAACGCAATCAAGAAATGTCGATCGCGGTCGTGATTTGCAATATTTATTCAGACTTTTAAATTAATGTTTCAGGTACAGTTTTTAAAGTAGGTTGCCTACTTCAATCTTAAAGGATCTAATTATATGCAAAAATTATGTCATTAAATTGTCATTTTGTTTGTCTTAATTAAGTTCGAGACTTTATTGCACTCAAAAGAAGTTTGAACCTTTATAAAATTTGAATACCAAAGTTCCGATTGATACAAGCACCACTGGGGAATGTATTTTCAACAAGTTCTTTCTTCACCAAGACATCGTATGACCTCCGTCGCTGATTAGCACCGGTTTGGGAGCATAAAAAGCGTGACGTTAAAATAATAATAAAAAAAGAAAACGAATACCAAAGTTATCTTGTTGTTTTTGTATTTTGCAATAATCGACTTAAGAATTTATAATAAATAATAAGACTTATAGTCTTATAATAAGACTTAAATATTTATATAATTGATTTTTATACATTGTATTAAATTTTAATACATTTCGTTTTATATAAATTATATCGATATTCCATTATATAAACGGATAGCTGACGATAACCTAATAATAATAACCAGCCACCCAATTTTGTAGGCACGATTGGAAGCTCTTTCACTAGTTAACCAGTTCACTTACAAAGTACTAATTTGATACTAATTATTGCCCTAGCAGGTGGCGTTACGATGACCTGGAGATCACTATAAATACCTAGATATCCTCCACAATCCGAATACCAAGTAAATGTTCCAGTAAATGCTGTTCTAATCAGCTGGATGACAACCTGGTTACTTGAACATTTTCTGCAAGAAATTAGTGCATTTTGTTGCATTACTGCGAGTAAATGATTCACTTTTCATTAATACATATTTTCAAATAAATATTAATCTTTCTAAGGAAACATTTTTACAATTAAAATAATATTAAAGTTTTAAGCGATCTGATTCATGTACATTTTAAATAAATTTTTTTCACAAATTAAGCCGTGGTATAATTATTTCTATGTAAACTTAACATTTATACATTTCTTTTACCATTGATAATATTATATTCAAATCATTAATAATTACTTTAATTATTATTTAATTATTATTTTTTTAAATAAGTATTATGCTCCCTCTTCGTTAAAACTGAAAAGCCGCTCCGATAAAGTGAAGACCCTGTCACTTTTTCGTGAAGTAGCTCGGTTTTCATTTACTAGGAGTGACTTTTCACTCCTTCGGTTTAAGTGAGTACTTTCATTTTCTATTAAGATAATAATTATTATATTAATGAGTTGTACGTTATTTTGGGTCAATACTAACATAATATTTCCAATTCACATATCTTATTCAAGTATTTTGATTATTCTTTTTGAACTATTTCATTAACTACGTTGTTACATACAAAGTTCATATTAACAATTACAAACTTGTTATAAATCTTTTATTTTAGAAAATAGACTGAATCACTATTGAATCAAATCAAAAGTAAAGTAAATCGCGTTGTATAAAATAGAAATCCACTTCGTTTTCCTAGTTTCTCTCTCTCCTTCTCTTTCTATATCTATATACGTAGCACAAAAGCACATGAAAATTTCGAATTCCCATTCTTTATCCAGCGAAAGAAATATGAATTAAAGGAAAAAAGATTTGAAAAGAGAGAGAGAGAGAGAGAGAGGAGGTGAAACTACGAGGGTGACTTTTTAAAACGCAACGAAGCTTACATCCATGTTAAACCTCGAGAAAGCAAAATATTTTAGACGTTCCTTTTTTTTTAAACTTTTCGTTTAATACAAACTTATTCTCTGTTACTAGAGATTTTCACGAAACACATTCAAGTATGAAAAATACGATCGCTCACTCGTTTAAGAGTCGCGAAAATATAGAGAATGATAATATATATATATATGTGCATATAAAAGAATCTTCCATAAAGAGGTTGGCACTTGGTTTTGTTTCAACCATTCCTGAAATAAACAAGACAGAATAAGAATAAGAAGAAGAAGAAGAAGAAGAAGAAGAAAAGGAGGTAGAAGAGGAAAAGGAAAAGGAGGTATATGCGATTAGTTTCACCGGCCGTAAGGGCCTGAAGGAGAGTTGAGCAAAAGACTGCTGGTATGAGTATTATATAGCCTGAACAAAAGTTTCTCAATGCGACATTCATCGCGGCCTTTTCTGCCTGAGAAATTTCGTTGGCTATATCGCGACCGTCGGGTGAAACGTTCGCATCGCGCGCGTTTCTCCGTTATTTCAACTTAAAGAACGTAAACAAAGTGCTATGCCGTGATTTTTCAAGCCCCGCATGCTCGCGTCTACGTATACATGTATGTATATATGTACATATGTACGTATATAAGTGCACACGCGCTCTCCTATTGGAAATTTATCGTTGTCTTGTTTTTAGTCGAAGCCGCTCTCTTTTTCGGGAAGTACTTTAAGCGAGAAAATTCTCTCTATTTTTCGACTCGGGGATGCAGATGAAAGATGCCTTTGTTTTGGCTCTCTCACCCCCCCCCCCCCCCTCTTCAACTACCCCTCCTCCACCTCCTCCTCAATCTCTTTTGAGATCTTGAATATATTTTTTGAGAAACACCGTTTTATTTGACAGAAGGCAAATTGTTCCAAATTGTTTAAATTTTCTTTGCATTTGTATAGGAATCAGAGTATGAATATATACGTGAGATCAAACATTTTTCTTCCTATAAATTTTTTATTTGTAATGTAGATAGTAAAAAATTGTTAAACAACGGTGTATAATAGCTGTTAAATAACATGTATAATATTCAATATCTCATTATATATTGTTATATTCTACATTTTTTGCAGTTTCCTTAATTGTTGATCTACTCTGCCACCGACTCATTATAAAAAGTATATTTGAAGCTACTTTCTTGATTTCTAATGATAAATTGTAATGATGTACGTTCAATGATTTTGGACAATATCTTTTTTTCTAACTTTATATAATTTGCAGGAAAAGGTATTTTTACGTTGAATTAGCTCTTGTCGAGATATAAAAATATAATAGTGGACATAAAATCCAAAAAATAATATCAAAATTTCCATTTTTTTCTTGCAATATCACCAAAACTATTAAATGTTAGCATCTATAAACTTACGGAAACCACAAACTTATAGGAAAAAAAAATTTTTGGTCGTTCGACTTGGCAGAGAATATATATATATATAGACACATTTGATACATATGCCTTCTTAAGCCTTTACATCATATCGTATCTATAAATTAATATTATATACAATGAAGTACTATCGGTACGAAATAAGTCACAAGTAATTAAAAGAACCGCAAATTCAACGACCGGTAGGTTACCGACCTAGCATAAAGAGATAATTATTATATTTATTTTAAAAAATACGCAATTTTATACAAAACCCGAATACATAACTGCACTAGATCATTCAATAATAAGTCAATTCTACAAAGTTCCAGGTTAGTACAACAAGGACACCCTAAAAAATTTCTGCCCCGAAAATTTACGATTATCCCTGATTTATGGGTGCAGAAATTTTTTAGGGTGTCCTTGTTGTATTGGCCTGGAACTTTGTAGAATGACTTATTATTTAATTAATTAGTGCTTTTGTATTTGGAATTTGTATAAAATTGTATATTTTTTTAAATATATGCAATAATTAATCTTTTTTGCTTGGCCGGTAACTCATTACAGACTTATGGTTATGGTCACAGACTTAAAAAATCCAAAAGAATGCAAGACTGTAATGTAAAATTTACACAACATAAAGTAAAATTTACTCTAAATGTAGTAATATTTGAAAAAATCACGTACTATATTCTACAAATAAGCATGTAATGTTTCCAAAGTCTCAAAAGGACGATTCGGTGAAACAATATGTAACCAACACGGTGGCGCAATGTGATAAAGATTTCGATTCTCAACACACGGTTCGATCCCGGTGAGAACCAAAAATTTTTATCATTAATAAAATTTAATCAAAATATTCAGTCATGACTAGCCGAGTCTGATCATAAGGCCCACGTATATGGTTACCTGCAATGGCCCGTAGTATGGCGCGGAACGGGGCGTCAACCGGGGCAATATGGCAATAATGGCTAATCCATAATAAAGCTCGCCTTACTCTCACCTTTTCGAAACAGTAACGTTACAGGCAAACCATATCACCAATAAATCAGTTGAAAGAGTTAAGGTTATTTCTTTTCAGAATGTTCAAAAAGTGTGTGTATATATACATTTTCGACGGAAGCAGTTGAAGATTTTAATACATTTAATGCAGATTTGCAAAACAAAGAAAAAAATTATACAATGAACTTGTAAGGTCGTATATATACGTATATTTGTACACTAAAGAAAATCTATACTTTAATTCGTTTTATATTCACGTATATTCATTTGACGATGATAGTTTCATCAAATAGAGATCTAACCGAGTCTTTGATTACGATTTTTCAAAGTTTTTTTTACAAGAGATTAGCTATTAAAATATGCAGCTTAAAAAGAATAAGGGGAGAAATTATTGTTTAAAGACACACAATTTTATATGTGTTAGAGGTACAACCTTTTTCACCAAAAAAAACTGTCAGATATAAGAATATTATATTTACTTTTACATATACATTATACATTATTATTTATGCATTTTTAGAAGTAATGATAAAACTTTTTTTTTGAGAAAAATAACAATATGGACGAGAAGGCTGTTTTATATGTGATTTACAAAATTATTTCCAATTGTAATAAGATGGATTCAGAAAAATAATAAACGCTAATTGTTAATATTAAAGTTTGTAATTAATAAAAATTATTTAATAAAATAATAATAAATTACAGAAATTATTAATATGAATTAACTTATATAATAAGAGTATTATATTTTTCTTTTTATACAACTAAAGTTATAGTATAAATTTAAACATAATTTAAAGTACTTACATATTTTAATAACTAATACATTAATTTTAAATAAAAAGGAATTTTTAATTATTTTATGGGTTGGCTCATGTAGGCCCTATATAAAACGTGACAGCAAATAAAACACAATCATTTTGACGATGGCCATATAGGGGCCTAATATGAATAAAAAATTATTTTTGCCACATTAGGGCCATGTTACATCTCCGTTATATGGAAGAAATAACATTTTTGTCAATATTTAAAAATAAAATTTAAACTATAACTCAGTCTAGTACAAATTACGAGATTTTCTGTCTGTTACCACATTACTTGACAGTTCACGAATTTTCACTAGACTAATATGTAATATTTACAAAAAATTTCTCTCCTTGTAGAATAAAGCAAAGTACCAATATTAATTGTCAAAGCAGCTTTCAGTTTACTTGAATCGTAATAGTTAGTACGTCTCAACAGAGTTACGTTGCGATGTTTGTCGGTGAAAACACAGACCCCGACTAAATAAACAAAATACGTAACAATCGAACAAACAGGTAAGATAAAATAAAAGCAGCCACGTATACATATAACAATTTACATCAAAAACATTGGTAGAAAGATAAACCACATAGAAACAATAAAAAAAAAGAGGCAGAGAGAGAGAAGAAAGAGGAAGGAAAGTCGAAGTAAAATTCACCAAAGATTTCTGGAGAAAGTTTTATTGAAACCTCAGATTTCCACAGCACGTACCATCTTTCACAAATATGAGATTTTATTTTAGTTCCCAATTTTCGGGTTTGAAATATTCAAGCGGTCTTCGGGTACGAATATAAGACGCCCCGTGAAATAAGACGAAAGGTTGAGAAAGAGAACGGTAGAAAGGAAGATATATAGCAACAGGAAAAAGTACTTTAACACGATGTTACCCAATCACCTGTCCTGTTCCACATCGTGTAAAATTCCCCGAGCGGTCTTTTTTAAACAAGCCCCTCCCCCCCCCCTTCCCATCCGCGAACGTGTTAAACGTCGACTCGGGAATTTCCGCGATTCCCCAACGCGAAACTTCATTTATAATATAAACAACCCTTCCAATCGCGTTTGGAATCGCGAATACCGAAGGAGAAAGAGAGAGAAGAGAGGGACTGTACCACGAGGGGATTTACTTGGGTTTAATACATATATAGGACACATTCTACTCCTTTGGATTGTACGTGACGGTACTGTTGTTGGTGACCGAATCCACTGATGTTTTCGAACCAACTCCCCAACGTTTTGTTTACGCGAAACCTTTTGCTACTTACAGAGGTCCCTGCGTTTACCTCGATTCAAATGCAGTTTCTCTATATAAATCGGTCATTCGCTGTTACGGTACACGTTGAATTTTACAAATATATTGCGATGAATTATTCGTACGTTTTAACTCATTAATATAAGTATCGTGTTATTTATCGATAATGCTAATTATAAGAGTTTAAATAGTTTTGTAAAATAGTCTGTTTAAATTATTTATTTTGTCGAATTTATTATTATTATATTTTATTATTATTATTTATTATATTCTTGTTCAATTGTTTTTAATGTAGACAACGTAAAAAAATTTAAAGAAAGAAAACAAAGGTAATAGTTGTTTAAAAATGTGGCCATATGTAAGTGATAAAAGTCAAGATATTATCAGGCACTCGATGGCGGTAATCAATTTTTTAAATTATCTTTTTCGTCTAATATTCTGAATAATTAAAAGCATATTAGAAATCACGTCGGTAAGAATAATGAAAAAAAAATTCAAATAAAACGGCTAATGTAATAAAATATAGATAGTGATCGAAGCACATTTGGGATAGGTGCATTATCACTCGAAGGCGCCTAAGTCATATTAATTTTTGCTAAAATGGAGAAGACACTTTTAATGCAGCGTTAATACTCGAAATGACATTAATGAAATATATATTGATGTATAAAAACGTCGATATTTTTTCTTCTCTTGCTTCTTAATGTTATAAAATCTACACGATGATATCAAATTTATCAATTTTCACATAATACTAAATCGTCCGATACCCTGTCGTTTACATCGTCCTGTAATTTTACGTTATATTAGTGTCAACTGTTATCCACATTTTTTTTTCTAAATTCAACGTATACTTGCAATAATACTAGCTATAACGGCGCCTACATAAAATATTAACTTTCTTGGTTTTCCAGTGAGTAATAAGGAAAAGTGCGACAATCCCGCACGGAAACTACAAATTTGATCAAATTATACAAGCACTTAAACGATCCCCTACCAGGAGAACAACAAATATCCACGTAGAAAATCTATAAATTACCGAGGGAACGTATATAACGTCCCCTTGTAAGTCAAAATAAGCTGAGATTCATAACGAAGAAAACGAAGCGAAGAGATATTCGCCGGCAGGAAAAAAAATCGTAGAAAGGGAGTGCGAGCGAGAGAGTCAGAGAGAGAGAGAGAGAGAGAGAGAGAGAGAGGGGCATAGGACGTCACGACATTGTGTCCAACTCGACTCGCATACATAAAGCGCAGAGCAGCTTCGCCCGAGATTTATAGCGAGCATAGAACTCGGCATAAAGATAAGATTCGAGCGCGCAATAAAAAATAAAGAGGGGCGGAGAGGAGGGGAAAGGCGAGTAGTAGGAATGAGTAGTAGAGGTAGGGACTCGGAGAGAGAGGGGGGGTGAGGGGTGGTTCGAGAAAGAAAAAAAAAATAGAAGAGCGAAGGAAGCGGTATAGATCGCGTATGGAAGTCGCTTGGGATCGCGAGGACATTCGCGAGAGTATCGAAGAGGAAGGAGCTTTTGATGGAGTCGTTTATCCCGGGTAATGTTTGCTTTATTGCCGTTACGGTAATATAAACGTTGTTTGAGAGATTTTACTTCGATACTTCGGGAAGAGATCGTTACGGTTTTGGTTGCGAGCGATTGTTAAGATCGAAGGCCGCTTATACCGTTACTTGAAAATAGAATTGATTGTGCAATTCTTCTGACCTCCTCGGCTCCTCTCCTACATTCTTTCTTATTTTTCTTACTGCTCTCTTCTTCTTCTCTCTCCCTCTCGCTCTCTCCTTTTTTTAATACACTGTTTTTCCTTTGGCATCGAGTTTATATTCTTGTAGATACAATGGTTATGTAAGGGTAATACCGTTATTTATGATGAAGGGATGTGACGTATAACGTTTATTTTCTCACTGCACATACAAATTTACGTAAAATTTTCTTCCAATGGCGGTGTAGTAGAGCGTAAACTTCCGCGACACACATACTGGATGGAAAAGCGAACGCGAGTAACGCGCACGGTAATTGCCGGTAAAATACAACCCGGAACGTAGGTTGTAGGTACTAAACCATTAACACGTAAAATGTCTTGCAAGAAAAATGTTCCAACTACTAGTAATGTATACACTATTTCGATATTTTTTTTATAACATAAACTATTATATATATTTCGTTAAATCGGTTTAATTTACACATGTTACTTAAATAATTAAATGTGGCTCTCGCGGAAAGATAATCAAAACCGTCGTATAGAAGGTTATCAAAATTATACAACAAAGTTAACTTATTACTACGGAGAACAATGCATATTATAGAATAACAACAAGAACTTTTAATCAATTTACTAATATCATATTAAGAAATCGACTGTTTTATTATAATTACAATTCGTTAAATTAATAACAAAAACTAGAATGTTTTAATGCTTCCTTAAATGTAAACGTTCTACTCTTCGTTAAAGCCATCAAAATGATGTTTATTAACAAATCAATATATGGACAAGATCACGGTTACAATTTCTCGATATCACGATAGGTAAAAAATATCTGGATAGTGGCTAAAGGTTTTTAATTAATTTTTTATCGATTGGAAACTGATCTCATAAATAGCGATTGTACAAGTTGCAAAATTAAAACGCGATTCGGAAGAATAATCAAGCTCGATATGTGCGAGATCAATATATTCCGAGTACTGCCTTTATTCCTCTCGTAAAGATCAAGATATTTTTTAAAAACTCGTAATGCACCTAACGAGCGAAAATCTTACGTTTCGCATTATACACACTGGTGTATTCGAGTAATACGCGAAACAAAATGTTAAATAATTTCCATGAAATTGAAGATTTAAAAGGGAGATTATCGATAAAGAGGTTAATTCGTGTATAATATCCTAGAATATTGTAGAGAGCTGTGTGTTGAAGCAACTTCTTGCAAAACTAGTCTATTTATTTGAAAGTGAAAAAAAAGAGGATCGGTACGAAGTTGTTAATTCGTATGCTCGAGAAAAGCAAAGCGAAACTATAAAACTCGAATTAGCCTCCTCGGGGGTGGGTGCACAAAGAAAGTTGAGTCCACACATGTTCCTCTCTCGTCGGGGAGGAGAGGAAAAAAAAGTTGGTGGAATACTTATGACGTGTTTACATAACCGCTTGAAATTCATCACGAGTAAAGTTTGACTGTGAGCGCGTGGGACACACGGGATAAATGTTTGAAGCCGTAACAAGGGTGCAGAGAAGGATCGGTGATCGATCGATAAAAGTAGTTTTGTAACGCCCGAGGATTCCTTAAAATTGACCCCTCGACGAGTGGTCGTCTCTCTCCGGTAGTGTCCTAGCCCTTCAAGAAATCATTCGCACCGTTATATCTTTCGTCGCGTTTGTCCCGTGCACTTCGGGATAGTCATTTAGTTATATCGGTGAAAAGTTGCCGGAGCCGCGCAGCGGAAGTAAATGCTCAACTTTGTTGGAAAGGAAAGAAACTGGAGGGTTGTAGGAGGTAGGAGGTAGTCGGGCGCTCGCGCGACTGGAAACTTTCGGTAGACACTTATGCCCTCGCGAGATAACAAATGTCACCCTCGCACGCGAGAGCAACCCCCAGCTGCCCTTTTTCTTTCTCTCCCTCTCTCTTCGGTCCTCCTTTTCCTTTACTCACCTACTCTTTTTCTTTATTTCCTACTTGCTCGTCCGTCTCTCTTTCTCGAAATCGCGCAAGTTTGTCCACCACTACCGCCACCCCGAAACTCGGTACTTTCTCTCGGTTTGTTGCCCGTTTCGCGATATTTATGTCGCGCCTCGAAAATCACTCCCCTTTCTTTCGAAAGATCGAATAATCGTTTACGTTCTCTTGCGCGTCTAATGCTTTTATCGTCGTTGGCGTCGTCCTCGGCGTCGTCGTCCTCTTCCTCCTCCTCCACGGCGTCGTCTTCCCACTACCCCTTATTTCTATTCTTTCAATAACTTTTTCGGGTCGCAATGACGAAAGTACGGAGGCAGAGCTAACGCGAAATTGATCTATGGACGCCGCCGTAAATGTCCATTTCATTACAGTGCCTGGCGATGTGTTTTTGCCGACGCCGAGGATCAACTAAACTTCCTTACATATTTCATGTAAATTGTTCCAAACAAATTTCTCGGCTTTTCACTTATACCGCCTTCCTCCAACCCCCTCCCCCCTCGTACCGTACCCCTATATCCACCATCCGACCAAAAACTTTAAACGCGATGTACGGACATTTCCTTTTCGCGTTATTCTGTATTATATATATTTATATATTAAATGACAATTTACATCTATATTGCATATACATATTTTCTCATTCGAGTTTGTAATTTAGGAGTCAAAATATTTTCACTCGTTTCGTTAATTATTTAAATTAACCGTTGATACATTTTAAATGTACCTCAAATTAAAGTACTTCTGTAAACGAGTGGCAAAAGTATTATATTATCCATACTTCTTTATATCTACAACGAACGACGAACTCGATACGAATTTAAACACGCGTAAACTTCAAAGTATACAAACTTTAAGCGCCATCTTTACGAAATCAGCTAAATTACTAAGCGATCGATGAATACGACTGTCAGTCTCATTCATGTAAACAAATATATATATATACATAGACACACGTTATAATGATATACATTACTCAAGTAAATTATTTATTGTACAACGGTGGAAACGTATACGTAGATAATTATAATATTTTTATATTCGCTGGTACTTTCACTATCGTTTTTACCGACCCCGGATAATTGATATACTGTATAAGTGATACTTTGTACAACACCGATATTAATAATTGTATACAATTATATTACATATTCACGCACGACGATAGAAATATTTCAATAAATAATTAATAAATGGGTATCCCCGTGCGTGCAATACGTGAAATGATTAACAATTTGTTATTTTGAAATATGCGTTATTATTAAAAATAATTAATTTACATGTAAACTAGATAGCGAAGTAATTTTAGTTATTTAATATCACAAAGTAGCGCAACACCACGAAGAATCCAAAACTCGGGTGGTCTTTCAGTTTGAAGCCAAAGAGGAGTTACCAAGTGCATATAAGTTCTTGCTGGCTTCTTATAAACTGGGCACTAAAAGTAAATTAATCGTTGATTAATCGATATTTTATACACATATGGTATACAAGTAAATAATTTAACAAATGAATAGCGTGTTTAATTATATCGATGTGAAATAAATAAATAAGATCCGTAACACTAACGTTGTACAATTTAGGACTCTTGTCGGGTGTGTTGTAAAGTGCATATATGTGTATCACTGGCATGGAGACGTAAAGTACTTTGTTAGCTGATTCGCAAAGCCTGTTGTGCCTTCTATCCCAACCAGCACCTTCCAAGTAAAGCCCGTAAACGTAAACTCCCTCCTGTAAAAAAAAAGAATTGAATTACGTTTATCGTTACTGTATGTAATTCATTGCAAAATGTAACGTTAATGATTATTGGTGTATCGTACGGCCGGTGGATTCTTGATATTGTCCGGATTGAATTTTGTGACGGTGTTGTGAAGCGTTACGTTATCCAAGGCCCAGCCTTTGTGCATTCGAGTCACTTCTTGTTTCATTGCAGTTAGGAAACCTTGGAATAATTTGAAAGAAATATTATTTCCTAATAATATTTTGAATAGAATGTACTATACAACGGGAGAAAGGGATATTAATTAAAAAATACCCTGAATGTAATTACATCGTGAACAAAAGAATACATAGTTAAACTAACAAAAAATTCTTTGGTATACACGTTAACAGTTACAACTAAATTTTTTATTTTGATGTAGAATTTTCATAGATCCTCCGGCGATTTTTTTAACGCTTCAATATTGAAGAATTTTCGATGCAAAATTTTCTTTGACACAACTAAATATATTCGCTGAAGTAAATAACAGTTACTTCTTTCCTGCGAGAAAATTGACTAGTCGGTTCAGGACAAATTAGCTAGTTTCGTAAGCTAATTTATAACGACTTTTTGGGCAGAAACTGCCGAAACACTCGGTAACGAAGTATACACCTGTTGAAAAACGGAGGAGAAATCGGATAGCCCTAAATTTATTTTAACCTCACTAACTGTACTTTTGTTTCGATTTTATTTTAGAGCTAACGTTCTTATACCCTTTGTTTCTCGATCTACAAAATAGAAAATACAAAATAAAGAATAAAGTGGAAAATCATCAGAGAGTGCAGTTCAAGAATTGAATGACTATAAGATAATAAATGTTCGAAACAATTTGATAATTACGAAATTTACAAACTAATGGGAGGTATATATATTTATACAAATTTATCATATAAAATCTGTTCAAGTTTCATTTTTATTCAATTAAAAATATTTTACATTTAACTATAAATATAGCTAAACCAATATTTGAAAAGTATTTACCATGTACTGAAGGAGATTTAATTTTCGGTTTGAGTGACGTATTGTGCAATGTAAATTAATAGTATTATAATGTAATGCACAATAAATAGTAATAATACGTTAATATAATTATTTTCAAACAACATTTAGCCATAACCTTCAAATATATATTTATCATATTCACTTTAACACATACTATTATAATTCAAGGGGATATGTCGGGCCCCAAATTGGAGGGATCTACACTTTTCAATCCACCAATTATCTCTAAAATATTTAATTAAAAAACCTAAAAAAAATCATAAGAATTGCTTAAAACATAAGAAAATGTCTCAAGGATCGATCTTTTAAGAAAAAATTTTTTTTTATAATAATTGAACATACAATTTTGGGACGGTAATTATTAGTGAATAAACTTTCAACTCAAAAATCGTAATTAAAATATCGATTTAAAAATCTGAAAAAATTTGGGTTTATTGTTAAAAACATGCCTGTGGGCTTGATGAACAGGATTTAAAAAAATTCATTTTTTTATTTATAAAAAAATATTAAGTATGACGAATTTTGATTCCGACATCTCCTTAATCACTTAAAAAACGCGTAATCAGAAAATAATACGCTAAGGCAAACCACAGAGGTACGAACGTGAATTAGAGAGAAGACGTGACCGAATTGCCGTTTAATCTAGTGGGTATCAATTTTGACTGTTCTGTTTTACAATACGATAGATCGATAGTTTTTTACCAGTTTATGGCTAGAAAATGTCGTCCAGTTGACAGAATTAACTAGTTTTTAGTGAGCTTCCCGATTGATTCACTAATTCTTCTTCAATTTAAAAAAAAAAACTAGCTGAAAACTCGATAGTAACTCGGTAACATTACTTGCAGGATTACGAATATTTTAATGCATGTATACATAATTCAGATAAACACCTAAATTATAAGTCAAAACTTGTTTAGGTAACTGTAATATATGAATTATTCCACAGCCATTGTTGTTATTTAAATTAGCAATATTTGCCACTAGATAAGTTAGACCTTTGAAATAGGTGACATTGCTGAATCGCTTTAATACTCAAATTACGATGAAAAATTGCTGTCCTACACGTTTCTGTCGGTTTTAACTGTTTTGCTTTGTACCATAAAAGAAAAATGTCTTAGGTACGAACAAATACATAGTGACTTAATATCTTACAAGGAAAGGTTCCACCTTCCGGGTGATGAAATTTTGTTCTAACTTTGAATACAGCTTTTTTATTTAATATAACAGACCTATAAGTAATTAAACCTCGTATGCCATCTTTTAATAACTATAATTTGTTCAAGTTAATTTTTTTAAAATAACCTTTTATTTTTATCATTTATAACTTTTAAATAATTAAAGATAGTAACTCAAACAAATCAAATGGACGCGATTTAAAAAAGATAAGCTCAAATCGTTTTGTCGTAAAGTGATGAAGGAAACAAAAATTTTAAGTTTTTAAGTCTAAAAAAGTGAATAAAATTTTAAATCTAAGTTTCATTTGTAATTTAATATAATTCTTTTTTTTATTATTATTTTAACGTCCCACTTGTTATGCTCCCAAACCGGTGCTAATCAGCAACGGACTGTAATTCTTATTTCCTTTACAGTATTAAGCTTATTATTTTACACTGCATCTTTTTGATGTCATTTTCTGAAATTTACTAATACACGTCTTTTTTTACAAACAATTGACCTCGGTGTAAAATTTGAAATTAAAAAATAATCTTTTTCCGAGAACCACCCCTTACCGAGAAGTGTTGGTTATTGATTTTTTATACTTTTGGAAAGAGATTTCTTGGATATCTTGTACCGAAGTCAATTGTTTGTAAACAAAGGCGCGACTTCTCATACTTTTGTCAAATGCTACCATGTTTTTTAATTTATATGTAAAATTATGTGTTTAACTGGGTTGGTAAGGTAGATATATGGTAAAAGTTGGCTTTGGTACAATGATGTTTTGGTTTGCCTACAATTAATTACCGTATTTATTTAACTAAAATAATTTTTTTATTTCTATTGATACGATTCGTAAAAATTGACTTTGACATCCCCTTAAAAAAATTCTCAGTATTATCTTAAAGTTTGATGCAAATAAAAAAGAAGGATTGTTTCTACCAAAAAATTAGATATTTGTGAATTATATGATTAAGTTTCAATAAATGGCTAAAATAATTTTTGTATACTAAAAAGTTAAATTTTTTTTTATTAAAGATGTGGCATATCTGGTGGATAACCGATAAAGTAAAAAAATATAATTATTACATTTATTTAAAAAATATGCAATTTTATGCAAAACTCGAATACAGAACTGCACTAGATAATTAAATTACATTAATTAAAAGTTACAGGTGAATATAACAAGGACACCCTAAAAAATTTCTGCACCGAAAATGTATACGATTTTTTTCAGTGCAGAAATCTTTAATAAATGTAATAATTATTTTTTTCTGCTCGGTCAATCTCACCGAGTATGTCACCTTCTTAATATAAAATATGATAACATTTCGTTTATCTTCACGGATACGGTAAATATAACACATCCATTTTTATTGAAACAAATACTTTAATTCGCCAATCGTATCTATACGTATTTTTAAATTTATTTTAATATTTTGAAGCTTTGTTCATTATGTAAACATTAAAAAAAATTGGTCCAAAATCTATCAATTCAGTTTACCTAATAACAAGATTTTCAATATCTACCAGGAAACTTTTGTTATTAAAAAAGAATCTATGTGAGATTAAATTATATCTATACGGTTTCTTCCTTTTTTTATACAAGAAAACTAAACTAAGACTTATGTTCATTAGTCACAAATGTATTTTTTTCTCAGAGGAAATAAAAATTACCTTGAGGATTAAAAAACCCGGTCATCCAAAACTTAGCGGGTCTACCGTTGAACAACCACGTTGAAAATTGTTGATTGCGTTCGATCAACTCGGTAAACCAGAAACCAAGAGTCGTTGATTCCCAAGATTTAGATTTCCAAAGTTCCGGTATTCTTGCATCGTAAATATTGTCCAATGCATCTCGCAGTTGCTGTAACGTCGATAAATTACGATTCACATATTACACGCAATATTATTCCAAATTTGCGTAATAATTTAAATCCGTGGCACGAACCTCGCTCATAATAATAACACCCTCGATAGCGAGGAGCAAATTTTTTAAAGTAACTCGTACGAGATTTATGACAACCTGTATACGATCGATTTCCTGTTTCAAAAATATATTCATCGATTCCGTGACACCCATGACAATTAATCTGAAAATAGAACAACGAAAGTACCAAGAATTAGTTCGAAGTACAAGACGTAAAATATCTGGAGCGTTAAAAAATTATCGAAAGCAATCGGTTTAATGCAGTTTACAAACCTTTCTCGGACTTGGAACGGATCATAAGGCGGTGGTAACTTTTCCAACATATCTTTTGCTTGTCTCGCCACTACAGTTTCTCTCGACTCGCCTCCGCCACCTCCAGCTTCTTTCGGTTGAACTGATATGATCGTATCAAGAATAAGTTGCGTCGTGTTGCTCTGATATCTACAAATGTGTACAACGTGGGATATTTATTGTTTTCGCAATTGAAAAAATATTCAATAACTTTCGTATCCACGTAGTATTTTTCATTACGTAATATCGGCATTTGCGTGTAAACCGTAAGCTTGCGGTGGATCGGTCGTTGGCATCTCTTCGATTTTGACCAAGTAATCGGTTACTTGCTTGTAATTCATAATGGAATAACCTTTGTAAAATACGAAATTGTCATCGAACACGACGTCGGAGAACCATACTTTGGAGAATGTGTTCAAAAGCCTCTTGTCGTAATCATCGGTGACGCGACCCCCGTATTGAACTTCACCGATCATGTATCTGAAAATTAAAAATATTGACACACGAGGATCAAATAAATTTAAGAAAGTTTAATAAAGAAAATTAACGATAAATACCTAATGGTCGGCCAGCTTATTCCCAGCTTAGGATCGTAATCATTCAGGTGATTGTTGATGAACAAGCACGAAGCGAGCCAATCGGCCGAATTAAATTCGTATGGAATATTCCAGCCAAGTGGTCCAAATTTACGACGTTCTTGAACAACGGTGTGTAAAAATGAAACTGCATAAATTAATGGAATGTATTGAGTTGCATCGCATTGATCGAGCATCAATTGATTCATACTGTTGTACGTTGCAAATAGACCCGCTTTGATGCCTGAAATACAGTAAGTAAATTTTATTAAATTAATACGGAGTATTTTTAACAACAATGGATTGTACCTTGTGGAGGTTCGCAAGTAAACTTCAACGACATTTGCAATAACGAAATCGGGAAATCTTTGTGCGGCTCGGTCGTGATCCATATTCGAAAATCTGGATGGGGTGTTTCCATTTCCAAAAGATAATTGACAAGTTCGGTCATGTAATCCAAACCCAAGTGACAATTTTGAAAGAGCACCCAAAATCCCTGTGGAAAATAAATATCTCGTTAAATTTAAATTTTAAGAAGTGTTAAACAGATTATAATTCCGGTGCAATCACGCGTTTCGCTCACTTCGGTAGTAGCACGGTTTATTAATTTTCTCGCATGAACCTCTTGTCCCTGACCCATAGAAATACTTTTACACGCTACTTCCAGTTTCTTGGCTAGCTGTTCGATACTCGGTGTTGGGTCGGACCCCATACTCAAGAAGCCAATCATTGGCGTATTTGCATTTGACTCTGAATGCAGTACATCCATTAAAGCGATAACTGGTTGAGCGAACCTTACTCCAAGAGAACTCGCTATATACTTTTTCGATTGCGAAAGCGCTCGATCCATACACCATGCTCTATTATTTAATTAACAATTATTACATATTTCTAACTATTATACTTTCAACTATCACACTAATTTAAATCGCCTCGTTTTTCTATTATATTGATTATTAACTTATTTATTTATTTTTATTATTATAATTATTAAATTATTTACCGATTAAGTACGTTTTTTATATAAATAACTAATTTATATTAAGGGTAACTACAAATATATTGACCTTTGTAATGATATAAATTACATTTTAGCAAAGTACAAGGTGGTTTTAACACTAATTCACGAGATCAGCTGTTAAACAAATTTTACATATCTGTGCACACCGATTAAAATTTTTAAAACAATAAATCTAGTTTATTAATGTGTATATCTCCTTAAAACCTTGTACAATTATAAATTTATCATAACGATGGGCAATATTCTGGTAGCTTTCCTTAAATTTTAATATAAAACATAATTTTTCTGAAAATAACACTTTTTAGACAGTCAATGACTCGTATAGAATATTACAATGTAATAATCTATGTAACTATTTATATTAACCCAGTTTATACCAATAATTACATTACTTACGAGAGATTTAATATTATTCTGATAAAATGTATTCAATTCCTAAATGAATATTTAATAGAAAAATGTCATTTATCAGTTTTAAACGAGAATTCGTATCGGAAATATTATTAGATTCAAAGAGATTAGGTCATCTTTTTATATTGTGGCTTTCGGTCGATATGTATATTTCAAAATTAATAGCATCACTTATTAAAAGTTTATTTTAAATAATATGTAACCTTTTAGTTTAAAACATTAGAACGACAATTTAAGTATATAGACCTGGGGGTATTGTACCTTATTATCAATAGACGACGGAATGTATCCAGCGTATGATATCCATCCGGGATTATTTCCTCTTCTGGTGCTTCCTTGTCAAACCAACTTTTCCAAGCTTTCTCAGCGGCATTAACTTGCGATAATATGTTCTGGAATTTTGTCAGGGATGAAAGGGCGACCAGATTTAGCCAGACGATGTCGGTGATCCACTTGCAATTGGCAGGTTTCGGCTCAACGTCGTTCAGATCAAGAGCTGCGCCGCCTTTTATAAAGTTCTGGAATTCCTCGTGCGATATAACACCGCGTTGCAAGTCGATTTTTAACGTCATCAAGAGACCGAACATGAATTTATGAATCTCGTATAAACCTCGGACTTTGTATCTGTACAACTCGTAAGTCATGTACTCGATAATATTGTGAATCCTTTTCTGATTTACTGGATTTTTTTGAGATCTGCAAAGTGTAATATTTACATTTAGAAAGATGGAAATGAGGTGTTAAACGTTTATCGCATGAATTTCATTAACCTTTCCATTGAAATATCAAATCTTTCCAAAAATTGCGAGAGCGAAGTTTGGTACATGCAGTTGACGTGCGCCATGTCTGAAATTAGGAAATACAAAACACTACCACGAGTAGCGACTGGTCGAAATTCTTCCCGAGCTGTATTAATTTGTATTTCAGTCTCTCTGGCGATAGACAATTTTTCATTAACTTCGGCTGCCGTTTGCTTCGTACTATTCAACACAGACATCAATTCAAGATCTTCGATCAACGGGCCCTATTAAAGTATTAAAAATGAGAAAGGCAAATTCGATTGTAATTATTAACAGTGAATTACAAATTATATACCTGAACTGTCGTTAATTTATGGAGTAAATTCGCCTCGAGCTCTTTAATTTTTCTATTATTTGCCGTAACATCAGCAATTAGCCGAGTTCTTTCAGTCTCAAGTTCATTCTTTTCCTTTAATATTACTCTTCCTAAAAGTTGATCTTCCAATCCTTTCATTGTTACAGTAAAGTCTATAATTGAAGTTCGAGCGAAAACCTCTGGAGGATACGAAGGGTTTGGTAGTTTCGTCGTTATGTAAAGTCTGAAGTCGCTATGAATATCGACTTCCTTATCCCCGAGTTTAACCTAAACAGCAATTTGTAATATATTATTACTAGAACTGTTGTTACACGATGCTTTACCGTTATAGTATCCCACGAGTTAATTTTAGAAAATCACATTTTCTTTTACTTTCAATTTTCATTTAGACATATTTGTTACACGTGTTGTTACGACACTTTAGCCATTAAACTTTATCCTCTTACGTACATAGTTTACTAGTCAATATTTTGTACACCCACATTATTTTTAATTTATTACGCATCGATCGTTACACGAGAGAGTTTTATATTTTTTATTAATGACGGATAAAAAAATTTTATCTACCATTTGAAACAATGTACCTTTAACGACGAGCCAATTTTAATGAAATTCTTCTCCAACAAATTATCGAGCACGGGATCTAGATCCTCTCCGACGTCTTGGATAAACAATGGTCGACCCATCGATACGCAATCCTCTAAATGATTTCGAAAATATTTGTGCGATAATAACGTCAACTAAAACATTAAATTAACAATTAATTATGACTAATGAATTATTATCATAATTATACAAATCCATATATACGTATTAACGAGATTAGCGATACAATACCTGCAAATTATTATCTTTTTCTTTATTAATTATCCACGTTTTTCCTTGCAACTGGGGATCAATAAGTAAAGGGAATCGCGATGCCTTCGTAACGATTATTCCATTTTGAATGGAAAGTTCATCATTGGGTAATCCTTGCAAACTCCATTCTCCCGTCTATTACAAATTATTAGATACAATAATGTTAAACATTATTAAAAAAAAATGAAACCTGTCGATCATTCAAATTTACCGTAGCCGTGTCAGTCAAGGAGTCGATGATATTAATGTTAATCGAAACTGGTATCCTACGATTCTTAATAAAGTCGAGCCACATTTTTTGTAAATGTATGCGAAATTCTTGGTTGAATGGTCCACTATACGAAAGGAAGCCAGTTAAAATAAGTACGTCCCCAACCAATCGCTCAATTTCAGATTTGAATTTTGCAAGCTGATCGATCCATCGTGCTCGTTCACCAGATAATCCGTCAATCATCGCTCGAGCAGTATCCATTTTTGCTTGACACAAATTCGCTAGATCGACTACTTTCTAAATAGTAATTGACAAAATGATCAATATAACGTTCATAAAGAATTTTCCATTTAATTGTTAAAATCGCTCACTTGTCTCTCCTCCATAACTGCTTCAAATTCTTTTTGCACTTGTCTTAAATCTTCATCTTTGGCCTTTAACGTATTCTCCGCATTCTGTAAATTTCTGTTTGCTTTGTCATGTTTACCTTGTTGAATAGCTAAATTCGCCTGACAAATCATTATTAATGATTAACCATTATCAATGCATAACATAGTTTATACTCAATCGGTAGTTTTATAAATTTTTCATATACTTTTAAAGGAAGAACGTCTTTATTTATTCCATAGAACGTCACCATAGCTATAGTCCATTGAATCAAACCAGCAACATTACCGCACGCTGTTTTCGCAGCTTCGTAAGTGTACAAGTGATAATTCAAATATGGAAGCATTAAATCCACCGTTTCCGCATTGATATTGTCCTTTGAAAAATTTTGTAAATTGTACAGAAATCTGGTATCGGCCATAACCTAGAAGAGATGTAATTTAAAAAATCGATTAAATGATTCCGCATTAAAGAAATAATAATTCTTATACTGAAACTATAATATTACTTTTAAAGCTTCGTTCCAAGAAGCTTGAAGAAATTTTTTATCAGGATCAGGCTTGACGGGTTCCAATTTTTTGCCAAACAAAATGCATACGCAGTCCATAATAAGTGTAATTAGATACGGTGGCTTAGCCAATTTTCGGACTGTGGCTATATCCGAAGCTTTAATGGTCTGTTTAAAAAAAAGGGTTATATTGTTGGATTGCATTGAAATAAAAAGTAAATGTTTACAAATTGTAAAAAATGCACGAAATATTATTTCAAAGGCCTTAAGATTTTAACGAAGGGTTAAATACTGCAATGATAATACTTACCTGCAAAGCAGCTTCGGCTTCTAAAAGGGCTGGTTCAGCCGCTTGAAGTTTTTTCTCAGCTATCGCTTTTTCCTTTGATATTATTTTTAATATAGCTTCCGCTTCGTCTTTAGACTTTTGTACCTTCGCCTTTACAGTTTCAGCTTCTTCCCGTTTTTGATTAACAGTGACGAGTATCTGTTACAAATTTTTAGTTGATTATCTTACGTTCAGCGATACTAAATTATTTCTTGCAGTATTTTTACACACACATTTTTTGAAGGGGTGCAAATGTCCACTTTTATTCTTTCTACCTTTTTAACCGAACTAATGAAAAATTCAATGATAATTTATAAAATATGATAATGTCTGAAAAAGTACGAATTAAGGCGCGACTTATTTTTACAAGCAGTTATTCTCTGTACAATACTTTAGACTAAAAAAATATAATCGCGTTTTTGAAAAATCCTTTACCAAAAATAAATATTATGTTAGACTCGCTTCTTATTTGAGGCAAGAATTTTCTCGAAAACGCGATTGCCTTTTAGTTTGAAATTTTGAACACATATTAATTGTTTATCAATAATGGCGCGTAATACTGTCATATTTTATAAGTATCATTGAATTCTTCGTTTAGCTCGATTAATAAGGTAGAGTGGATTAAAATTGACTTTGGCATCCCCTTGGCTTGTAAAAAGTTTAATATAGTCTTAAACGTCTTGTTACTTTAAAAAAGAAAATTTATCAGAATTTTATGTATAAAGCTACAGATCACTTACAGCGTCCACTTGGACGTTCTTGACTGCGATATCCTCCTGATTTTTAATCAAGACTTTCCGCAAATCATCGACTTGCGCAGCAGCATCGACCAATTTTTTCAATCCGTTGCTCATACGATAAGCTAGCGTGTTGATATCTTCCAAATTTTGTTGATAAACAATTTTATAAGCTTCGATGAAACTCAAGAAAGACCTGGGTGTAATGTAACATTGCCGGCGGTATCGATTAAAGTAATCGATGCACGCATCGTTTACATTGTCCTGTAGGTCAGCCATGACCTCGATCAGTTGAGCTTTGGTTTCCTCGCTACACACGAGTTTATATTTTCCAAGCAAGTATGAACCTACGGCACACAGTGCGTCTCTCGGCCAACGGAAGAACCAATTCATTGTACATCCGGAAATTAAACCAGGGAATTTTAACGAGCGAGATCGGAATTTCTCACCTACCTACGGGTATACACGGATAAAATGTCAATGCGATGTTAGCGGATGCTTCAAACCGAGCAATCCAACGCGCTAATTAGTCAACTAACCGGCGAGAAGCATAGAGCTATGTGTAAATTATTCCGAGCTCTCGAAATGAAAAAGTCATAAAGATTATCTTGCGTCGGAATTCTTTTAGGATCTTCCTTTTTCATTAATGGAACAATGTTCGAGAGAATATCGTCGAGCTCGTCTTTGGGGAAGAGATTTGCAACTTCTCCGACGCTCAATATGTTATTTATGTACTCGAGAAACGCTTCATCCTTTATTTCATTGTCGGTCATTATAAAGGTTAATCCTTTGCTACCTGCACCAGCGTCTCGATAAAGTATACGCAAATCTTCCAATAAATTTTGTACGTTGTAGCTCCTGCAACGCGATGATTAGGGTTTAACTGTTGTACAAATTGTTTCGACGCCTGCAACGATATCAATTTTAAGGGAAGCATTTATTATTCGATGTATATGTATAAGAGCGTATAAACCTGGTCAAAACAATTTGGAAAAAGTTGAATCCCGCTATGAAAGAAGCAAGACGAGTTAAAGATTGCTTTCCCGATCCTCCAATGCCAACCAACATGGCATTTCCTCTCGGCACTCCAAGTATTCTAGATATTCGAATCAGGTGTACAAGAGCGTCATGGAAGAATACCAAATCGAGATGAATACCTCGAATGTATTCATTAAACTGGTCCATAAAAGATTTAACTCTTCCAATAACAATTTCAAAACTGCGAACGGAGATTTTTATATACGTTTTTGTAAGTACAATCGTTACGTACAATTTGTATAATAATGGTATTATTGTCGTGTTTTAAATCTATCAAGTTTAAACGAGTACCTCGGTAACTCTTCGTAAGTATTTGGTGCTTCCAAAACGAAATCGTCTGGTTCGTCCCCTGTAGGTTCAGGTGGTTCTCGCAAGAAATTGACAAAGTACGTTTCCCTCGGATCGTAATGACGAAAATCATTACCGAGTTGCTTCTCGCACGTATCGCGCAGCATTTTCTTAAACCACGTTGTGTCAGCGAAATCGACGAATCTTTACGTTTGTAAAAAAAGTTACATTTAATATAAACGCGAACGTTACGTTTCCCTTTTGTTTACACAGAGAAAAAAAAATTATACCTGTCGGCGATAACTCTGGTACATTCGTGCTCCCAAAGTTTCAAAAGTGTTTTTATAGATTCGCATTCGCTCCTTTCAATTCTTAATATTCCTTCCCATATGCGAGACAAATCTCGCAAGTTAAATACATAGTGGAATTTCGCTGGCGTGGGTAAAAGTTTATTTTTCGTTTGCTGCCAAACTATACGCGTGAGTGGAATCAGTTTTGGGATGAATTTTACAATTACTTCGGAGAATCTTTCCACGCAGAAATACCCTTGACCGATCGATTCTTACGAAAATAATAATTTTTATATATTATTAGGGAATCGCATACTTCATTCATGAATTTGAAAATATTAAAAAGCATTGGTATCGTATTTACGGAGTGCCATACTTATTGGAAATAATATAAAAAACTTTAAACGGATATATTTCCGTATTTTCAAGAAACGTCCCTTAGCAAAATTAATAATTACTATCAAACAATATTTAGTTATTTTTCATCGACCTATATGAAATGTATGTTAAAATAATTCGAAAAGAATGATTTTTGAAAGGTAATGCATATATGTTTCTGACTAAATTTTAGTAGATTTCTTATAAATGATAAAGAATAATGAATTCATGAACTATTACATTAATTAATGCTTCATTTTAAGTATATCGAGTTCTATATTCTACATCGATTAGGTATAGAGGATTAAAGTTGATTATGGAAATATTAAACACATTATAGTAAGTTGAACGAAAATAATTATTTTACAAATTTTAAAATTTTAGTCTATAGTAACCAAAATTTTTAATATAATTGATGCATAGTCAAGGAGCGCGTGTCGCATACACCCAAGGCAAGTATAGGTACGCGGCACTAGCCTTATATACAGCTAAAACGAACTTCCGGTTTTTACTTTTATTTATTTTTAATAGAAATATACATCATAACAAAGAGCAAGCTTCTTGCGGTTTTCCTTAAGAGAAGAACGTTCCCAGTTTTTCCAAAATTGGTCAAATATAACAAATATTTTTTATTCCGGATTTATTTTTAAAACGTTATTATATACACTCACATATATATACACAAATTATTACGTTTATTTAAAAAAATATGCATTTTTATGCGAAACTCTATAATTATACCCAAAAAATTCAAAATTTTCTCACACGCACACATGTGTATGTGTGTGTTTTAGCGTGTGAGAAAATTTTGAATTATTTGGATATATTTATAGAGAGTTTCGCATAAAAATCCATAAAAATCCATATTTTTTAAAATAAACGTAATAATTTGTTTTGCTCGGTCGGTAACCTACCGGGTATGCCATCTCCTTATAAGTTATGTATATTAATAAATTACAAGTTTAAAATTCTATAACTCACTAAATATTGTATCCATAGATTTATCCGAAGGTAATGTGCAATTGAATATATTAAATTGCCTTTTTAATCTTGGAGGAACGTCGTTTCGTCCACCACCAGGATGAATCATCGCAGCGAGTAGCATCAAGTCTTGCAATATTATAAAATCTCCTGGTTTGTCGAGTGAATAAAATCCTTTATATTCCATAATTTGCCTAACGATTTCATTTGTAACTTGATCACCCCATTCATTGATAACTGGCATATTTATATCGTCTATAAATACGCTCATTTTTCTACCGTTCGGTGGTCCGTAAGTGGTACCGACGCGTTTTTCAACGTAGCTTTCAAATACTCGCTTTTCACGAAAAGAAAGAATATTTTATGATTATTCATTGGAATCAGATATTCTAATTAAAATAAATAAAATAAGCCTACTTGAACCATATTGGGTGTAGAAGCAGATGAAAAATTAAATGATTTGTTTAAATGGAATTCTGGATTGTGCAAGGACATGTAACTTTTAATCATAACTGTTTTGCCAGTACCTTGTTCACCTATGAAATTCATATCATATAAATAATTATATTACGTTAAGGGGATGTCAAAGTTAACTTTTACCGTCCGTGTCAATAGAAACGAAAAAATTATTTTAGTTAAATAAATACGGTAATTAATTGTAGGCAAACCAAGACATCATTGTACCAAAGCCAACTTTTACCATATATCTACCTTACTAACCCAGTTAAACACATAATTTTAAATATAAATTTAAAAAATATTGATTACTAACAATTGACCCCTCTGCAAAATTTGAGACTATATTTCGATGGCGTTTACAAGAAATTTCTTGGCAAAAGTATAAAAAATCAATAATCAACACACTGAATATTTTTTAATTTCAAATTTTGCACAGAGGTCCAATATTTGTAAACAAAGACGCATCTTTTCGTATTCATTCAAATATTATCATATATTACTACTTATTATTAATATCTTTGTTTAGCTCGGTCGGTCGGGTAGGGAGGATAAAAGTTCAGTTTGAAACCCTTCGAACCTTTTATTGATATTGAAAATTGTTCAGTACAATAAGTTTTATTAATTAAAACTTTACAACTTTGGTTTATCTTATATAGTATTAATTTTTGTGAAAACAGTACTTCTTAGTCGGTAAATAGCTCGTGTCGTACTGTAAGTAATTTGACATCCACTTAATAATATGTACTAATTAAAATTAAACAAAAATGTATAAAAACGTACAGTAATTATAAATAATATAATATTATACGCATACCAATCAAAAGCACAGCTTTCTGTTGCTTAGCAATCAAATCGATTAAATATAATGTTCTCGTGTTGTCAACATTCGGAACTAAAATATTGTAGTATTGTAGAACACTGTCAGTCGGATATTTAAATTCAGGAACTTTAGTAGTCCAATGTAACCAATCCCCTGAGTCAGATACAAGAAATTCGAATATCGTTTCATCCTCCTGGAAATAAAATAAATGCAAAAAACAATTTTACTTAAAAGGAAAATTGCGAAACATAGTAACAACGAACTTTGCATTGTGGCCAATCCAAATGAGATTTATGCAGTGTTAAGAATTTTTGTAGTAATGCACGACCATCGAGTTCTAAAACTGCACCAAGACTCCACATTAACGAGAATAAAAAGTATTTTTCTATGTGACGATCCGTCGTTGCTGTAATTGCAATATATATCTATAAATACGTAAATCGACAAAACAGAATTGTTGAATTTTAATCACACTAATAATTACCGGGTGTGTTGTTTATTAATAATCCTTCTAATAAATCTATACATTGCCTTATGTACATTGACTCAAGAAGATACATTTTCGTTGTTAATTTACTTTCTACGTATTCGTAAGCGTCATCGAAAATTTTATTAAACAGTTCTCGTAAAATATCAACTTCGAAACTGCTTCTAGTTTTAAACCATCCCTAAAATATTAAATTTTTTTATTATAAATAATGTATTTAATTACTACTACGATGCTAACTTTTTTTATTCATAACGCATAATCTCGTACACTGAATAAAATATTTGTACGAATAATCGTAAACTAATAACTGTTTAAAACTAAGAAATATTTTTTAAAATCGAAAATACTTTTGTTGAAAGAGAAATACTGTATGTATTTAAAAGTACAAGTACAAAAAAAACAGTTATGTAACGTGACTTTATAGAAAAACCAGCCGGTTGACTAAAAATGGTCAATAAATCCGAAATTAATGATCAACTTTTACTAAGGAACGATTATTACTTTTCAACTGTAATATTGGTTTATTAACTGATACATGACTGTTCCAACAAATATATTATCCAACTCCTCAGATGTTTTTTAAATGAATTCATTGATACTTTAAATTCTAAATAATCTTTGATACTTTACCTCAAGAATAGGTCTCCACTTTAAGACCGAAGAACTGAAAAACACCATACCCATTCGCGACACCGTGGCAGGTGATGCATTATCGACATTATCAGGCTCGAACACGAGTTTAGCATTCGGCGCCATGATTATTCGATCGCCGTTAGCTAATGTAAGAGTCTTATTGTCGTCCAATACGGAATTCAAATTTTCAATCCAAACGGCGTCTACTGGGCCATCTAACACTATCCATAAATATTCGGTTTTCTTTATTAGCGTCGATCTGCGCCATATCGTTGAAAATATACCGTCAGTCCAATCGTTCGTCGACACATCTAATTTACCAAACATTTGCGACGCAGTTATTGCCTAGAATATCAGATCACGTCTACGTATATGTATGCTCCTAAGTTATATTATTCACATATGGGGGGGGGGGGGGAATGGTTCTTGACAATTATTATAAAAATTATTATTTTTTTATAGAAAAATTTATAGATAAGAGAAAAAAATATACAAACCTTAGGATTCATACGAACTTCTTTATGCGGTTTACCTAATTCGGTCAATGCTTTCATTAGAGTCCACATGCACCTAGTTTTTCCAGATCCAGTCGGTCCTAGTACCATTAAACCATGCCGAACGAGGGACGTCTCGTATAACTAAAATTAAATAATATATAATTGATAGTATACTTGTCCTGAATTGTGGTCTTTGATTACATGGAGAGTGCATATAGAATGACTTCCGATTACCCACAGAGGATACAAAATGGATTATTAAAAATAACGAGGAAGATTAAATTTTAAACGTAAAATATCCTTCGTTTCATAAAACCTAAAAATGATTTTTTATTTATTTATTTAAACAAAAAAAACCTACCTGGCCCTCAAAAAATTAAAAAATAGTCCTTTTAATTTTGTAAACTTCGACATATTACTATGAAGAATTTTAACAATAAATTCTTATCCTTAGAAAACTATATAGAACCAAAATTAAACCTGACCATTCAACAAAAAATTGTTGCAGTTATAATCATTATTAAGAATAAACTAAAAGCTTCAATCAACAATAATACTGAAAAATTGACCAATACACATACACAACGTTTTTGAAACAATTAAAGTTTTAATTGATAAACATCGTTAACTCTAAATAAATTAATTTGAACTTGTATCGTAAATTATACACTGATGTATATTTATGTAGCCGAGTTTACGTACAGGCCCTTTCACATACCTCTGCAAAATTTACTTGTGTAAATTTTATTTTAAATAAATACAAAGGCTACTAAAATTGTCTAAACGCATATGAACTTTACCGAAAATATATAACTATATCAAGTTTTGTTAAATTGTGTCATACTTGAATTGTTTTCAAATTCCATTCCGGATGATTGATGACTCCAAGAGCATTGGTCGCGTTTGCAATAGCCCTCTGTAAGTCTTTGTACGATTGAGTCGTTAATTTGATACCCGGGAACATGTCGTCAATTAGAGACAAAAATAACGGTTCATCTTCGTCAACTAATTTCGAAAGATTCATATCCCTACGTAATTAAAAATACAATTTAATAATAATAATAATAATAATAATAATAATAATAATAATACATCTATTGAAAAAAGAAAGCGTTGCTTATATATAAATATGTATGGAGTATTTTTTTTAAATATCCAAGATTATAATATAATAGAATAATCATGATTATTACCTTAACACTCTCATTAAAGTTGTTTCTTCAGATTCTCCAGGATGAGCTCGTTTCTGAGCTCCGAGTGTTCTCAGACAGGACAAAATGTTTCTTAATCCAAAGTCGTAATGAACTTGTTTACTCAACTGTTCTTCACAAAGTTTATAAAGCGTAAAGAACTTTCGTGATAAAAGTATGTTTTCTTTAAAACCGCAAGCTGCCAACTTAACACGCATAATAATCTGTAATAATTAACGGGTACAAATAAACGGCACCAACCCTACACTCGCTAACTCCATTGCAGTTAAACTTTTCCTCGATTCTTTCGCGTCAACGTTATTATTATTAACGTACTTGTCTGTCCGGTACCATCATGGCTACGCTACGAAATTGAATTTTCAAATTTTCCGGTAACTCTTGACGTCCCGCGTAACCAGGATTCATGGTAATGAATAGCCCCATCTCGTAATCGATGGAATAAGTTTCTCCGTCGCTGCAAGCGAATGAAAAAATGTACCTCGGTATCAAAGGGACCGAATTTTTTTTGCAATAGTATAACATAAATATCATTCTAATAATATTCTTACCTAAATAAAAATTTGGTTCTCCTTTCTTTTCTAGCGTTCAAGACTATAGCGATTTGTTGGGCAGCTACAGATAGTACGGGTAAATCGATTCGATTGAATTCGTCGAAGCAACCCCAGGTTCCCGATTGTGCTAGGCCCTGTAAAAGAAATCCTGATAGACGCAGATGTACCCTAGCAACAATTCATTCTATTTATTAACTAAAATAGGATTTTTTAATAAAAATGGGTAAAAGATGTATGCAGTTTCTTTCTTTTTCTTAGACTCTATTCACCCATTTATTGGAATACAAATAACCGTTACATCTTACTTGTTAATTAATAAACTAGTTTTAACATGTCAAAATTCAGCAAGTCTAAACCAAAGGTACAAGTTATAAAACGGCATTAAAAATGACTTTGGTAAATTTGCTTTCGATATCAAAAACAATATGAAATTTATATTAATAATCGATAATTAAAAACGTAATTAAAATATATTTAAGGTCATGTTTATTCTATAAGATGAAAGATCAAAGGAAAAGAAGCGTATCATAATAAGCTTATTAAAAACAATTTTTTATAGTTATTTCCTATAACAACGTGGACATTTTAAACAGAATGATTTCTATACTGTATATAAATATTAATCTAGTGAATTACTAAATTTTTATATTGTATTTACTCCACCTTAAATATTCTTCCTAATCCACGAAAATCCATTTGATCCGAGCAATTGAACACAACAACGTATTTTCCAAGAGCTTTGCCCATATCCTTAGTAGTTTCTGTTTTTCCGGTACCAGCTGGACCTGCGGGTGCGCCTCCAAAATTCATCCCTGCAAGAAAATATGTAAATGTAAATATATTTATACCTTTATAATTTCTATAATCAAAAAAGATCAATGGTTAATAATAATCTTACCGACAGCTTGTGCTAGTGTTATATAACACCTGTCTGTCAGTGGAGTAACTACAAGTCGATCTGTACAACCCAAAAATTCATTTTGATAAATGAACGTCACGTCCGTGATTTTTATTGGTACGCATTCTTGCTCTTCGTCGAAGTAAAAACGAGCTTGTTTCAGCCATTCAAAATCAAATAAATTTTTCACTCTATGACGAGTTAACTCGTCAAAAATATCTCTTTGATGAACGTGAATTGTAATTAACGCCTCGTATTTTAATCTAGCGTAACTTGACAGATCTTTCACAGTGACTTCGATCAGCATGTACAGAAGATCCAAAAATTCTTGATTTGTTTTGCGCATTATCGTTCTATCTTTTTTCGCAGCTGCTAATGCTATCTCGGCGTTTCGTGTCCACAAAACTTGAATAACTAGTAACCCAACCTAGAGAAAGATTTATCAAAAATTATTATGTCGCTTTGCGCTGAAGATACAAAATGTTGCAATACAAATTTATACTATGATTCTTGTAAATTTAACTACGTAATATATTAATTTTTTTATTCTCAAAGTCGGTCATCTTCATTACCTAACAACATCGTCAATATCCATGAAATATTTATCTCGGTGTACAAAGGAACATAAAATACTAATTTTTCTTTCCGCAATGTGCATGGGACCGTATTTTAATTACGAAGGATGGAATTAATTTAATGAAACTAAACAATGTTTACTTGTAATACTGAGTCGTCGATGAGTGTCAATATGTTTACATCTGGATCGATCAAAAGTTGTAAACCTTGCATAATCACAGCGTTAACCGACTGACAATGCATTTTTAATAAAGCGTTCAACCAGTTTTCTACACCACCGACGCAAAGTACAGGAGATTCTAAATCAATTTTTTCCTTTTCACGAGAGTACATTGCAATAATCTTGTCGTATTCGCGCTCGGAGAAATCAAGCTGAAAAGTCACGTTAAGCATTAAATTTAATAATTATGCAAAAATTTGTATACGAAAAACGAGTTACTTATGTGTAAAAACTATAGTTATATATGATCGTTATATAATACTATAAAATAATTCAAAATTATTAAAATATTTAAGTTGTATTAAAATTGTATTAAAAATCCCTTAATAGTTTCGTTTTTAATTATTTAGTTTTAATAGTAAATTTTAATAATGGAATATTTAGAGATAATTGGTAGATTGAAAAGTGTAGATCCCTCCAATTTGGATCCGACATCCCCTTTTAAAGGTATCTATTTTTTTTTTTGTACGTACATATATTTTGTCATGAAAATTACTCATATAAGTGCAAAAAAGCAAAATTTTTTTTGGTTATTATTAACTTTTGTATATCTAAGTAAACCATCTAAACATTTGTTTACATATTATAAGTTCAAAAAAGAGAAATGTTAAGGGGAGTCCGTACTGATTACAGATTTCTGCAATTGATTTTTCAAATACAGTTTTTAATTTTTATTTTTTCTAAATTTTTTTAGCACACACTTAACTCAAAAAATTGAACAAATATGGAAATTAAATGATAAATTTGAAAAATCTGTTAATGTCGGTAAGTGTGTATTTTAAATGAAGGTACTTCATCCCCTTAAGGGTAGAGTATGGTCGAACATGATAAAAAAATCTATTTTTTTTTATTTTAACAAATTTATTTTTACGTAAACAATTTTTAATTACAAAAAAAAATTTTATTTTCGACCACACGCTACCCGTAAGTAAAAAAGTAGATTTTGATATTGAATGCTTCATGTATACAACCATATAAAAATATAGTTAGCGTCTAAAATCGTAAGATATACCTTAGCAATATTATCAAAGAATCCATCCAGATAATTGACGATAGTATGAGTATCGGCGGCTTGACCCAATATTTCCAACAAAGTCGGATCGGATATAAAACAAAATCTTGGAAAAATAACTCGTTTTGTTTCAAGATAACTATAAATGTAAAAAAAGACAAACGTTAGAATTGTACATTTCGACGTGCGTGAATAGATATGTACATGTATAAACAACATACCCGCTAAGCGACTTCTGACAGGATTCGAGTTGCTCCAGCAAATGTGGGAGAAATTGCCCCATGGCATCATCGCCTGTACACGTCTCTATCGCATTCACTTTTTCACGAGCGCGATGCATCAATTTCATCCACGATTTGTCGATAGCCTGTCAATACATAAATAAGTTAAACAAGATTCACGTTGAGTAAGCCATTTCCATGTTACGAAGCGATCAATTGCAACAGAGGAAAAAATAAATACATTGAAACGCTTAGCTTCGGCTGGTAATTGTTTAGAAATATCGCCTCCTATAAATACGGCTTCCAAATATGCCCATAAATTCTGTACGGTCAACCATTTCGCCAATATTTCCGATGTATTGTTTAATTTACTTTGCCACAATTGTATATCCTTTTTGAACGGCGCGTTATAACTGAAATATATACGAATCGAGTTTAATGGATTTGTTTATTCGATCAAAATAAATATGTATATATGTACGTTAATAATTGCACTGCTTAAAATTATGTACTAAATACACCTTATTTTCATTTACACTTAAATGTTTTATATAATACAATAGAATTTTTATTTTTAAATTACCGGTTAGCTAATAATGAGCTAATAATCATTAAGCTGTCTTCCAACTGAGAGATTATTTCTGCAGTTTCCATTCCTTTTAACAGAAGCTCGCCTCTTTGCTTGAAATTAGCAAATTGCAAATTGACTATTGCCCAATCAGCGATAACTTGCTTCAGCTTGCTTTCAATATCTTTTTCTTTTATGGCACTTATGCATATATCCTGTGTAGAATATGTAATTAATTGATTCAATAATACTGAAACTTATCTCTATAGTATAGAAATATGAATCTTAGGAGTAACTGTAGTCATTATTAATAATGAATGACTTATGATGAAACCCTTTTTGGACTTTTCATACACCCAGAAAAATGGTATATCAATAATTATTATATAGTGTGTAGTAACGTAGACGGAGAGAAAAGATTTGGTAAATTTTACCAAACTTCCTATATAAATTTTATTAAACATTCACTAATGCGACAACAGACTGCCAAAAGGCAAAAATTACTGAAGTTTTTGTCAATTTTTACTGAACTTATTATTAATTTTGCACGAAGGTCTACTAATTTTTACTAAAAGTTCATTAATTTACTGTGTTTTAGCCGTCTGTTACTCTGTTAGTGAAAGTTTAGTCAAATTTATTACAACTCTTCTCTCCGTGCAGGAACATAATAGACAACTAATCGAGCGTAATATTTTTCAAATGATTTTTTTTGCATAAGTTGATCAAATTAAGTTTCAGAAATATATTAATAATGCATACATTGGATCTTTTTAAAAAGTATTCTAGTACCAAACTATATTAAAAAACAGTGACTATTCGTGAGAAGCAGTCATTGAATAGTTTTGTCGAATAGTGACTAACGTCAATTTATCTCAAAAACTTGAGCAACTAATATTTTGTTTTTGATCTTCATATTAAAAAAACATTAAAAAAATATTCAAAAAATATTTGAAAAAAATTTTTATATAACGGATATTAATATATGTAGAAGTAATTTTGGTTATAAATTATGCTGAAAATTAATACGTACGTGTTAATATTTCCTACAGAATATAATGAAAATAATAATTGAATTATATTATTTTTAGTATACAGATTCTCTCACTGTCGTGTTAAATGGAATTAACAAATTTATAAAAAATTTTATAGGTTCAGTTGACTATTTAGCTTTTTTTTTTAATAATTATTACGATTAATTTGTATCATCTTTACTTTTGTAAAACACAGTTGTATCATATTTCTATGGTAATTATTTTTTAATAGTTTTCAAAAGTGATGACTAGATTCAATTTTAATTCATATTTACAATCTAAAAGATAATCCGAAAAAAAACAAAATCTTTTACCCATTCAATGAATACAATCTACTTATTTTATATGGATTGAAATACGAGTTCTACTAGGGTAATATTTTTACAATAAATAATAAGTAAAGCTTTACTTCAACGTCATCTTTGTGTTCTAACAAAGGCGCTTCCATAACACTGGCTAAAGTAAAATTGGCGGATTCAATATCGAACGTGTAATTACACAGTTCGGACATTCTTTCCCAGTGTCGTTCTTTCATCGCTTTATTCGCCATCAATTCCAGTAGCGGGCAACATTCGTTGAAGTCGTCGATTTTCTGTTTAAGCTCAATGTAAGCAGGCCATTCCCTTAACCCTCTGGGCAATCGTCGGCATCTATCGTAAACAATTTGAAAGAATACCGTCAATCTCTTTGGATTATTTGACATTGATAAACGTATTATTTGTCTAAATTTACTTAGTTTGGAATTCAGTGAGCTCCGCTATAATGATATCAGTGTCAATGTCTGACCAGGGAATTTCAAAGTATCCGTCAACGGAATGCATGACTTGCAAGTAAAGCGAATACAATTTTTGCAATAGATTAAGATCCCTTTTTCTAATTTGAAGTGCTGGATATTCGGTACGCTCCAGTCCAAAGAGACTTTCTCCGCTACTGTAAGTTTCGTATCTTTCCCATAAATTATCGTACCACGCTTGGAATAGCAACACTCTAAAATTTAATAATTTATATAAATACATACGCATATTTATGAAGAAAAAAAATTGATTATATAATTGTATATAGTAACCTCTCGCTAGCTTCTTTTGCAGAGATGCCTTGAACCATTGGTCCCTTAGCATCGAAATCATTGTAAAAGTCAGCAACTTCTTTTTTGAGTGCTTCAATCCCACTCGTGAGTTCATTCTTAAGCGGTTCTTGCATTTCACATATTGTCGCTTGAACCTCTTTGGCCGTTTGTAGCATATTTGTAAAATTATACCAAAAGCTATCGACGATATCTTGTTCTTCTTTCGATATTTCAATTTGATATTTAGCCATGGTCGAGTAAAGCTTCTCTATAAATATCAATTCTATGTCCATTGGTATAAAATCTTCTCCAACTTCGGCGAGGCACTTCATAGCTACGCGCACGTCTTCCAAATCCTTGATTGGACGTAGTAAAACTTTATTTTTATTAGCTGTATATTCCGAAATCTGTTTCAATTTTTCTTTGTACGCGTCGGATAGTATGAAACCTAACATTGTTTTCCAAGACTTCGCTTCGACCAATAAAGCTAATTTTAATTTTTCTGAAAAAGTATTTCATTGTTTAAATATACTGATAATCGAATAAAATTTTAGAACTATGATTTTTTGCGTTTTATACCCATATTAATTTGTAAAGAGCCAACAATGTGATATTCCGGGAGATTTTCAATTTCTTGAAATAATTCCTCGTACCTAATGAATTCGTCCTCGATTACGTGCACTAATGGCTTAGATTCCACGAAAGTTCTAATTTGATGCACTTTGTCTTCGGCCCATAAGTAAGAATAACGCAGATAAATCTAAACATCGCAGAGTATTTATGTCACTTTCAAGGTAAATAATAAAAATATTCATATCAACAATTAGTATCGATTAATTTAAAAAAAAACAGTTAAAATCGTACATTTCCAACTTGTGCAATATCATCTTTTAAAACAAACATAGCGCCCTGCAAGCTCATAGAGTTTCGCAACACTTCCTTATGCTCAACAATAAAATCGTAATAATTTTTTAAAGGACCTGAAAATAAAATGCAATTGTAATCCCTGCGATTAATTAAAATACGTATATTTAAAATATCGAAAATTCAAATACCTGTTTGATCATTGTTATCAGATGTTTTATGGTTCTGCTGACCCCAAATCAATATAGATTTATGAACTTCGAACAAACTCTTCAATGCGTTATTGAATTGATTTTGTAACTCGTCGATAGTTGGAACAATCACGATATTTGGAATTTGCAGTACAAAGTCAGTTTGCATCAGTGGTTTCTCATTTTCCAACGATGCGTTCTTTTTAAATAGGATACTAAAAGAAATAAATAAAACATTTATTTGTAAGAAAATTAAAATATTTTGAATTGACGTTTACCTCGAGGAGCCAACGGTCTTTTTAATTAGCTCTAAACTAGTTCTGGTACATTTGACCAATACCTCTATTAACTTTTGATTGAAGTATGCGAATATTTCCATGCAATCGTTATGTAAATGTTTAACGTTAACCTTGGATGACCTTTCAATAGTGCCGAAACCTATTTTGCAAATAGTATACAAGTTATCGAAACACGTAGTTAGGGCATTAAATTATCCAAAGCAAAACGTGAACTGTCAGTTGCAAGATATTTACCAAGTTCGAATGTCCCTTCGGTTAATTTTGTTAAGGATGTAACTGGTTTAGTAACTTTTGAAGGATCCATCCAATCGTACTTGACAGTTTGAACACTAGGATCCTTAACCAACTCGAGAAATTTGTTAATGATACCAACGACCGCCTTCTCCGCAGTTGACGATTTTATTCCAAGTTCGTAGCCTACTTTTTCGGTGACCTTGGCTACGTCGCTCGAGAATTGTTTGGGATAAACCGGGGCATCGCCAAATTTGATTAAAACTGTTTTACCGATCGACGCTAGGAGCTCGTCGACGCGCGTTTCCTTCATGTCCATTACTTTTTTCAAAAAATTGTCGACGCGTTTCAACCTTTGTTTAATAGTCTCGCAGGCTTCTTCGATTTTTAAAGAAGTCCAGGTTACGGTGGACAAACATGGCTGGAATGCTTCCTCAAGCTCAGCGAGACAAGGCTTCATCAATTTCAAGAACAACGGTGGAATTGATTTTCGAAGTCTATTATTCTCCTCGACCAACACTTTAATCGACTGTACGTGAAATTGTATTTTATCTCGGCAGTAAAATATAATCTGCAAAAAATCCGGGGCGCTCAACCCGAACTTTAACATGTATTCAGTTTCGCGTATCACTTCCATAATGTAAGGATCAAAATTGACGGTGTATTTGTTGGTACGTGGATTTCGTACGAGTAACGGCGCTGTTAATGCGATTCTCACCTGAAATTTAAATAAATAATAATTATAATAATTATGATAATAATAATAATAATATATTTATGTAGATTTCTATGCGCATTGCATTATGCAACGAGGTACTTACAACTTGGGTTGTTTCGTACCAAGCTTTGTGGTAGAGCATCTCGTAATGAATAAATACTGATATCAATGCGTTGTACATTTTAATACATTTTTGCATTTTATCGTGCGATATGACGCGAGGACGAGTTTTATAGATATCCATTGGTAGCTCGATACGACGCATAAGCTGTCGTATCCACAATATTCGACCGGATATTGCTGGAATATTTCGAGCGATCGGAGGATTAGATCTATCTTCGTTGTATCTATCGCGAACTGCTTCAATTTCAGCCTCGAACATTCTTGATAATTCTAAATACTTTCTGTCTATCCAAAGTTGTTTAAAATTTAGCTTCTGAAATCTTTAATACGTGTCAAATGTTAAATCAAATGGTACACGAGTACGAACTATATTTACAAATTTTAAATATTTTAGTATAAAAAAATTTAATGAATCAAATAATTTCTAGAATTGTTGTAAAAAATAAGTGCTTGGAAGTAGGAATTATTTATTAAGTTAATTCGTCAATATTCTTAAAAATGAGACAGAAATATCAACAAATTCATATTATTTAAAAAGTGAACTAATTTTTTTTTGCCAAAGTAATGTCAGAGAAAAAATTGTGAGAAGTGATCATTTTTATATCAACTAATGCCAATCGTATTGATCGAGATGTAATTATAAATTTTTTTTTTAAATTAAGTAAATTATTTATTAATTTCTTGAGGGTCAGATAAGTTTTTTAACCCATAAAACCTATTTCTTACGTTATATAAGTTTCGGTCGCAAAATTCGTTAATCAGTTTATTTATCTGAGAATCATTTAATCGTAGCCTTGTTTTAATCTTTAAATTAACAATGTAGGATGAAAGACAAGTATTATTATGCTACAATTTTTTAATCGTTTTAAAAATGGGAAAATAAGCTCAAAGAGATGAAACTCTGTTCTCCTAAGCAAACAAGAATAAAATGTATAAAACCAACATTTCCGAAATGTTATTTATGATCATTGTTTCCTATAACCTTTATCGGATGCGTTGCAAACCTCACACCGTCGCATATAATGGTTGGTCGGTTACTTGTTTTAAGAGGGTAGGTCTGAGTTAAAACGAAAAAAATAAGCTAATTTTTGTTACGCTGTCAAAATTTTGTTTTTGTAAATATATAAATAAAAAAATTTAAGGTTGAAGTACTTAATGAGAATTTTGGGGCCGCTGGACCTCAAAATTTTGCTTTTTAGACCTTGCAATTAATTCCTCTGCTCGATACCTCAATTTCCTAAATTTTATCGCATAAGACACTTTTACTCGACCACTTTTGAACCAAATCGAACGTAATCAGGCTACAAGAAAGCTAAGGAAGCATTTTTAATTTGTGCACTAAAATATGTAGCTATTAAGAATTTTTAAATAAAGTATTAGACATTTTGGTACACAAATTAGAAATGAAGACCTTATTAAAAATGTAATCCATAAAAGTTTTAGTATGTGTCAAAAGCTTTCTTTTCAGCCTGATTAGGTTCGATTTGGTCCAATAATGGTCGAGCGAAAATGTTCCATGTCATAAAATTAAATACTTGTTAATACTTTAAATACTTGTTAAATACTTTAACGTCAAATTTTTTTGTTTATACGTTATAAAAATAAGATTTTGACAACGTAACAAAAAATTGCTTATTTTTTTCGTTAGATTCAGGTCTACCCCCTTAAATATTATTCAATTCAATAAAATAATTCATAAATTTATTTCAACTTTCTAAGTCCAATGACATTTTAGTTTTGTAATCACTACATTGACTGTCACAAATCGTTAGAGAACTACCTTAAGATTGAAAACATTTTAGTTGGCAGAAAGCTATGCCGTATTTGAATCTACAAGATATTTATTACCTTTCAAACAATTATTTTTCTAGAACTACTCGAACACATATATTATTGAATTAATTTAATTTTTTTATTTGAACGTTGATTAATCTTTATATTTCTTTTACCTGTTTATCATTACAAGGGTTTGTTGAATCGACGCCAAGTTCGACACGGAGTCAAAAAAAAATTTTCGAAGTTCGAGCTCCGTATCAATGACATTCTTTTTAAATTCTTCATAATCGTGATCAAAGTCCATTTTCCGAAAATCCAACGGGTCGTTCTTTTTAGATATAATTTTTTCGTAAAACGAAGTAAATTTTTGGGCAAACGCGTGGATCCCTTCGATCGTTGAACTATGTAATATCGAATAAGTCGACGTTGTTTCCAATATATCGATTATCTAGAAATATATGAAATTAGTATTTTAACAAAAACATTATTTAAAGATAATTTAAAGATAATTACAAATTACGCGTATTTTACCTTTATTATTCTTGCTTTGAACGAATTGAATTTCCCAAAAACATGCACTTCCGAGACTTCGAGAATTTTATCACTCGAGCTACTTATGATCTTTTCTCTCATTTTGGAATAACTTTCGTAATAATGTTCATTTAGTTTTATGCAATCCTAAATAAAAAATTTATATTAATATATATATATATATATATATATATACATGATACGAATGGAGTTTAATTATACCTTCATTTTAGCTACCATAACCGATCTCTGTACGTCCCATATGGAAATTTGGTTATCATCAGTCAAATACGCTTTACACGCCAGAATTAATTGATTGGTTATCTACATAAACATTGAGTATATGATCAATGCGTTTGACTCAATAATATTTGTGTAATAATAAATCTTTATTTACAAACTTTAACAAAGACCGCAGTAATCATTCCTTTGGTGTTAAAAAATCGCGATGTTGCGAATATCATTTGCAACGCATACATCAGCGAGGGTAAATATTCTCCGAGGTGCGTAGGATCCAGTCTGTACAAAGGGTAAGTAAATTTCTCCAATACATACAAATATTTTACATTGTCTTGAGCTAATATCTGCACCGCGGTAACGTGATCTTCCAGTTTTTTCCATTTCTGTATAAATATAAAATTATATCAATAAAAATGAAATATCGGCGCGCTTAAACAAAAATGATGGTTTTTTTTAACTAACTCTTAACAATTTTGATTTAGCATTGGCCAAGAACGTTGCGTGAGCTTGAACTTCTGGCCTTAATATTTGTTCTCCTAATGTAGAAAATCGCGTGTACATTTTTCTCCAATAAGCCAATTCGGCGGATGGTCCTATCACCTCTGTTTCTCTTCTTAATTGTTGACTTTCGACGAGTACCTTTTGTCGTCGAAACAATTATAAAACTAACTTATTCTACGCTAATATAATTTGCATTTAATTAAATATTTATGGTTGATAACTTACTTTTTCCATTAACTTCATCCATTCTTTTATAACACTTTCTACTTTTAGTAGAATATCAAAATTTGCGATATTTTTGTTTATCAAATCGGTGCTCGATAAGTATTTCGTGTACAAATCCTGATCAACGCTAAATTTCACTGCTATTTCCAAGTCAATTTTAACAGCTAGTATACGAAAAATGAAATATTTCTTAGTGTATATAATAAAAATTTTATTATAACCTATCGTAGATCTTTTAGTCTAAATAATGCTTTTTTCTTAAATTACGTATGTAACTTACTATTGATGAAATCGCAGAAATCTTTAAAATCTTCGAGGAAATTTTGTTCAAGCTCGGTAGAGGCTAACATTTTGATAATTTACCAAAATTTACTACCGAGGTTAATTAAATATTGCTCTCCTCATTTTTGACGTTTATGGTTAGTTTGAATCGTTGATAACTCTGAATTCAGCGTTGCTAAAAACATTCTACGAATAATTAGAATATACGATAGTTCTTCAATATTTCTTAATGAATGGAGTAAGTATATAATTAATTCTAAATTATTAATTTTACCGATATAATAATAATTAATGCACGGATAAAAAGAAACTGATAAAATTTACTATTTTTTATAGTAAAATTTACCAGATATAGTAGATATTAATAAAGCTGCAGTAAATTTTACCTATAAAAAATAGTAAATTTTATATTTTGTCAAGTCTGTCTCTCAATTACTCAATAATTTTTTTTAATAACTCTTTCCTTCGTATGCACGTGCTTAATAATAAATTACTATAAACAATTAATGTTTTCTATTTAATTTAAATAATCTTTAAGTTATTTTCACTTCAGTGGCAAATATTAAAAACTAGTTTATCCTCGATCGGTAATATTCAAAAAAATAAATAATTTAAGAATAAAAAGTTGCAATATATTAAAAGTAACGTTGGGTTCAAAATTGTTTATAGAAAACATAATGATAGTTACATTATATGTAAACATTTGTTTCGTTTTCATAATCTTTATCCGCCGTCGGCAATATACATACCGCTTTATCTCTAGCAGATACAAAATACCGTCTGCCGGTAAAGTTGAAATCTGCTTTCAGAGGATTGTTAAGAAATATACAACTTTGTAACTTCTTTACTGGAATGCATTACACAATTAAATTGATTTAATAATTATTGCGTATTATATTAACACAAAAAGTTGACTTTTATTTTGCTTATGGTACCAATATAAATTTACAATATAACGTGGTACAATACTTTGCCGCAAGATGTCGTATCTATCTTACTTAAACGATCATGAAATATTCAAAAAAATAAATTATGCATTTTGAATATATGTTCGACATAAACTTTTTTATTGTACACTATACAAAACTGTATTTTAACCCTTATAACAAATATCTTTTCGAATATTAGAAATATAAACGTTAGTTATAGTTGCGAGATATTCAATTAAGAGCACATAATATTTTCCTTTCAAAATTCAACTTGTACATTATTGTACTATTAACAAATTCGAAAATTAAAATGTGACGCATCGTCTAAACTGTTTAGTATTTAGCATAAACAATGCAACTTTGCGGTATAAAATATATGAACTTTAATTTAATTAAGTAAATATGTTCCCTAGCACGTTTCCTTACAAATTAATAAAAGCGAAATTTAAGTTAATTATACGAATAATAAGACGTTGAAAACAAGTTAAGTAACGAATGAAAATGTAATTACACCTGATACCCATGAGACTCGAAAAGATACGTGACGGCAAGGATACGTCTCTGTATATAAAAGGTGCAGAAATATACAACTCGAAGCATAAGTTTCCCGCGAATTATTAAACGTACAGGTAGTTAACGTGAATCGATTGTCTAAGGTCATTGTAGAGAGTCTTTGATTGATTACACGGTAATATAGAAGAAGAAGACGAAGAAGAAGAATACGAAGACGTAGACGGAGGAGAAGAAGAAGATGCAGAAGCAATGGAAGGAACCGAGGGATTGAAGAAGCAAAAGGAAAAGAAAGAAAGAAAAAAAAAAGGGAAATAAAGAATCGAAAAGGTCGCAATTGAAGCGGAGCTCTTTCTCGTGAGTGCGCGAGCGCGCGCTCGAACAATGGAAATAATTTCCAAGAGCTCATCAGCTCGGCAGCAAAGTCGCCGCGCGGATCCCTTTACAAGAGCTGCGGCTACTACATCAGCGTATGTGGCTCCTTCCTCTTTTTAATTCCCGTCCCCCCCTCTCTCTCTCTCTCTCTCTCTCTCTCTCTGTTGGGTGCAGTGTCCCGGGTCATTCAATCGATTACCCTCGAGGGCGAAACGGTAATAGAAATGTACCATTTGAATTGCGAATGTCATAGCGTGCGCGCCGTATACCCGGCGAGGTTATGTATATGCTAAGTAGGCGCCTTGTTTTGAATTTAGAACAGGCGCCATCTTGCCGACAAACAGGCATGTGCTCTTTGGCCTATCGTGTGCTCTTCTGCAGGCGATTCGTGATGATCGGGCCCGCAACCGCGCACCGCATCACGCGGGATCATCCGAGCGCACGCAACTCCTCCGTATACTGCAGGTTCGCGCGCACACCCTCCCAGAACACCTATATCGTTTATAACACCGTGACCATTACGTCACCCCCTCCCCCCCAACTCTTCGTAGCCCCTATTATTTTAGTTGCATTTTTTCATGTGCTGTATGCGGATATGTAAATATATATCCCTCAAACCCATCCGTTAATTTCGATTTACTATTCTACGTGCATAATATATCTTACACTGCGGGGTTTTTCGAAATCTTTGCGCACCGCGAACCGAGGAGATTGCGAAAAATCATTTGCACGGTTATAGTTTATAGTTATTCAAATGAAGTTCTATATACATCGCGCGAATGTTAACTCGATGATAAATCTTGGATCGAGTGGACCAACTCCGTTCTTTCTTTGACAAACGTAAATGTCCACGCAGGGTTCTATAACGCTACAAGTGGTTGCAAGTGAAAATAGTAATGTCGATCCTTACTGTACGTTATGCGTGTAATGATAATCCATTTTCTTATAATACTAATAAATATTTGATCAAAGATTGCAATGCGGCATCGATAAACATTCAAATTATACCGATAATATCATAAAAATGTTGTTATACATATTCCGCGCGATCTACAAAACATACGTAATAATCCAGAAAAAAAATGCATATATATATAGGATTTGAACGAATTAACGCGGATCGATTGGGTAAATCGAAACGTAGACGGCGGATTTAACGGGATTAAGAGCAAAAGGAAAAAGAAAGAAAGAAAAACAAAAGGGAAATAAAGAATCGAAAGGTCGCAATTCGAAGCGGAGCTCTTTCTCGTGAGTGCGCGAGCGCGCGCCGAAAAATGGAAATAATTCCAAGAGCTCATAAGATCGGCAGCAAAGTCGCCGCGCGGACCGCTTTACAAAGAGTGGGTATACATCAGCGTATGTGGCTCCTTCTCTTTTAATCCCGTCCCCCCCCCTATCCTCTCTACTTCTCTCTCTCTCTGTTGGGTGCAGTGTCCCGGGTCATTCAATCGATTACCCTCGAGGGCGAAACGGTAATAGAAATGTACCATTTGAATTGCGAATGTCATAGCGTGCGCGCCGTATACCCGGCGAGGTTATGTATATGCTAAGTAGGCGCCTTGTTTTGAATTTAGAACAGGCGCCATCTTGCCGACAAACAGGCATGTGCTCTTTGGCCTATCGTGTGCTCTTCTGCAGGCGATTCGTGATGATCGGGCCCGCAACCGCGCACCGCATCACGCGGGATCATCCGAGCGCACGCAACTCCTCCGTATACTGCAGGTTCGCGCGCACACCCTCCCAGAACACCTATATCGTTTATAACACCGTGACCATTACGTCACCCCCTCCCCCCCAACTCTTCGTAGCCCCTATTATTTTAGTTGCATTTTTTCATGTGCTGTATGCGGATATGTAAATATATATCCCTCAAACCCATCCGTTAATTTCGATTTACTATTCTACGTGCATAATATATCTTACACTGCGGGGTTTTTCGAAATCTTTGCGCACCGCGAACCGAGGAGATTGCGAAAAATCATTTGCACGGTTATAGTTTATAGTTATTCAAATGAAGTTCTATATACATCGCGCGAATGTTAACTCGATGATAAATCTTGGATCGAGTGGACCAACTCCGTTCTTTCTTTGACAAACGTAAATGTCCACGCAGGGTTCTATAACGCTACAAGTGGTTGCAAGTGAAAATAGTAATGTCGATCCTTACTGTACGTTATGCGTGTAATGATAATCCATTTTCTTATAATACTAATAAATATTTGATCAAAGATTGCAATGCGGCATCGATAAACATTCAAATTATACCGATAATATCATAAAAATGTTGTTATACATATTCCGCGCGATCTACAAAACATACGTAATAATCCAGAAAAAAAATGCATATATATATAGGATTTGAACGAATTAACGCGGATCGATTGGGTAAACGAAAGTATCGCGCGGTAATTTATCGTGATTTTAAATCACTTGTAAGAAAAAGAAAATAAAAGAAAAGGAATAAACGAATTTCGCGGTGATTACGGTATACGAGCATCAAATTCGCGGTGCAGTCAAAATAAATAAAGCCTAGAAATAAAGGGTTACGCGAGAAGAGTTGCACGAGAAGAAGAGAAAGAAAAAGACGGTGAGCGAGAAGAGGGGCAGGGTAGGTGATGGGGAGAAGGGAGGAGGTGGAGGAGGAGAAGGGGGAGGAGGAGAGTGAAGAAGCTCGTGGAAGTCGAAGAAGGTAGCACGAGCAGAAGCAACGGCAGGCCGTATTCCTGCGTGTCCACTGTCCCTCGGACGTTATTTAATGACCGAGCGAACGAGTGGGAGTGCGGCCGTGGGTAAAGTTTGGCCAAGCTAAGCGGTCTCTGGCCTAAATATACGCGTCGAGTCTTTTCTATCTCTCCCTCTCTCTCTCTCTCTCACTCTGTCTCTTTCTCTTTCTTTCTTTCGCGTCACCGGCTCATAGTATAATAGTACTCACGCATGCCTATGCATAGTAAATTAATGTACACTCTCTGGCTCTTGGGCGCGCAAGACCGATGTTAAGAGGCTCGACGCGACGCGGAGGATGCCGCAGCCTCCTCGAGACGAGGAAAAGGCTATTCTCGCATTTTTCGCATACTTATGAGCTCGCTACTGCTTGCTGCTTCTGCTGCTGTCCCTGCTGCTGGTGCTGGTGCTGGTGCTGGTGCTTCTGAAACTACGACGTCGCTCTTTGTCGATTGGCTTTTTCTCCTTTCGTCCCTTCGACGTTGTTCTTTCTCTTTCTCTGTTTCTCTCTCACTCCTCACCCCCCCCCCCCTCACTCTCTGTCTCGCTGTCTCGCTGTCTCGTACCTTCCTTTTTATACACACACACACATATATGTATATCTACACCTATACCGTACAGGCATATCCTTCTCTCAACCTTACACTCGCTCTCTTAGTTTTTCTCAAGCTCGATCGGTTCATTCAGACACATTTTGCACGACGTTTATATAGGCTTTCACGAACAATAATTGTCTATACGTTCCTGTGTGAGTGTGTGTACGCGCGTGTGTGTGTGTGCGAAAATTACGATTTGCCAGGACGTAAATAGATAATTAGACGATGCGTCTATGCGCAAACACCGCGCGTTAAAATCGCGATATTTTATTTGCGTTTCTACGTGTTTTTCGCTTTACTTGACGCTCTGTCTTATTTTTCTTTTAAGTTTCTCTCCACGCAGATACGCGTTAGTGATGTATATCTAATCTGTGTTAGTTTAGAACACGTTTTAGGACTTCCCTAATCTTTCGTCAGTTTTCCGCAGATATATTTCTTTTTTTTTCTCGTTGACAACCTGTTGTTCATCTTCGTAATTTTGCTTTATTTGTTCTTTAACGCGTGATTTCACGATACGAAATAAAGGTTTCTCGAGGAAGAATCATTTTACGTAACGTTACGGGACAGAGAATCTAAATATTATTAGAGAAATTGCTAAAAATCAATGATTATCCTATTGAATTTATAAATACGGCAATAAATAAAAGAAAATGCAATATGACAATTAAAAAAAATGATAAAATAGATAAAAAAAATTCCAATATGTATCATATCATTACCTTATAATAAAGGATTTTTCAATAAATGTTCCCGAATGCTAAGAAAATATAATATCTTAAAATAAACTTGACACTATCATAAAATTAGGCAAAGACAAAACATCAAAATGGGAAGAGAGGGGTAGTTTACAAATTATCTTGTATTAAATGCCTTAAAAACCTACCTAAAATATTGAATACAAGAACATCAGTATATTAAAAATCCTGAAGTCGTTGTAACTGTACATATTTTAAACAATGTAAAACACAATTTTAACTTGGACGATGTGAAAACAATATAGATAAAGAATCTTGATATTAAAAAAGACTCATTTCGAAAATACCACATATTAATCATCATAATTCGACGATTAGCAAAATAGAAGATACTCAACATTTAAACCGACAATATAGAAATGTCATGAATATAATTTAAAGAGACAAATGTACTCAAACTATGACATATAGTTTATAAACACACACCTACTTTGTTTTTGTGCAAATACTCACTTGGGCTGTAAAATTATATTCAATATTGAGGTAAAATTCAATTTTTAATCGACAATTATTGTAAAACTTGATATAAATATTCATTTGTCCAAAAAATTCAGCACCTGAAGAGGTCTGCAAACCTGGCAGACGAAACGTTGTACATTAAATTTAAACGTTGTAAATTAAATTTATTTATTATTGACCCTCAACAATCGACTATTTACTAATTGACTTATATATAGGTACATTCTTAATTTCTGCGGATGGAAATTTTACTCTATTCGATTTAAATTAAGACGAATCAAATGAAAATAATATTATACAAACAAGTGATAGTCAAGCGAATCACGGTTATTGATGGAAATATGAGTAGCGAAAGATAACTCTCGCAGTCAAGTTATAAGCAAAATTGTATGGACAAAGACGAAATAAACAGCAAAAGCTTATCGTGATTGTCATGTCAATATATTTATAACGTACATTAAGATCACATATACTATTTTTAATAACAATAAAACATTTTAAATGTGTACATTGAGAAAAATGTATTTACATAAATCGGTAATGTTTATTCTCTAATTTTTTATGCTCTTTTAAGGAGACCAAACACTGTTTCACCTACTGTAAATTCATTAAAATAAAAAATTTCAATTAAAAGTTTAATTCATTGTAATACATATGGAACCATCAGAAACTTTGATTCAGCAAAGGATCCAAAATCAGTGGTGGTACTCACTTACCGTAAGGTTTATAGTTGACTTTTCATATAGGATTGGTCGGAAAGCCTCTTCAAATTCATTGTTAGCAAGTAAGTGTCACAGAATTATAAAAACATGAATATAATGTTATTCACAAACAAAATTTTTATTTTTATACATTTTTTTAGCTTTTGCTAAAATATTGTTTTAAAATAAGTTAAGAAGTTTTTTATGATTTCTGTTCCACTTATTGTCTAACAATTAATTTACAGAAGATTGTCGCAAAATTTCAGACCTATCGATAATGAAGAGTCAAAAATGCACCTTACGGTAAGTGAATACAAACACTGATTTTGGATCCTTCGCTGAACCAATGATTCTGATGGTTTCATGTTGCCAATTTTTCTAATCAAATTTTCAAAATGTTTACAAAATAATATCTTAATTTATGTATATTAACATATTCTGTATTACAATGAATTAAACTTTTAATTATGAAATATTTAATTTTAATGAATTTTAAAGGTGTTACAGTGTCTAGTACCCCAAATTGGACCCAAGTTAATAATTTAAATGGTAACACTTGTGTTTTTCTTGATAGGAACAAAAAAATTTCCGTTTTTATCTGTGAATTCATTTAAAATACTCGTAATTTAATTTAGCGTTATCACGTCTGTCAGATATAAAAATCAGTAAAACAGATTAATTATACAAGAACATTAATGTGTCGATATATCGGTTTACATTTATTATGAAAAACGATGGACACAGTTGAAATCACTGTTAGTCGCAGTATCATCATATTAATTTTATATTTAAAACAAATCGGTTTCTTTAATAACAATCATCATAATATCAATGATTATTAATAATAACAACAACGAAATGTAATATGAAATATTGGAAAGGTAGAAGGAAAAAGAGGAAAAATAAAAATGAAAAAAAAAAAGAACTTTTGCTTTCAAAGTCGGCATTACTCGTGGTAAAGGTAGATAGATATTCGTCGGTTGGCAAACATCACGGGGATACATTAAAATGTTGACGATGTACGCGGGAGAGAAGACTACTGCTGCGCGAGCGGGCAACCGAGGTAGTGCATCGACGTATATATACAAGCGGCTTACAACAGAGTATAGTTGTAATAAGACAGTATATACCCGAAGTAATCGTCGCAATAACATTAATACTGTGTATAGGTCTATATATCGATGGGGCCATTAATATTTAACCACATTCTTCACTGGGCAATGGAAATTCGCGCAAAGTAACCTGAACGACGGTTGCCTTTTCACTTTATAGGAAGTAAAAGACCGGCAGAGGAGAAAGAGAGGGAGGGAGGGAGAGAGAGAGAGAGAGAGAGAGAGAGAGAGGGAATTTTTCGCTTTTAACTGCATGCGCGCGAGTTCTTTTCTAACAAACATACAGTCATTACGGTTAAACGCGGTAGTTAAATACTGCAAGAATTTAAACGAACTCCCGTATGGACTCTTTTGCGCATTAAAAGTTATGTGTCACAACGTATACGAGAAAGAAAGAGAGAGAGAGATGAGCGCGGTCTTTTTCCCAAGCATAAAGGGCGCTTCTACATATATATATACATATAGGTATATGCGTTTGTGTACGTATAAACCTCAGTGAGTTTTCTGGTGCACTCGCGTATGTGCACCGCGCGAATACCTTATAACCGATACGTCCGAGAGCGCGAGATGGAAATGAAAAAAAAAAACAACAACAACAACGAAACACGAGGAGGAGGATGAGGAGGAGGAGGAGGAGGAGGAGAGAAAGAAGAAGTAAAAAAAAAGTCTGAAAATACGTTGCACACTCGGGTCGAAGAAGATGTGTAGCTATATTTATCTCAGGGCAATATAACTACGAAATGGACAAGCGCGCACCGGAGCCACGGAGTTGCTCGTAAAGGCACATGCGTATGAATACGAATAAATCGTGGTGCGTTTATGGATTACTTAATGGCGACCGCCTACAAATTAGACGAACTGTAAATCAGTGCATCAAGCAGACCTCCGCGATGCACTATTCTACTACCTTAAGTACGTACGCCGCGCGTATTGTTGTAGCGTATACATATAAAAGTTTATTCACCCCCCCCCTCCTCCCTTCCCCCCTCCGCCCGTACCTCCCGTATCCCCTCGGTACCCCCTAGCCTCTTTCCCTGCGCTACCCTCTTCCTGCGTGCCGTTTTCAAGATGAAGAAAAAAATCATTGATTTATATTCTTAACCGAGCTGTATAGATTAAAAATGTATGTACGTACGTGCGTGTGTGCGCGCGCGTGTGAGTGGCGTATTCACTCGGACGGGGGGGTCATTAAACATCTATTAAGGAAAAACGCGTTGTTCGGACATCGACGCCTCTTTCTCGATCCTATCCTATATATGTACCGTCGCACTAATCCTTCTATATGGAACGCTCGAAAGGATCTCCGACTACTTGCGATTAACTTTCGGTCGAGTTATGTCCGCTATATAGGTATATATATATATCCAATATATATTTATACATGTATAATATTATGACGTTTAAAATGGGATTAGTCAGCTATCGGTCTACCTATCTTTTTGGTTTTTGATCGTGTTTCGGATACGTGTCCGACTTGTCAACGCAACCGTTTTCTGTGAAGACTCGGTGACGTTTCCTTACACCTCAACTCGCATCAATGTCTAACCGATATCTTCTACATTTCGAAGTTTCTATTCGGAGAGAACTTTTGATTTTCTTTACAATTCAATTATAACTCGTTTATTCGTTAAATTCGAAAGATTGCTTTAACGAGTCAATCAGACATTTTTTTCGACATCTACGGGTGCTAAGCTTTAATAATAATTAGTAATAATATAATTATTAGTGTTAGTATAATACAAATAGTATTAAAACATATAATATTAAAACATATAATGACTTATTTATTTTTTATTGCAGTTGCCTTCCAATTTTTGTGAGTACCATAGTAAATATATTAATAATCTTTAAAACTAACTAAGAGAGACACCGGCCTTTGGATCACGGATCTTAACCAAATTGTAGGATATGTTTTGTAATATAAAAGTATGAGGAAAGAAAAATTTTTAGACCGTATCACATTAATTTACCCAAGTTATGGCTAACTAAAGTCCATTTTGTAAAAAAAATTACTTCTACTTTGATCGCTTATAGCTCGGAAACAAATAAAGATAGATACTTAATCCCAAATTTAAAAGAAAGCTGAGATTAAATAGATGTGATTTAAAACAAAAGAAGCTCAAATCGTTTAATTTGGAGTTAAGCTATAGAGAAAATAAGAAATTGATGACATTTTAACTAAAATTTAGTAGTAAAAAAGTATTGACGGTTTTGGACGAAATTTCATGAATTCCTTATTTTCTCTATAACTTAGCTCCAAATTAACCGATTTTAACTTCTTTTTTATTTAAATCACATCTTTAGTTAACGTTTGAGATAACTTTACATAACTTTTGAGTTTGGTTAAGATTTGTGATCCGACGGTTGTGGCCTCTCCTAGTAAGATCATTATTAATTAATACATTTAAATAATTTGTAAATAGATAAGCTTTGACTCTTAAAGTGTATTGACATTTTTTTAACGCTACATGACATTATAAGGTAAGTATACCAATTTGCTGTTATAAACGATCTTGTATAAATATTAATTAACATTGACTATGGTTAAAGCAATCGTTCATATACCCAAATGTTATGAGAAATGTCACAAGTGAAGTGATACATATTAATATAATAAATTTATTTTCAATTAAATTATTCGATGAGTGAGTCGAAGAAATTTTACAATTTTATTAATCTAACAATTGTCTTATCGGTTTTAAAATCTATTAAATTTGACCTGATGCAGCTTGGATCGAATATTTTTTCTTAAAAAACTGTAGGGTGTACAATACTAAGTTAGTAATAATTAATTTTGTTTTTAATCGTGTGTACCTTACGCTTATCTGCATTGTAACATATAAACATTTTCAATTATCTTAATTGAATATATCGTTTACGTTTTCATCTATATCATCCAAATTTTCTTTTCAAAACTGATTTTTTAATGACAGCATTAACAACATTTTTGTTCTATACAAAATAATCTAAAATAAGTATATTAATATTTTCAGGTTATTATTTAATGAATTCGTTATTTACTCCAGTGTATCATTATTACTTTTTTATTTGACAGGGAGGACAGGTGCACCGGTTTAAGATCAACTGAGATAAATATAGTTGTAAATATAAAATGGACCGATCGAAAAAGTGCAATGGATTCTCCAGGTCACTTTACGATTGTAAGCCGCTAAAATGACCTGCACTTAACCTAACTGCAGGGATCGAAGGCACAATAGCTTTTAGAAGGATTTGCCTTTTCGGAATATATATATATATATATATATATATACATATATATACAACCGCGACAGTATCAAAAGAGTTGGTCCCTTTTAAAGTTGGAGCAACGTTTACCGCGCGCTAACTTGTGAAAACCCCTTTTGAAGTAACAATGGTATTATCCCCATAGTTGTTGCCTTTTCAGGGATAAAACTTTAACTATTTTATTTCACAATTAAGCCAGAACGAGTCAAAGGTAAAGCAGTCGTAAAAAAAGTTAGCCCTCGGTGAATCTGTTACCTTTTACAGTTAAGTTATCTACTTTAATATCCATATACATTCTATAATACGAAATATTTTAACGCGCGGGAGATATACGTCTATACGTTGTGTGAATAATTTTAAATTTATTATAATTTAGATTAACGTTACTAATTTATTATATTACAGATCAAAAGGGATCATCCAGATCAATCGGTGAAACTGCGACGTACGAGGAGAAAGTTACGTTTACGAACGAAATAAATAAGAATTGAAAAGTAAGTTAATATGTCGATATTTTGTCGTTTAAACCGTGTCTCGTCGGGATCTATTAGGGATAAGGGCGGATAAATTATGACTTATTTTTTTAATCCTATTAGCTGCATTTACGCAGCAATCTCCGAGTTTGACGGTAAAAGGATTTTTCATGCTTCGATCTATACACTTTCACTTGAAATTCGTAAGACAAAAACTCCAATTGTAAATGATTAATTTCGATACAATTTTAAATCTCGTTGAAACATTCTTGTTTTGGATTAGAGTTGGTATATGCACCTTATCGGACCGGCACAAGCAGATCTAATTAAAAACATTTTTAAACAATCGTTCAATACGACGTATATATTGTTTTGTTTTTACATACGCTGCACATTTCAAATAATGAAACATACGATAATAAACGCTCACGATGCACGCATTATTTCCATAAAACAAAGGTGGGTTATTATTCGTAATTTCATCAGTAATTAAGAAACAGAGAAACGAAAGTTAAAATTTTCTTGCACACATATGGATGTACATATATATATATATATATATATGTGTATGTATATACATATAGATATACACGGACCACGGCGGCGTATATATTCTTAATTTGAAAACTGCAATTCAAATGGTTAAAAAGCAATAAAACAGCCACGTGAATAGTCCTGGAATAATAATTTATATTTGCTAAAGCAGTATGTTAATGTCTACATGAAGGAAGCGCATTTAAATTCTAAGCTCTAAAAACAATGCAGTTAAATGTACCAGTTTAACGGTAGCATCTTTGCATTTATATTGTGTACGAGGCTATCTCCAATATATGAATGTATATATATATATACTCTTGGGCACATTCTCATTTGACGAAAATTTTAATTTCAATCTATACATAAATATCATTTGCGGTTCGACCGATCCAACTATTAACCGTACTGATAATTAATAAGGTCACTAAGCCGCAAACGATATTGCGAACACAAAAAAATTTCAATTTGCGGTTTTTAACCTGATGCAAATGAGGATGGGAATATGTAGGTAACCTCTTTTCAATTGTTATTAGATGCTACTTTAACGTTTCAAAACAAAGATGTATATATATTTTTTTACGTGTATTCGTAAGTTAATTAACTTTTTTTCTTATTATATTTTTTAAAGTAAATAATTATGTATCTCGTCTGTCGTTATCATTAAAAAGTATTGCTTAAAAATTAATGGATTAAACTTTTATTGAAATTGTTAATGCTTATATATATATCGTTGAAAATAATTTAAATCAACAATGGTGTATGAAAGAGAAGAAACGGGATTTTTTCTTGTTAAATCATTGGAATTAACAACGAAACGACGAAACGAGTCTCTATACAAATGCATACCGTAATTAACAACAATGGAAAAAATAAAGAAAAAAAGTTCGTCCTAGAATAGCCTCAATAGGATTAATATATCCATCTTATCCGGCAACGCATAATCAATGTAGCAACAACAAAAAAAAAAGTTACATCGCAGTACGAAGATACAAAAATGATGAAATAAAAAGTCAAAGTAAATATAATCCCGTACAGTTATAACCATCATCGAACAGCTGTTCGATTATTAGCAGCAGGAATGCATGAATCTGTGAGAACTACATGATTTTAATGTATCCCAATAAAAATGTGAATTCTCAAAGAGGAATAGGCCGTGAATGACTAACTGTCTGCGGTACAATCGCGCAACCAACAAATCGTCATGATTTCACCGTGTACACGCACACCAAGTCCCTTCAAGGGGAAGGAAGATAACAAAAAACAGAGAGAGAGAGAGAGAGAGAGAGAGAGGAGAAGAAACAAAAAAAAAAGTAGAAGCACATCTTACCGGCTTGTCAAAAGTACAATCGCAACATCCTCGACATGGTAATGAACAACCCTATAACAACGATGCTCGACTCGCGGCGTATATATCGACGGCTCGACTTTACAAAGATACAAAAAAGAAGAAGGTGACATTCTACTTTCTCCCCCGTCATTGTGAAGAGCGTCGTCTCCCAAATCACTATCATCGCACAATTTTGTCCACAATGGGGATTTTCTATAAAGCCAAGCCTCGGAAAATGAAACGAGCGTCTCCCGTAATCGCATTACTGTAGTGCGCTAGGTGCATCTTCTTCTTCTTCTCCTTCTTTTTTATTATTATTTTTATATTCTCTTCATCTTCCTTCCTCGTTCTCCTTCTTCTCCTCCCCCTTTTCCTGGGCAGCGTATATAAGCTGCGGAACGAAGCAACTATTAATTTTGCCCCGTGTATACATTCATATCTATGTTATAGAATGGGCGAGAGGAAGACGAAGAGGAGGTAAGAGGAGACGAAGAGAAAGAGCGAGATACGATGAGAAGGAGGAGGAGGAGGAGGAGGAGGAGGAGGGGGGGAGGAGGGGGGGAGGTACAGTATGTATAAATATATATACATTTATACGAGTACACGTGTGTACGCGCGTGTGTGTGTGTGTAGTTTGGAGTAGAGGCTCCACTTAAATAGATCTTCGCGACTTAAGTATAAGCAACGGTGTGCGGGAGTGGCAAATACGTGCCAGGGTCAGGGGGTCGTACCTCGGGTTGGCTGGCTCGCGCCCGAGACCCCGGAACGCACGCGAACTTGCAGGCTCCCATGAGAGAGGCTGTTCTCCGCTCTCTCCGCTCTCTCCGCTCTCTCTCTCTCTCTCTCTCTCTCTCCCGGTCATATTCATTTATAGTCATATTCACCGTACATACGGAAAAATCCACCTAGGCGTACACACGTATACGCGTACGGGTGTGCGTGTGTGTACGTGTACACGTATATATATGTATACCACTTTTTTTCGTTGATAAATATCGCCCGGCATTCTCGTACGTGCGTGTACGTATAATAGAGCGAGGGTTTTGAGCTCGCGCGCGAAATACATATACGACACCCATGCGCGCAGCATCCTTCCTAGGCGTGGGAGAGTTCATTGAGCAGAGATAGTATCAGCGATTTTATTTCAAGGCAGGTATAGGTCTATTACAAGAGAGCCGACCCGAGAAGATGCGCGCCGTTCCCTCTTCCTTGTTTCGCCCTCCTCTCTTATATATATATCTACCTATACACACACACACACACATACACCTACATATATATTATATATATATATATTACATATATTTTATACATGTATGTAAGTATATGTGTGTATGTGTGTGTATGCACTGCACACGTAGGTACATAGGTGTACGTGTGCACCGATCGTACCCCCACGCAGTACATTGTCTTATCGCTTATTGCTCAAATCTGAATTTCTCACTGTCGCGTTTGGCTTTTAACTCGAGCTTATCGCTTCTCGTTTCCAGTGTTATGCTGATACACCTCTACGGGTGCTTCGAAACGACCTTTTATTTATACACGTATATACCTATAGATATGTACATATATACACACGCTATGTATATATATACTCTGCATACGTGTGCAGACCCTTAACGTTGATCGAGCGACCCGCCGAGTTTCGCGACTTAGTTGTCATTAATAATCGGAGGCGTCAGCCGATATATACCCAGGAGAAGAGGCCCTTCGAGTACCTTCGGTATGCCGACTCTTCTGTGTGGGTATATATATATATCCATATCTATACACGTAGGTACGGAGTCAGTTCCATTCGACGATGTTTCAAAGCAGGTTATAAAATCCTCTTATCCGAGTGCATAAACCTCCATTAAACCAATTATAAAGAATTAAATATATATAAATATATGTATATATACGCGTATTTTACATTTTTGAAATTTTACTCTATCATTTTATTATGATGGGTAAACGATACGAATTACTTTTTAACGAACGGTACACCGATATGTTAATAATCTAGTGTGTAATAGATATTACCGAAACCTCGTTAAAAAATTGCAGTACGTACACTTTAACGCGTTCTATTTACCGCAACGTTGAATGCATATATGCACGAGATATACGTATACAAAAATATTTCATCGAAGTGGAAGTTAAAGAAGAAAAAAAAATGCGGAGGTAACACCTATATCCACCTACAACAAAATAATTTATACATTAACCCTCGGTGAAACCGTTACTTCTAATTAGCTTGATAAAATTCGTAGGCCGATGAAATTCGCCGATGAAATTCGCCGACATTATTCTCCGACTAATCTCGTCGATCTGAATATAGATATCAAGGTTTCATTATTATCGTGAAATAAAGAAGCCAAGGGAAATTAGTGGTGGTTAATAATAAATACTAATTTATTATACGTAACTTTCTAATCTGATAAAATTTGTACATTATTTTTATTTATTTAAACATTAATTTTATATCATTACTCGACGTAAATTTAATGAATCATGATCTACGAATACACGAGGATACTTTTTTTTTAAAGAACGTATATATATTTATAATATATGTATAACGACGAAATTCTTTATATTTAAAATCCATGTTATTATCCAATTGATTCCGTTAAGTAATGGTGAGTAACATTCTTCTAAATGTACCTTATTACAGAAATAACTACAATCTTTTTCGAATCGATCGTATCTTCGCAGAAATTTAATTAACCCTTTCATTATCTCTCGTTATTGCTGATCCAAATATAGTACAACGAAATACGTTGTTCTGAAAATTCCACCTCGAGTCGAGTCCGTAAACGTATACCTAAGAAAATAATTCACATATTTTTCGAAAAGCTCGATAACGTGAGTTGCGAGTCAAATAAAAAAGAGTGTCCTTTTAATTCCGAGAAAAATTCGATCCAACCGTATAGAAAAGTCGGTGTAGAAGAGAGAACGAGAGAGAGAGAGAGGGAGAGCCTTGGTTGAAATTAACGAGGTGCAAAGGTCATTAGCAGGATCTTTAACACCGTTTTCGTCAAAAGGGGGTATCTCCTTCTTCCCCCCTCCTCCCTCCCCCCACCCCTCTTCCCCCTCCCAACGTCCCTCGTCCTCTTGTAGTTGGAGTCATCGGAGGGTATCGATCTGCGAAACGATAGGAGAGCATTCGGCGGGTGTTTATCGGGGATATCTGGTCGCCGAAGAAGAGAAAGACTAAGCCGCTTTAAGCGCGTGCATCGCGCGCCTATAATAAGCGCTATCGCCTTCTTGCCCCTTGCCTGTCTCTCTCCCTCTCTCTCTCTCTCCCTCGCCTAAAGAGGGTCTCCGCCTAAAGAAACTCGTGTGTAGCGCGCGCGCGCGCGCGAGAGACGGAATGCGTGGCCTCATCGAGAGGGGGCGAGAGATGACCCAAGATGATCTTATCGACTCTCACGGAGAACGAAGGGGGTTAAGATGCCTCTTGATTAATTATTTTTTTTCTACTTTTATATTTTTATTATTATATTCTCGTCTTTAGAATATTATTTTAACGCGAAACGGATCGGCTCCTTCTTTTATTTTTGTTACACATTTATACGTATTATGTATATGTTATACACACCCACACAGACAGAGAGAAAGAGAGAGAGAGAGAGAGACGGACAATGTCGATCGTAACGAAAATATGAAAGAGTCTTGGAATAGAGTGTAATATGTGTCCTCTATCTCTTCGTGTCTAGTGTATAGGTATAATCTTTTTCTTCTTCTTTTATGCCGATCCTCTTTCGCGATCCTTTCTCGCGGGGCTTCGTGCACCGGCGGTCCGAGCTACTGTGGGAACGATATTCTCCCGTAATAACCATACGCCAATCCGTTCGACCTTTGAACTCGCGTATATACACACACACGGTACGGGTGTGTCTTTTCTTCCTTACACTACTTTTTTCTTCCTCTTTTCTTTTCTTTTTTTTTTTTTACTTACTTAATTCACTCTATCATTTACACTTTTATACCGATGTTATATTATAAACTTTTAATTTATGAGTTGTATGTATATATATGTATATACACGCGTTTATCCGTGTACTGCAATGTCGTTTTATGGAAATTATTAGACTTTAATAGTCCTGTAACGTGTAAGAAGGTAGTAATATACGAGCAGAAATTGTTTTATTTCCTAAAGATGTGCGCAAACTAAAGGTTTAATTCAATGTATTTTACTTTATCATTGTAAGTGTGACTATCATCTCTGTATATACGTGCGTGTGTGCGCGCGCGTATGTGTGTGAACTTTAGGTATTTAAATTCTTAAATTCTTGTATAAAACTTTTAAATATGACATATAGCATAAAACGCACAAGTTTTTTCAAATATCCGCAACAATAATTAATCAGGTTTGTAAATAATATAAAATTTCGTAAATCTCGGTATACTAACCGAGCATCCTCGTATTGCACGAAAAGAAGAAAAAAATCATACCGCATATTATTTAGAGAAAATAATAACGTGCACTCAGCATTCTAAAGATCATCGTGAAGATTCGCTAAGGAAAAAAGAAATATGTATATATATATATTTTCTCGCTACCCTCGTTATAGATGTAAATTATGTTGAACTCGCGAGAGTTCTCTCTCTCTCACAGGATATATAATAATAAATCTGGATGGAAAAATGTAGAGTAAACCGTGTATTTACAAATTGTCTTCAATATCCATACCTCATCTCGCTTGCTCTCGCTCGTTTCCTTCTTCTAGTGGATGCACACACACGCGCGCGCGTGTATGGACGTGTGCACATGCCGACGGTCGAACCTCCAACATAATTTCCGTGTATGAATTGAAGGGAATGAAAGGAATTCCAATTTTTCGATGTTGTTTGACTTAAGCCACGGATGAGGACGAGGTATAGGTGAGTAAGCCTGACGCCGTAGTTAGAGATTATGAAGTGTTGGGAATTCTTCGCGCGTTATTGGATTTCGATGCGCCGAGAGAATTTTATAGATCAAGCCTACGTGCCCGCTCTCTCTCTCTCTCTCTCTCTCTCTCTCTCTCTCTCTCTCTCTCGCGATGTGTTTGATTTGCGCGCGCGGGGTATATAACTTTATTGATTTTTCGCGGTTAACTCAATATCAACGCCGCGTATGTACCAAAGATCTCGCATATGTATACACGCATGTATATATGTATATTTATATATATACATACCGATGATTATGTGAATCAGCTAATCCATAACGGATTAGCATTTCGATTAGCTGGATGAAAATTGTATTAACATCCTATATGCAACCGACTGGGAAAATATTTTAATTCCCGTGGAAACGTTAAAATAATGGACTTCGAGCGTTATAGTTAATTTTTATTTAATACTTGTTATTAACATTTATGATTTATTGCTTCGATTGGAATTCTTTATTCCTAATGTAAGAATCCCAACTCACATTCTTGTAGCATTTTTTTTTGTTTATTTGTATTACACTTGTCTACTTGCACTCATATGTAGTTGGGTTAGTTAATTTACTTTTTTTTAATCTTAATAATGCAGGTGTGATATACTTCTGAAAGAGCATTTTAACCGAATTTCCCAAAGTGAAACATATTATATATATAATTGTTAAAATTATGCACAGAGAAAAAAATATGTTGTAGTAAAAATGACAATGTTGTTTAGTAATGGAGAGACGTACTTGAGCAATGATAAAAATTACTATTAAAGATATAGGAAAATTGTCGAGACATATGGTAAATATTAATAGATATATAGTAAATTTTCCTACAACAAAACAGTAATTTTTATCATTGCTCAAGTGTGCAGTCTCTCTAAACAATATTGCAATTTTTACTGCAAATTTTTTCTTCGTGCGTTAAACAGCTAAACTAATATCAATAAAAATTACCAAAAGCAATCTCCATCAAACAAACTGATATTCTTATAATAAAATTTGAAAATCTCAGTATCAAAGTAAATTCTATCTCTGTATATATATATATAATATATATTGTTGATACACCGCGCGGTTCGAACGTTTTTTAAAAGAATTGTCAAAATAATTAAAATTATATCCGTAAGATTTAAGAGCGTCGTATATTAAACCAACCTGTATATGTATATGTATATATATGTCATTACAAAGCGAAATAATTAAGCATAAATCGTTCGACCTTAATCAATAAAGCAATAAGCGTTTGCGCTTCTGCGGAATTTCAAAACGCTCGAGCGCGTCCATAAAAAATGTAAGCTGATTTATCTTTCAAAGTGCCCTCGCGTATAGATCTTAACTCAATGATACATCCCGCAGTCAGTCACTAAAGACAAGGGAGGGAGAATAAAGCTTTCAAGGTCCTAACAGCGTATTCCGCGAAAGTGGAATATTATAACGCACCGCTATAGAATAACGCTTATCCACGTGTATATATACCAGCCTGTGTGCGTTCAGTATACATGTATATATATATATTTCGAACGTTACATTTCATAATGCTTATATACCGCGAGGATATGCAATGCCGCGTAAATAATATCGAAAGTGACTGGGCGCTGATGGACGCTCGTTCTTTTTTTCTTCCTTCCTTCCCCTCTTTACCCGATAATTGAATGGTAGTAAAGAGGAATTAACTTTTCTGTTTAAATATTATGGTCTATGAAAGGTTATTTATAATACAATCCTATTGAATAACGTGACGTACTCGTGTATATATATATATATATATATATATATTCATTGTATTTTTATATTTCGCTCTTTTTTTATATTTTGCACGCGCGCGCATTGCGCTCGACCATTTAATTTGGGTTAACGATACACGTCGCGCCATGCTTTTTCGTACGTGATGTAATTTTCGCGTTCGCTGGCGTACTCCCGATGCATTTAACGCTGTATATACACCTATATATATATATATATAGTTAAATTAATTTGCTTAATTATACTAGATTGATTTGATTTATTTGATGCTGCGGTCGCTCGTAAAAAGATTGGACATAATTTATCCGCGAAGGGTGTTTCTTTTTTTTCTTCTTTATTTTTTTTCTTTTTCATAAATCAGTTAACTAATAGAGAAATAAACGTTTCAATATGTACATTAACATGTGAGAAAACGAGTTTTACATACGCACACGTTTAATTTCAATCAATTTTTCTCGTTCGATCGTATAACCAACTTTATATATTCGGTGTATCAGGACTATTTCGTGAGATTGTAATTATTTTCGGTTACGCAAATTTATTCGTGGTTAAACGTGTATATAGACGCGTATACGTGTATATCCCGTAATGGTTTTTAATTAAGAACATTTTAATTTTAATTAGAACTTTTAAAACGTACACTCTCGGGAACGTGCGAAATACATCAAATTCGTATATGATCCGTATACATATATATATATATATATATATATATATATATGTAACGTATGGCAGTAAATTGTGGTTTACTCGCGTAATGATAATAATTGTTTTTCAAGTAATAATAATGTGAAAATTAAAACCGTTAAGAAAATCATTGATGATTATAAAATAAGCTTATCCTTTATATATGTGTAATTAATACTGACATAATGCTACTCCATAAATACGTTATAAAAAAACTTATCCATTACAAAATGTATATATGCTATATTATGATCTTTATTGTGATGTTTAAATAAAATTGTTTCTTTGTTACGTAAAAACAATCGATGATTAATCTATTTCGTGCAATTTTATTTTGCGTGCACGTGGATGATAGTCTAATCGTTGAATTAAATGCAAATAAATTAATAATATTTCATACAAATATATATTTGTAATAATATCTAATTAGATGGCTAATAACGTATTTTAATTATTCTGTAATTGCTGATCTTCGAGAAGAAATACACGTACATATATATATGTACAACCGTTACATAGTATAAATTATTGTCTTATATAGGTTTACCCATATATGCATTCGAATAGTTGAAATAATTATGTCTCCGTTTCCAATGATTTCGATTCCATAAAACAAAAGTACAGCGAATTATTCAAGAAATTCCGTATAGTTGTGTATATATATATATATAAATGTATATATATAGAAAACGCACGCAAACGATGTAAAAAATGTTAGTCGTCGTATCAAAATCCATCCTTTTGTCTCTAAGATATTCGCAAGAGATCATTGTCAATGAAGGAAGTGCCATTTATAAATGACAAGCATCTACAGACGCTTCATAGATTTCTCGAATCACGATCAACACGTTCGCCGCGGCGTGCAGGATGAACGCGACTTATTTCCGTCTCTGATGGAAAACAAATTTTTTTCTTTTTCTCAAACTGCGTACTTATATATATCTGTCTATATATACATATTGGAGAATGAAGCGTTTACAGATACCTGTGCGTATAAACCTTTTATATATATATGCACACCTACAAATATATATATATATATATATATATATATATATATATATATTAATTTATATATATATACACGTACACATATATGTACATATTATATGCGAAAAGATATTTAAAAAGGCAAATTACACGGCTCGCTCATCTCGGCTCGTGTAGAAACAAGTCTAATGAAATCGATAAGCCGTAAAAGAGCGCAGATATATACATATATATATATATATATATATACATATATATATATATGCTCGTCTTTCGCACTTATCTCATTCGCGCATCGCTCGAACGCGCCACAGATCGTAATCGCGCCGTTTTTATTTTTTCGCGCTTGCGCGCACGAACAATCAATCCCCACCGTATAGATCGTTAATTGCGCGTGTGCATCCCAGTGTCTACCTGGCGGATAGAGAAGATATAAAAAATAGAAAAAAAAAGAAACAAAAAGAACATAATATGCTACAGGGAGGGACTTGTGTAATATTGTTGTTGGTCTCTTTCAATCTTTACTATATTCTATAAGCTCTTACTTGAAAGTTTGTGCGACTTGATGATTCGTACAATTAAAATTTATCGAATGCACTTGCCAGTAATAATATTCATAGTTTATACTGTGTCTACTACGTTTATTGTGATTAGAATCTTCGTTAACGCGAAGGGAATACATTATTTCGATTTAGAACTTTTTTCACTTCAACATTAATAATAAATGTACATATAAATTACAGGAGAAACGGAGATAAACGTTTAAAAATTTGTACTAAATGTGTCGATTTTTCACTACATATATATATCATGTTAATCATTGTTGAGCCACCGTACAAGAATTACCATTAATGATATACTTTTTATTAATCACAAAATTAAGTGCATTAATTTTTAAGAAGATTTTACAAACTTTTATACTAATTTCAGAAAATATATCCTTTTATAATATAAAACGTTTGGAGAACGTTATAAAGTGATAGAGCACAAGTAAAGTGTATCTGCATGTTATTTGGAAATATTATATTTATTATTAACATTTATATATGGGTGGTTCTCTGTGACATCGAAGATGAAAAAAATAAATATTGCTATAACTGTGGGAATATGTTTTAGAGGTATCCAGTAGTTCTCCTGAATTTTTTCAGATTTTTTCTGGGCCATTATTTTAAGTTAAAGAGAGTCAAAGTTGACATTTTAGCACTTTTTTGCATTATGTGCCCATTTACATGAATTTTTAGCTCCCAGGGGATGCATTTTTCACTAAAAACATAAGTATGACTTTTTTTGTAAAATTTTCCGAACTTTTCATTAAAAATACTTTTAAAGACATAAATGTATGCTGTCACACTCTTGTAAGCCATTTAAATCTTAAATAGTGAAAATCAGCAATTCTGCTCCGGACTCTGGTAACCTAATACTGTCTAAAAGATGTCTTTTTATAGTCAGAAACTGCCTAAAAATTTCCAGAGTGGGTCTAAATCATTAAGATCACTTATGGTCAAAATATCCGAGAAAAGTGCCCGAAATATTAATAGAAATGTATATTTGTTGCCTTATAACGATGAATCTATGAGCATGATCATTGCAAAAAAATTTGTGCACTTACCTTGGAGTGGTAGAAAAGTATCTTCACTTGTTTCAGTATCCATCTAATCCCCTGTAAGCTGCTAAAAATACAAATATTATTATACAAATGTAAAAAATTAATTTGTAAACATTTATAATGCTGAATTTTTAGTTTTACATCCCTTACAAGAATTATAATACTAATCTGAAGGATTATTATAAATATATAAACATCATTATTACAATAACTGAATATACGTATTTAATACAAAAGATATATAAATAAATCGGATATATAATTATAATGAATAATATGATAACGTGACAGTGACAAGTTTGTGAAATCTAAACAATGTATTGCTGAATAATAATAATAATGTTGATTCTTTTATAGTAATCCTTCAGATTAGTATTATAATTCTTGTAAGGGATGTAAAACTAAAAATCAAGATTTATAAATGTTTAAAAAATAATTTTTTATAATTTTATAATAATATTTGTATTTTTAGCAGCTTACAGGGGATTAGATGGATACTGAAACAAGTGGAGATACTTTTCTACCATTCCAAGGTAAGTGCATAAATTTTTTTGCAATGATCATGCTACTAGATTCATCGTTATAAGGCAACAAATATACGTTTCTATTAATATTTCGGGCACTTTTCCCGGATATTTTGACCATAAGTGATCTTAATGATTTAGACCCACTCTGAAAATTTTTAGGCAGTTTCTGACTATAAAAAGACATCTTTTAGACAGTATTAGGTTACCAGAGTCCGGAGCAGAATTGCTGATTTTCACTATTTAAGGTTTAAATGGCTTACAAGAGTGTGACAGCATACATTTATATCTTTAAAAGTATTTTTAATGAAATGTTCGGAAAAGTTTACAAAAAAAGTCATACTTATGTTTTTAGTGAAAAATGCATCCCCTGGGAGCTAAAAATTCATGTAAATGGGCACATAATGCAAAAAAGTGCTAAAATGTCAACTTTGACTCTCTTTAACTTAAAATAATGGCCCAGAAAAAATCTGAAAAAATTCAGGAGAACTACTGGATACCTCTAAAACATATTCCCACAGTTATAGCAATATTTATTTTTTTCATCTTCGATGTCACAGAGAACCACCCATATATATATATATATATATATATATATATGTGTGTATATGTGTAATCACAACTGATCGGAAATTAAGTATGATACGGTACGTATATTTTCTCTATCTTGATAAATAAAGGAAAGCAATTTAGTAATTATGCTTTTAAATAAAAGAAAGTAATAGAATATATTATTGTTACTTTAAATAAATTCTTTTTTTTATATAAATTACATTAATTTATTCTAATTATTATCGAATTCGTTAAAATAAAATTAGTTTTACATTAAACAAAAAGCAAAATTTGTAATTTAACGAATAAAAAAAATTTACTTGAAGTACCGATCCGATATTTATAATGTACATATGTATTTTGTATATGTAATAAAATACAACATATACATATATATATTTAGGGGTAACACTCAGGAGATAGAGGTATATATATATAAATAAGTACGCGAACGAAAAGGAAAGTGAGGTAAGAACGATTCACCGCGAGGGTCCAGATAGAAACATAGATTGCGTAACCCGCATCCTGGACAATCTCGCATTCAGCATCGATATTTTTTTCCTCGTCTCCACCGAGCAAACCAGAGACAATTAAAGTTTTATAAAGGAGACAGCGAGAGACGCAGAATCTCGTGCCGGAGAGCAATTACCGATAGGCTTGCTCGTCTTACGTATGCAGGCAATCTCGTGGCATTTGCGCAATTATTGGAACAGCGAGCGGCTCGCGTTCCGTAATAAATAGCCCCCAACAAGTGTATATAGATACATATATACATATATTTAAATATGTTTTGTATATATATATGTATATGTACCCTGAAAGGTGTTGGTTCAAGATCATCCAGTGATACAGCCAGAGAGAGAGAGAGAGGGAGGGAGAGAGGTGCGCATCTTCGCGTTTGCTCGTTATATATGCGCGAATATCGTCGTTTCGTCATTCAGATGCGATGCTCGCCTCGGCTATTTACGGGCCTTTCCTAAGACACACAGAAATGCGCGAGCGTGTTAAAGCTTTATGTAACGCGCGTATAGATAGATACGCGAATGTATCGTCATCTGTAGCACCAACATCACTCACCAATAGAGTAGTAGCCTTTACTTCAGATATCTATCTATCTACTATCTGCTCCTCGTAGATCCGTCTAAATTTACAACTATAATCCTACGATAATACAGCGCTCCTCATTATTTGCAAATAAATTTCCTTCGTTCTCGATATACATATATATATTTTTTAACTTTTAATTTACATTGATAAGGTTGCCGATATCTTTCGTTGTGCAAAGTATCTACTTGGTTGTAGTATTTAAATCTTATATTTAACTATTAAAGAAATAAGAATGATTTTTTTCTGTACTCCAACTTTGTAAATGTGAATTAGTGAATAATCACTAAAAATATAGTGATAAGTCAGTCACTATCACAAAGTAGTGAATAGTTACTAATTCAATTAGTCAAAATTTACTATTTTAATAGTGAATATTCACTAATTTCGTGACAGTGACTGACGTATCTCTATTTCATTTTTAGAGAGAAAATTCACGGGTTAAAGTATATTGCGTAATTTCTATTAAGTACAACGTACAAAAATGTGAACTTTTTAACGAAACATTTTTTAACTATTCAGTACATTAATTTCGTTTGAAGTAATTCAATTTTTCAGATTGAAATAGGTCCATCGATGAATCCACGTTCACGCACATCGTAACAAATGCTTCGACTAGGAAGTGTCTATAATTAGATCAATTAATTATCTTTTGTAAACACTTTTGGTTATTTAACCTTTAGAGAAACCGTATAACTTCGACACCTATTGAAAACATTTTTTTTCTCCCCCAACTCATTAAGCTCATTCGAACGTTTATACTTTTATTTACATCCTCCTGTTGTTCGTATGCTCGGTGCAAAAAATACGAAAGAACCATCTGAATTTATTGAACTTGCTATATATCCATATTATCATTAAGAGCTGAGAAATATCGTTACGTTATACCTTAACTAAAACTTACATTATTTTTTGTAACTTCGAGACTAAAAGAAGTTTGGATGCATTAAAGGCTTACCTAAAAAAGCCCATTATTTGTGCCGAGTAGAAAAAAAACTACGTCTGATTGCAAATGGGTTCGTTACTAGTTTGAAAAATAAATGATTTATATTGACAAAAAATTTTAGGTCATGCGTTCAATCGTGTAAATATAGGACATTATTGTCGGTATCATATGTAGCAATGTTAAATTACATTTCATGGAAAACCCATAGAATTACTTATTTTTTTAAATATTTGACAAATCAATAAATAATGTCTATGTATATACTGACATTTTCTATAAGTATCTAAAAATATCCGAATTGAGATTATATTTACGATTTTTTAAAATTTATTAAGCGTTTTGAAACGATACAAATTTATCAATATTGTATCTCAATCTTGCTTAATTAAAACGATTATATATCTTGACGAATTGATAAACGTTCGTAGCATGTTATAAATAAAAAAATTAATTTATTACGTACGAGGAGTTCCGAAATTATTGAAGACGCGCGCGAAAAGAACTGGTATATTTGTCAACCGCGTATATAATCGATATTTAATTTAAATAAGACGAATTTACATGAATTTATAACATCAAAACTCTTCGAACTGGCCAGACGACTATAAAAAAAATGCTTCGATATAAGTGTAATAAATATATTACTTAAATATCGTTTTTTCACAAGTTTATATATATAAATACAAAAAGTGTAAACCTCGTCGAAGAGAAATTCATTAGCCATAGTTAAAAAATTAAAATTTCTCCTGATAATACGAGATCGATGCACTACTCGTTAGATATACATACATATATATATATATATATATATTATTAAATAGTCGCTATGTAGCGTTAACGTGTACGTAAATATTAATTATTCTCATTTCTTACTGTATAAAATTGGAGGCTACTTTCGAGCTATTTTATACACGTACACTTCGTTAAGGATAGCATCTTTTCGAAGGTGAGGATGATGATATTATAACTGGTAAATAACAAGGACGCGCACTGGTGGCGAACGGGATTGAGTTTTTATTTAACGACGGATGAGTCAGACGTACACTTTGATCGGAGCTCTACAGATTTGAGGTGTTTCTTTTTTTTTCTCTTCTTTTTATTTTTCATCTCCGCCGATTAAAATACGTGGGGCCTGTTGATTTAATTCGAGAAGGTGACCTACTAGTTAGCGGATTCGAAAAGTTTTCTCTCTCTCTCTCTCTCTTATTTTTTTCGTTTAATCCAACGTAAGTAAATACACTTGAATCTGTTTACTTACGCATTGTTTTCGATTAAGTAAACGTGATGCGCACCTAATGGAACTTCTTAATTGAAAAGTACATAACGCTAGAAATAACGATTAATTGTATCGTCGACGTCTACGGTTAAACAATTGATCATTAATTTAATATACACGTATATGTATATGTATATGTATATATACGTTAGCGTTTATCACCAGACTTTAAATTTGTCGATGATGCGATTTACATTCAGACGTGATTAGAGTAGACCCTGGACGTCCAACGCTTATGTTGATTATATCCAGGACAAGATTTCTCGAACCTTTCCTTTGTTAATTAAACGCTACGGATAAACTGTAAAAACGAGGTTTTTAATTGCCATTAATCGTTAATTAAGTAGTCGGTTATTTACAAGTATTTCATCAGATATAAATAATAATCCCAAGTATTAATAATAAATGTTATTTATGCGCCGATATAACGTTAAATAAATTATTTCACACTACCACTGATTGGTGTAATTATCCATTCAATCGTTATCTTTTGTTCTTGAGTGTGGAAATTATATGTGTCAGAATATTAAATCTCATATTCCTCGGTTTCAATTTTATTACTTTAAATAATTTATTTTTATAGCGCGCCTCTTTTTTTTCTCTCTATTCTCAAACGAAAATCCTATTTTTCGTTTTATTTATTAACGATAAATGTATAACATATATATATATATATATATATATATATATACATTTTAATAATTCGAACGAAATCTTTTGATCGGTGTAAGCGTGTATTTAATGTTACATCCCATATTCGATGCTCAGTGTGAAGAGAATACAATCTCGAACGCCATTCTAATTTAAAAATTGAACTACGTCATTGTGACCGTTATATAAAATTCTTCATTTCGAGATCGGCTTTTACGAGCGCGAATTCTCGAATTATTGATCGAATTCGGGATATCGAAATCATCGAAACGGGATATATAAATCGTTTAAAGTAATATTAAAATACTGATATATTCCGGTATACACACGAGCGTTTAGATAAATTTTTTATTAAGATTAACGTGTAATAAATTGTTTTTTAATAGTTTCTTATCAAAATTAAAAAAAAAAAGAAAAGAACATTATAATACATATATACGCAAATATTGAAAACAGGATGTGACGTGTACAAACACACGTGTCCGGTATACAGACACATTTACAACTCGCATATCTAATTACTCCCAAGTTTGCTAATAACCAAAAATTTGCTGAGGCTGAGGAGTGTTACCAGGCACTCTCTCTCTCTCTCTCTCTCTCTCTCTCTCTCTCTCTCTCGCATACACCCAAGTGAAAAATCACATTTCTCGAGGTTTTGGAGGACGAACTTTTAATAACCGAGAAATTATTACCGGGTACACCCTAATTCGTAATAATCTGTTCCCAACCACATTCCGGTAATTCCCATAAGCACCGATAATTCCCGAAAGAAGGAGTATAGCCCAGCAGCTGCCGAGTTGCAGAGACAATTACACACGCACGCAGTTACAAAACGTCGTGCACGACTGCGGTCAACGAAGACAGGGGTATAAGAAGTCAAACCCACTCCTATACTAATAATGTGACAAATAGCAGTGCATATATACATAAGTTTAAACTGTGACTTTCCGAGTGGGCACGACCCCTCTGGTTAATCCAATTTTTATATTTATTCTCACCCCGTCCGCCCATTTTAAGGTCGCATCAGAAGCGACTTCCTTTAAATCAGCCGTTGACAAGATAGAGTCCGTCTCGATGATTTACGACGCGTCCACATAACAAGGTATATACCGCAGTTTTGAGACAGTTTCCGCGCACGTTTTTGCGATTGACGCGTCATAAATTTAGCGCGAGAGAAGGAGAGAGAAGGAGAGAGACGGAGAGAGAGAGAGAGAGAGAGAGAGAGAGAGAGACCACCCACAACATCGTAAGAGGGGGTACGTGGCACGTACACTCGAATTGTGCCATGACGAAAGGGTTAAACGAATATCCTATGGGAGTAGTCGAGGAAGGATCAACCGTGGAGACTCCGACGAGGCGGGGCAGCTCTCGTATATACGCTTCCTCTTTAAGCGCCTTTTGCCGAACGCGGAAAATCCCTATGGGTTTATATGTATATATTATGCCTTCTTACCCTTTACGCGCATGTAGATGCTGGAGTTCGACTCTTCCTATATCTCTTATACGTGCATGGTTCGATGCGCAATTACCCTCTTAATTACCGTGACAAAAGAGGGTTAACGAATTTTATTTTAATTAATCCATACGCCCTTTTTTTCGAGCGCGCATATTGTGTATATCGACTATAATACAACGTCGTGAGAAAAATTCGTTTCGCAATGAGCTACGACGTCGTACTCGACTCTGCCGATGCAACGTCGATGATGGATTATTCTGGGTATTACCGCGATCACTTTAGTTGGTTATTTCTTCTTCTTCTTATTCTTCCACTTCTGCTTCTTATTCTTCCATTTCTTCTGCTTCTTCTCCTTCGTCTTCACTTTTTCATTGCACGCGCGACCGCGAATATTTGCATTTTCGCGCGGATAGGATATATTGATTATTTAGAAAATTAATTAAGAAATATCGTGAAAACACAGGATGGCGAGATCGTTTTGCAAGGATACAACGTCGTAAATACTCGCGCGTTTAGGTTGCGAGTGTGCGATCGACAGGCATCTGCTCCATTTTATAATAATACATCCTCATCGTGATTGTTCAATCCAATAAATTTGAAAATCGTGAATTTTATCGCGACGCGCGGTTTATTTCTCCTCGGTCGAAAAATATTATTAATATTCCGTTCGGACGCGTCTTTTGTTTACCATTGTTTAGGGAAATATGCTCGAACCGAACGATTTATCGTAACGATTTTTTATCGCTAATCTCAAACTAAAATTTTTCTTTGAAAGAGCCAAGATCTAATTTTTAACAATTCGATCCCAAGTTGAATAGAACCTAGGAACCTTTTCAATATGAAAAATGATTCTATACGGCGCAGGCAGTTATTCAATCTGATTCTGGACTGTCAAGTGAACTGATTTATTTCGATCATTTAATTTATTGAAAAATCACTTTTTTCAAGACTCATTCATCAATTTACAAAGACTTAACTGTAATGCTATAATATATTTTTTTTTTCGCTAAAATTTTACGCACGCGACAGTTCGATTAAAAATGTATTAAACTACGGTTAGACTATTTTATTCCCCTACTATATATATCGTTTAAATAAATGATAAACTGTTATTTCTCAATGATTTACAATTCATAGATAGTTTTTCTCGTTAAGTAAATCAAAGTATGCCTGTGTATATAAAAAGAGAGAGAGAGAGAGAGAGAGAGAGATAGAGTAAAAAAAAGGTGAAATAATAACAAGTAAAATTGCATCCATATAAGAACTTGCGCAGTGGCTATGAATTTTAAAATAAACAAATTTAAAATTAAAAAGGAAAATGAAAGAAAGACGACGTATAAACACTTTAAGCTTAAACGGAAGTCAAGTACTTAAAAAGCTATAGTCATGTAAATGCTTGCACGGTACTCGCGGTAACGTATAAAACCTGATTTACTATTCATCCAACACGTATATTATAAAAAGTAAACTTTCTATGTGCCATGTGACATTTCACGAGAAAACGTATATAGATGCCCATCAAGGAATAATCAAGAACGTAAAATTCTTCTTTATTATTTTTTTTTTTCTAATGGTTGAGCGCAAGTGTTACATTTTTGCGTTGACATTTCGCGCAGTGTTAAAAATATTAATATACCAATATACATGTATATTTTTTATCTTCATTACACGGTAGGACCAGGTAAAATATTTTGAAAACAATCGTTTACAATTGTTGTATAAGTTCGTATGAAAAATGAATGCGCATCGAGAATATAAATTTCAAATTTTTCACGTACTCATAAATAGACTTATTTTTCTTCGGTGATCTGTGAGAATTCCCTTTAATACAGATCGTATTATTCCAGCTCATCGAATAGAGTGAGAGAGAGAGAGAGAGGGAAAGGAAAAAAGCGCAGTATATATAAGCGTGAAAGACTTCTCGATCGGAAATTAAGAATAGGGGAGGAGATAAAAATAGGTACGTCCAAAAGTTTGTCCACAGTCATTTACTGGGAAGTGGCGTTCTCTTTGTCGAAAACCTCAAACATGATCGTTATACAAAAGGTAACCCCTGAGACCACTACTACCAAATGGTTTATGAAAAATGTTATAAATTACGAAACTACCGTTCGAGGGCGTCCCTTTTGAATATTCGAAAGAGCGAGCGAGAGAGAAAGAGAGAGAGAGAGAGAGAGGGAGAGAGAGAGGGAGATGCAGAGTGCAACCGCCGACCGAGTTCCGCGAACCGATCCTCAAGCGCCTCCTACTTGTCTCCGAACTAGAAGCCTTAGTCAATTCTTAAATACACAAAGGATATATATATATCTACACATACATATAAATTTTTTTCCTAAGTCAAGTACGCGGTAAGATAACACGTATATTCGGATTATAATGTGAGTTTCTTCTTCTTCTTCTCTCTCTTTTTTTTTATCTCGTTATAAATCAGGTCTAAATATTTGAAAGGACTCGGTCGTTTCTTTCCATTGGTTATATCGTGTTTTTGTCGTCACCGGTTCGGCTTCTCTTCTTTTCTCCTCCGTCTTCGTCGTTCTTTTCCCTTTTTCTTTTCTTTTTTTTTTTGTTTATATCTTCTCGGACGAGATAATATTATAACCGGGTTTAAATCTGCTTAATGCGGTGGGGCTTGCTACCGCGGCTATATGTACGCTCCAAATCCACTTAAATCCAACCTCAAGTATTTAAGCTTACAAGATTTTCTGGTGTTCCGTTTGGGAGTGATGAATTTAATTAATTTTCTTTAGGAATGTCCCCCGGGATTCTTGCGTTTATATATATATCGAGTAAACTACGGTATACACTCACCACTTTTTTTTTTATTTATACAACAAACGTTAAATTTCAAAAAGCACTTCTGCGATTCTCGGGAGATACAATATATGTATATGCACGTCTAGAAGAAAATCAAATATTATTACCGTTCTAAAACTAACAACACTGTACAATTATTATTCATAAGAAATGCAGTTTTATTGGACATTGTGCAGTCAAAAATACGACGGAATACGAATAAATATTTTTAAACGATAAATAAAAAAAAAGAAAAGAAACGAATGTATATATATATATAAAATAGTTATTATTAACAACGTAACATTGACACATATTACTGATTCACGAGCAATTGTAAAAAAAAAAGAGTTGGTTTTTTTTCTCCGATATTTATTAGCTAGATTGTTATAAACGCTTCCTCAGGATCAAATGAAAAATTGTCTAGAGAAACATCTTTTAAATCCGGTTTATAGCACGCGAGATAACATTAGGAGCGAGCTGTTTGATTAATACGAATGTGTACGCGCCAGTGTATATTATTTCTCTTTACGAATCTCATCTTGTCCTTATTAGCTGTTAAGACACATGATTTGCTTCATTAACATATTAACCTTCATAATTACAATCCACCTGACTACGGCAAACCAGTATTACTTGACGTATCGTTAGATAATAAAGTTGTAATCTAATTTTCCGTTTAACTATATATTATATATTCAGTTCGTACTCTTTCACGTGGTACACATTTTTTTACTTTATTTCTAATTATATTTTACCATTGCAAACGATTTTTTATAAGAAATTTTCCGTGATATTCTATACGTTGTACGAAGACGAATGTGATAACGAGATGCATCGAAATTGTGAATGCACGCGGAGAAAAAAGAAAGCTATAATAATTAATATTTATTTGCCAATGAAATTAAATTTAGAATTGACTGTAAGATATTCGTTAAATAAAAGCGGGTTTGATCAAATTCACATATATAATATATTCCCGCATTTGACGTTAAAATACGTATATGATTGACGAATGATCAAAAGTATAATTGCGCGTGGTTAAACGGCCAAATGAAATATTATGAAAAAAGCAACACTAAAATGTAGATATTTACAAACAATTTTCAAGCGTAAATATTCGAGTGAAATAACTCTCGGAGTCGCGCGTATCCCAATAACCGCGTCGTCCCGCGTTAATTTGAATGAAGTGTCCCTCGGTGTCTCTCTCTTTCTCTCTCTGTCTCTCTCTGTCTCTCTGTCTCATTCTTGAGCGCGGTTACACACGACAATTGGAAAGGAACCGAAAGGAGTGGCCGTTTCGAAAGTGCCGCGCGTTCGGAAAATCGAAGAAATGAATAGGGCCACCCCCCACCCCCATCTCGTTCCTCCGAAGTACCATCCGAAAGAAGCGCAATTTGACCAAAAGGTTATTATACACGCGGGAATACTCGCAATATCCCAAAGGGAAGATTTACGCAGGACTTGGTTTGCGCGTGTGTGCGCGCGTGTGCGCATATATATATATAGGTGTGTGTGGGCAATAGCACTCGGTAGAAACGCGCGCGAAAGAAATCTCATAACAATCAGCGAGAACGCATTAAACGCTCGGCTCGGCTCGACTCGGCTCGGAAGGCAACCATGTATCTCACTCATTATCAGTACTTCGGAGAAAATTGTAGATAATTCTAAAATGAAGTCTGTCTCGGCCAGTAGAGGGAGAGAGGGAGTGAGGGAGAGAGGGAAGAGAGGAGGGATATATACGCGTATATATAGGTATACACATGGGAAGCCAGGAGCCTAGAGAGTAGAGGGGCCTTCTTCTCTTTCCCCACTTCGATGCCACTATAACTGTGAAAAGACTCCGCGAGTCCCATCACTATATTTCTTCCGCTGCCTTTCAACCTTTGCTTTACCCCGAAGGGAGAAGTGTCATTTCCATCATTGTATGTTATGTGACATGCGTGATGAGTGAAGAGTCTTAGCTTTTTCTTTGGATATACACAATATAGCGATGCGTTTTAACGGGAGAGGCTGCAAATATACACGAACACACACACACACACGGGCATCCACACGAGAGAAGAATAACCCATACCGAGATCCGCAGAACCGCGCGCGAGTTTCGTGTCTGTGCATATAGACACTCGCACATATACGTACGAACACGGATAAACAAGCGCAAAATAATCATGATACAATTTGCTCGACGTTTGCGCGGTGCCGACGCCGCCTCCTTTCCTATCTACCTCTCGCTCTGTCTACCGGGATGAACTAAGCGTAAATATATATAAAGACCGATTCTAATGCGGATCTTCTCAATCGGTCAATTAAACTGATTACACAATCCATCTGTGTAAGGAGTGTTTTAACCTATTCGACTTTATACAGTATGTCTACCTGTACGCGCGAACAGGCTGTCTCTCTCCCTCTCCCTCTCCCCGTATACAACGTTACATTTGATTTTTACATTCTATTTAGGAATCGTGTTAATTTGTCACCACAATTGTTATACTTTTCGAAATTTAGGAAGTAACAATGCTTATGCTCAACGTAATATACGATTATCGTCTGCTGTATAACACTGCCTAAAAATTCGTTTTACGTTACGAAAATAGACGCAATGTTTACTTAGTTTCTTCGTTTGTTAATTTTCCGTTTTTTTTCGGAATAAAAAACCCTTTCACGAAATTGTTCGCGTATCGGAAAATTTGCATTTTCCTCGAAATTGCTTCCTTATGCAATTAATGGTCGTTTAACTTGTTTTTCTGATACTAAACGGAATTCGTGAATCGCCGTCGGCTAAAACACAGGATGAGAGATTTTCTCGATCCACATATATATATCTTATGTGTGTGTAAACCCTCTAATTTCTTGCAACTTAATATCTTTAATTTTCGACTTATTTTACAAGTACAATTACCTATAACGCGAAAAGTAAACACGAAATACAAATTTTAGTGTACTATATTGTAACAATAAGCGTTTGTATGTGAATACACTGAAAAAAAAAAAATTTATAATAACCACACGAGTTTAGTGGTTTTTACTTGACGTGCAGTGAGGACGTGTACACTTGAAAAGCAAGTAAAAATTATTTGATTAATATCAACATATGTCCTAAAGAAAAAAAAGGCAAACTACAAGCGATCCATACGTCGCAATTAATTTGGACTTGGAATGTACGACTTTGTACAACTATAAAATAAACTAAATAAAATAAAACTAAACTACTGTTAGACGCTTTATTTCTGGAAGGAAGCATCTGGAGCACCATTCAAAGTAAACCAAAAATAGTGTAGATCTGCGTAAGGGTGATCAATACATTTTTTACCGATGTAAACAAGTAAAAATTACTTTAATATGAGTTGTGGCAACTTTTCAATTTTTTACGAAGTTTTATTCGTTGACTATCTCTCTCTCTCTCTCTCTCTTAAATTGATTTATGTTGTCCAATATTTCTAATTTATATGTGTTATCTGTGTTACTTTCTGTATATTTTACTTTATGTTATTTCACTTGTTTATTTGTCTATTTATTTATTTGTTTTATTTAATTTGTATTTTTTATCCTTCGCAAATGTTACAACCTTCGAAATTGCTGTATTTTTGTATATATTGTTACATTGTTTTATTTTATTTTACTTTTATTATTTTACCACTTTTGTATAATTGCGCTGCATTTTTGTAACTAGTGTTTTCTACCCCATAAAAACCAAATAAACTATCTATCTATCTATCTCTCCCTCTCTCAACTATAACTTTTTTAAATTCACGCAGTGTAGTTACACGAAATTTAAAAAATACTGTTAAATAATGAATTTATCGCGGTAGGGGAACGATTAACCGAAAAATAAAATAACATACCAAACCGATAAATATTCGGGTTGATAGAGCACTAGGCCGTTCAAATAAACGAACGGTAACAAAACGTGGCATATTTATTTTGTTAAAAATTCGCGCTACCGGTCGGCGATTTTCGAATTATAACTCTCATGCAAATATATATCCGTTCTTATAATACATTTTGGATTCATAAATTCCATTCCTTTTGTGTGGCGCGTTCACTGATCCCCGAATAACGCAGCCAAAAACGCGCGCAGCATCTATTATATCTATTGTGCCCAGAGATTTATTATATGTGCAGATAATAATATGACTTTTAACTAAAAGGACAATTAATCAATCAGTCAAAAAATAATTTTTATTACTTTGGTTTATTATAAGCTTTTCGTATATGTGTATATGCTTTCGTATATTAAATCGATCACGCGCGTGATTTTATTAATGAATTCAAATTATACGTAAAAATGTATAGAATGTGAATGTAAACTTAACATTTATATAGATCAATGTTTACCCAACTCTGGTACAAATATCTCGTACAGTAGTAGTTTGTAAATGTTAAGAAAATAAAAAGGTCTATCTAGCTATTCCAAAGACGTATACGCCACCGTGCGCGCGCGTCAAAGCACTCGTAGAGTGATCTGTCGAGGGAGCTCGTGCACGCGCATTAGATTGATCGGTATAAACTAGTGTGTGTAAAATAAATGTAACGCACTGTACGCATATACGTAGTTGGGTAAGCCAGTTGAGAATAATAAAAGAGTAGGTGCCAGGTGCCGCATAGGTACAAAAAGAAATGCATCTAAAAGTAGTTTCATTAGATAGAAGCGGAGAAGGAGCAGGAGAAGGAAAACGAGAATAAGAAGAAGAACAAGTAGAAGAAGAAGAAGTAGAAGAAGAAGAAGAACGTACATGACAAATGATAGCCTGTCCGATCGTTGAATGCTCTCGCATAAGCGCCCCCTGTTGCTGCCGCTCGTTTATTTGCGGTCACACATTGTCAAGAGGACGCGACACATACACACGTACGGTGATATTGGCCCCGTTAACCACCTCGTCCTGACGATTCGTCACGGATTCTTTGGGGATGTTTTGACGACCAGTTGACGACTAACAGAAAGTCAGAGAAAGACGCATGCACACTCTTCTTCCCCCCTTTCGAGGGTACATTTTTTTTATCTATACGAGGGTTATACAGGGTTTTGTTAAAGCGGACGCGCATCCACTCGACGCGATTTTAACGGATCCTTGTATACCTCTTGTACTATTCATACAATATTTTTTTTTTTCATCAAAAGGTCGGGTATAATGTACTAAATACGCGTATGGATGACCGGTGTGTGACACTTTTCTGATGCATCATTCGCCCATATAGTTGCGCCTATATTCTTAGACACGGTTCAAAATCTATATCTACGTGTGTGAGTGTGCGCTTTTTGGGACAATGAACGTATCGTGGATGTACGTAAATTTTATTTTTAATGAAAATTCTCGTTAACCGTTTTTCGGTAATGAATTTTCCGTTTCGTCAGTTTTGTTATAGGTGGATAGTTTTACGTTCGGTCTAATTGGAAAACCGAACAGTTTCCCACATTATTTGTGTCGATAAAGTCTTTTGGAATGAATTATCCTTTGCTGTTATACGTTTGTATTATTCATTTTGAAGAATAAATTTGAAAAGAAAACGATTTGTCTTTCAAGTAAATTTAGGTCCGTTATGGGGTTGAAACTTGTACTCTTACTACAAATTTTATATAATATAATAATAATAATTAATTTATTATGACAATACTTGAAAAATAAAAAAGCAATAATATAACCATACATAAATACAAACAGTTATTCAGTAAGTTTTGTATTATAAAGATTTTCAAAAAATTTATTCAGTGCGCCACGTGTATAAATATACTTTCTAAATTCTATTTGAAATTATTTTGGACGAAATCAGGCAGAACTTATATTAAGGAGATGTCGGACTCAAAAATGGTCATTTTTAATAATTTTTTATAAACAAAAGAATGAATTTTTTTTTAAATTCTGTCCATCAGGTCCTCTGGCGTATTTTCAACAATAAACCCGAATTTTTTCAGATTTTTAAATCGATATTTTAATTACGATATTTGGGTTGAAACATTACGCCTTCATTGACTAAAAATTACTGACCCAAAATTGTTTATTCAATTATTATAAAAAAAGATATTATTTTTTTTTTTAAATAGATATTTCAGGCCTTCCATATGTTTCAAGCTATCCTTATGAATTTTGTTCAGCTTTTTAATTAAATATTTTAAATGTGATTGGTGGGTTAGATGGTATAAATCCCTACTGTTTGGATCTGACATCCACTTAATTATTAAAGTAAAATATTTACATTACGATAAATGGAACCATAACATAAATATACGGAATAATAAGTTGCAGTAAATATTCTAATGATAATGAGTAGACGAGAAACAGACTTGACAATTGTAATAAAAATTACTATGTTTTACAGGAAAATTTAATACAAATTTGTAAAAATTTGCCAGATATATAAGATATATTTATAAATAATTAAGTAGTATATAAAACATAGTAACTTTATATCTGGCAGCTATGTCTCCCGATTACTTAATAATATTATCATTTTTACTACAATCATTTGATGCACGTACAAATGTTATCTCGTCAGTCCAATGTAAAAAACTAATCAAAAAGTTTTTACCAATTTTTAACAGTAATTTTATATGGATTGATAGTAATATTCTTTCGAAAGAAACAATTAAATAAATATGTACGTCCCGCGTGTAGAACAAATACTATGTTCTTACATCAACGGAACTTATACGCGCACACACACACGCGCGCATGAAATCAAGCGATTTTCCTGAAACTATTCACAGGAACGTAAAACGATTCTCGACAGTATTTCCTGGTTCCGCGCGCGTGAAATGTATAAAAAAATGAAAAAAAAAAGTATCATCACAGAAAAATGAGCGATAAATCAAAGGAATACTTTGTTAAAAGGAAACAGTTACAACGCCTTTTAGTATAGACAATAATTAATTTCCTTTCACCTGGTACGTGGGTCATTAAACATGTAAAATGATACATTAAACTTTTTCGTATTCGTTAATAGAATTTCATTAAAGCCTTGGGTGCTCGCGGTCTCGCGCGGGGTTCGCGTGAAAAAGAGGGACGCGCAAAGATATCCCGCGAAGAAGACTCGGGAAGGGAAAAAAAAGCGCGCGGCGAGGAGGAAGAAAAAAAAAAGCAAGTTAGAGAGGGGAAAAAGTGTGGCACATCGATTTGGTCGATGGGATCGGGTTGAGGAGTCGCTTTCGCGGATAATGTTTCTTTAAACCCTACCGGTGGGGACCCCGTAGGTTTCGCACACACGCACGGACGCACGCACACGGTCCCGCGCGTTAAAACGTGTGTATGTATACCAAGGCCCTCCCCAGCGCGCGGCGTATACACATATATTTTACGGCCTTTTCTTCGCCTGACAATTCTTTAGCTGCGAATTATGCTTGCCTTGCGTTTGTACGTGTGCGCGTACACACACGCACACACACACACACGCAAAACACATATAAATATATATACACATATACACGTATATATACCTTGTTTTTAACATATCTCTAATGGAGGAATTGTTAGGACTGTACCGGAGCTCTCTCTAGTGATCGGTGGATCCTTCGCGGGGATTAATGCCTGATAAATCATGGCTCGCTGCACTGCACGCGGTTTTACTCTCGTGTGCGTGACTTCCTTTTATTTTCGTTTCTCACACACACGCACGCACGCTCACTCGTACGTATACGTAAGCGCGAATAAATACGCGCTCGCGCGCACTTCCTTTTTTGGATCTTATAACAGAATATTAGCATGCGAAATTTATGGGAATGTTCGAACGGTGATTTGTTAATTAAAATTATTTACCACCAGCGTAAATTGATAATGCCCGTTTATCCTACGATATGTTTAACGATGCTTTATCGCACCCGTGGATATATATATGCGCGATTTTTATAGGTGAGTATTTGGTCGAGAATGGTATATGTCTTACACCTTATACCTATATATGTATATACCAATGTAATTATTCTTTTTTTCTCTCTGCATTTTGAGACAATATATCGATTTATTTTTTATAATTGGAGATCCTTGGTAAATTTACGAGGTTTTTATGAAATTTTAATGTAATTTTTAATTTGTCGTTCGAAGTTGATGTAAATGACAATTAATTATTAGGCTATGTAAAAAAAAAACATTCGTGTTGTTGAGGGGATGTCAATTATGATTCAAATTGCTCCTGCTTTAAATTATCGACGGAGGAATAGTATTTTTATAAAATTTACTATTTTATATTTAACTGTGCACAAGAATTTTAGGAGCATTGCTCTCCTTTACCGGTGTAATATTTCAAGAAGATTAGTAAAGTAGTTCGTGTACACTGCCACCCATATTTATTTGCCCACCCAAAGAAAACATCAAATTTTCGAAAATAAATGTGAGAAAATTTAGGCTGATACTATGGTATGTAATACACATATTTCCTAAGTAAAATTTTCGCGTATGAGTCGATGGTAGCGAGATAATAATTATTGAAAAAAATGTGTATTTTTTCTTTCAAGCAGGTGTAACTTTTATGCTAAGTATGAGAAAAAACCCTGCGACCTCTCAAGCTTCCAGATCCCACTTTTAAATTTATTGTAGAATATTTTCTCACAAATATGCGGACTTAAAAGTGGGTAAAAAGTTTTCATTTTTGTATCGTACGTTTTGTCTTAATAAAAATTTTTAAAAATTATTAATCGATTTGAGATTGAATGTATATCTTCAAAGTACTCGCAAAAATCTACAAAATGAGCCTCCACAGGCTTCCGTAGCCTGAATATTTAACAAAACTTTTAATTTTATGTTATTTTTTTTTGGTTAGGCAAATAAATATGGACGGCAATGTAGTTAATTGTTTTCAAACTGTTAAAGTATCAGTACAAAACATTTAAAACTTTTAAACCAATTCCTTGAAATTACTACAATAATCACTTTGAAAATTTGAAAAGAACAATGTTCACTTATAGTTTTCTTTAAATTAAATAAATAATAAATAAATAAATAATAAATAATAAATATTATAATTCTTGAAAAAAAAGCAGTACTTATTTTCAATCGGTAAATGACATGAACGATACTGCAACGAGTTTGACGTCTCCTTAATAAATTAATAGTTAAATTTAAATGTAGAAAATGTAATAACATCTATCGTTTAAGCGAAAAAGAAAATGTGAAATAATTGATAGCCACTCTGAAGGCAAATATTTCACGTAATTAAATGTCTTTCCATACGTTAAATTTAGTGGGACAGTAACATTAATGTAATTGAATGTACGGGCTCGGTCTTAGTTTTAGTAACGAGTTAAGGTTTAGAAAGACTGCAATTTCATCGGTAAGAATGTGATAATGCTTTTTCGTCCTCGCGTGGAAACGCGAGGAGTAAAAAAATCTTTAAACGTCGTATCTTTGTCGCGGTGTGTGTGTGTTCGCGCGCGCGTACACCTAGTTTAATGCACGATGAAAAGGTTTTACGAGTTTGCTAAGCAGTAGTAAACTCGAAGTCGTAAGGTTTATAATAGTTCGTCAAAAAGTTGGCGACCGCTCGCGCGGTATTATATTATAATATATACGGATACGTGTAAAACCGTGTACACACAACGGAATTATAAACGTTTGAAATGATGAAAAGAAACGGCATTCTTTCGTACGTGAAAACTTGATTGAATAGACTGAAAAGAAGATCAAAAGGTGTGGTCTAGACGATTGTATGTATATATATGGGAGTCGAGGTACGGAAACGAGAAAAGTGCAGTTTCTCCGTTGGCAATAATTTACCTATTGAATCATTTACATCTGAAGAGAGTTCATGAAAGATGTGTCGCTTCTATACCTCATATTTCATAAACGGAGTAGAAAAATCCTAAAAGTAGAGGGTACAGATCAGATAAATATCGGTATATATATATAAATATATAGGTACATCTATAGACACCCGAGCAAATACCCTATTGTCGATCGAATGACGATATCGCGGTTAGGCGATATCAATCACTGAAAAGGTATTTTATACGTCGACAATGCGATAATCGAGTAAAAACCACGATCCATTCTCATTTCTCAAGTAGCGTGGCGAAGCTGCTCTTTTCCCAAAATCGAATTGAATTTTTAAGGGGTGTGTACTTTTTTTTATATCTCTCTCTCTCTCTCTCTTTCTCTCTCACTTGCTCTTCTCGGGCGTTGTGCACGGAAAGTTAGTGAAGGACCGCCCAGGTACTTTGAGAATACATCCACATTGATTCTTTCGTTTCTAAACGAATGGACAAAACCACACGGTCACACGCGCGCACGCACGCACCTATATATGCGTATATATATATAGGTATAGTATAGAACGCGACATTGAGCCCTGGCAACACGTCGCTCAATAAATCTGTGGCGCTGTTCACGCCGGAGAATAATAAATGGCGTTACGGACCGACGAGCATGTTGAATACCTAAACTCTCAGTCTGTCGACATGGTAGTCACAATATTGGGGGAGTGCCATTACCACCGCGGCTTTCCCTCTCATTGGTAAAGGGATGTAAGTGTACAAGAGAGAGGCCGAGAGAGAGAGAGACTGTTGTATATATTGGCAGCTGTGGACGCCTTTACGCTCAATTGACCGAAAGATATTCTTTCGCTGGCGGCAGCAGCCACGATCCGATGTTACTCTCAAACCGTAATAATCGAAGTATCTGTGAATTGTTTACCTCTCTCTCTTTCTCTCCTTCTCCCGTTCCCTCTCTCCCTCTTTCTCTTTCTCGTTCTTTCTCGCTCCACGGTCTTTCGGGTTAATTTGACTTTACCGCGGGCATCACCGGGGCATTTAACGATCCTACTAAATGCATATAACATTTGAAATTGATGGTTCAATGTTTTCTACGCTCATTTGCGGACCTATTCAACAATCAGACAGAGAGACAGTGACAGAGAAATATCATTTTTAAACAGTACCACTCCAAGAGAAAAACTGCTTTCGATTTATTGCCTATACTTTCGAACTCTACAATTTTCCTTGCGTACAAACTTTTTTTTCTTTTTTCTACCTTTGGTCCCTTCTTCTTTTCATTAAAAACACACTTTTTTGCGGGGTTTTTTTTAAAGAAAAAGGACATCGACTTGTTTTTAATTACGGTGAGCGTAACGTGTAATTTGTTTCACAAATAATCTTACCCGTATATATATATATATTTACATAAAAGACATATCGTATAGTTTTTACATGCGTTTTATATATTTACTCGTCGATTGCACACATCGTTTTATGATTTCATTATTACATTACGGTTGTTGGCTAATTGTAAAAAAAAATACGTTCTTACAATAATATATTAATAATTATCGTTTGAAAAATTGGATGTATATCTTGAATTTATTAGTAGAAACTTATAAATGCTAAGATAATTATTATATCTTTTTTATTGGATTATTCAAATGAGTCTCGTTAATGAACAAACCACGAGTACTACGATACACTGTGTTTTATTTGAACTGTATACCAAAATTTGTAGCAGCTTACGAAATATAAATTTACATTTTTAGTTAGAATAGACTAAACTCGAGTTCTAAAATTATATTTTCTATTGTGTTTGTACAAATCCATTTTTATCGTTGACAAGTTGTAAGATAGCGAATCGTTCGGTAAAATATTTTGGTTTTCTTACACGATTATATTTCTGTACTCTGAGAATCTTGCCCAAAGATAAAAATGAAATAAATACTCGACTAGAAACACTGTTTTGTACGAAACTAACAAAACCGTTGATCCTAATCGGTGGTTAATACGAATTTTCAATATATGCATAATAAATGGATTTTAATACGTTTTTCAGAAGCTGTCAAACAAATATCACGAGAGAAAATCTACAGATTTAATCTGTTACATTCTATATTTAGCAGGTAATATTATAAACAACGAACTTTATGGTACAAACCATAAGGCACATACAAACACAGGATGCGATGTATATATGTAAACCTTTTGTTCGGTATATCGTTACCATATGCTGCTGACATAGAAAATTTTATAAATGTGTGTCACTCACAGTTGGTGTAACCTTTCACCTATCTCACCCCTCTGTTACAAAGCTACTTTGCGTAACTCCGGCAATTGATTTTGATTAATTATATTAAATTTTATCTTCGATCATCGATCTAAAACTTATTTGCGCTATATCAATGAAAAATTATTCATTTTTTAAACAAATATTTTCAATACTAGACCGCAATCACACTGAAAAAAGTAGAGTTTTGATCCAAGCGGAATTCTTCTTAAATATGCGTCAAACAGAAAATCTGCTTGATCTAATGCGAATCTTTTGTAATCAAACGGATTCTTTTATAATCAAGCGGAACGTACTTTTTTAAAATTTAAGGAATTGTTATTCAAAAGGATCAATATTTTAAGTTTAAGCATATTCTTCTTGATTCTAAAATAATTGCATTAGATCAAGCAGATTTCTGTTTGACGCATATTTAAGAAGAATTCCGCTTGAATCAAAAATCTATTTTTTTCAGTGCATAATACAGTATCAGTAATAATATTTAATATTCTTATACGGTTGGAACACGACTTTATAAAAATATTTACTTGTGAGTATGTAATTATGTAATGCATTTATGAATATACCATACAAAATGAAGTAATATAATGCTTTGTTGATGTTTTGAAAATTTTTTAAAATGTAAAATTTAACCGAAAATTGATCTTACTATAGGAGAGTATCAGCCCTTCTAGGTTATGTTTCGTAATGTATAATGAAAAAATCTAGATTTTTAAACCCTAACGATTAAATTTATTAATCTCAGAAGCCACTAAACAAATTAAAAAATAATTATTTCTCCTTTAATCGTTTATAAGACGAAAACAAACATAGATATATATTCAAATTAAAAACCACAAGAAAGCAAGTTAACAAGGAAAGCGTCAAGCCTGCGGGAAACGAATCCTTATCAAACTGTAGAATATGCATAAAAATATGAAGAAAGCCACAGATGTAGATGCCAATGTCCCTTTTTACGGAAATTTGTTTATAACTCTAGAATAGTTAAAGAAAAAGAAAGCTGAAATATATTCATTTAATTAAAAGTTACCGAAGAAAGAAGAATAAGATAATTTGGCCTAAAAGTATATACCAAAAGTAGCTAATTTTAATTATTATTCGTTATTTTTTTGTAAATTTTCATCGAAATCACAAATCAAAAACTTGTAAAAAATAATTTTTTATTATGAAAAAAATTAATTAAAAAACGAACGCAATAATTTTTTTTAATTTTTCACATTTGAAAAATTATTAATTTTTTAAAAATTTTGATAGGTCTATTTTCCCGACGGTATTGAAAGAAGGCATCTAAAACTACGTAAGAAAAAATCGAGATTATGATCGGCTGCAATTTAAATAACAAATAGAAACTACAAAAATTGAAAAAAAAATTATATCCGTTTAGAATTTAATATATGTGTTAAAAAATGTATTAATTTTTAGGCTAAACTTATCTTATTATTCTTCTTTCTTCCATAACTTTTGACCAAATTACAATATTTGAACTTCTTTTCTTTAAATGTAATCTATTCGATCTCAACTTTCTTTTAAACTTATGTCTGAGAGCATATCTGTATTTATTTGAAAGTTATAAGCAACCGAAGTTAAACCCTTCTTTTGGTAGAGATTTTATTATTCGCTTATAGATTTCCTAAAAATGGACATTGACCTCTGTAACTCAGGTTTTTTTTATATTTTTATACTATAGAAATTCGTTTCTCGCAGGTTTGGCGCTCTCCTTTTAATATCATTCATTCAGAACCTGATTTGCTAAGTTATATTTTAGTTTACTTTGCTACAAAGTTTATTTTCTTTATTTTCACGTCGCACATACAATACGCGCACGATCTCTAAAGAAAGCACTTGTTGAAAATACACCACTCTACCGACCGAGACATCAGAGGGCTACTAAGTTATCTTGCTATTGAGAAAAAATAAATCTACAATTGCAGCAAACTTATTTGTCATAGAATTCTACTATTAGTGTTTAATAATTGTAAGTTATTAGTTATTAATGGTAGTTATTAGCCAATAGTTAAGGGCTTTTTTGGTGAAATTTTTCGTTATTTGCTTATATCTATCGTAAAAAACACATAATAGTCTCAAACTTCGGCTTTCTTTATATTTTTATAGTAGTAAACATATCCTAGTGTTTGGAAAAGATCCGATTCCCGGACATGTGACACTCTCCTAGTTAGCAAAGTGTTGACATGAACCACACGCCAATCGGATAGGACCCACGGTACAATAGCGTGGATATCTTGCAACTATATATGCGAAAATTGTCATTCGGTTGCGCATAAAAAATCATACATACAACCATACAACGTTTCGTCTACTAAGTTTGCAGATCTCTTCAGGTGCTGACTATTTACTAATAATTTCTCTCAATATTTAAAATAAATATGATTAGCAGCTCGCGATAATCGCAACAGAACCCACGGTATTCGAGCGTGGGTCGCTTGCGATTATACAATGTTTTGTAACGCTCATTTTTTCAAACGTTTTACTGCCTTAAAAATACTGAATCTATATATAAATATTATATATTTTTTTTAATTATTTTTCTACGATACTTTTCAATACTAAAACGCATAAAAAAATGTAAACTACATTTTTCTCATATTAGTCTAATATTAGTCATAAAGCATAGGAAAAGAAAATGATTGCAATTTTGCTTCCTCGTAGAGAAAGCTTTGCAATAGTACACTTTTTCGATTTGCTAAAATAAAGAAGTATGTTTTGACATGTCTATATAGAGTCCATATTTAGTGTTTTAACCGATTCACTGGTATAGTATCATATATGTACAAATTATTTTCGTCCCAATACTGGTAATGTATCATATACGTACAAATTAGATTTTTGTCTGATTTTGACAGCGATTTGAATCCAAACTTTGTATAATATAGGGTTTTTAGGTATGCTGAATCAGATTCTGAGGTCAGATTTGGAAAAATCAAAATGGCTGATTCAGAATGGCTACCCCTAAAGGTGCGTATGTGAAATAATTATGGATATATTATAAAAATGTAAGGGCGTATAGAAAAAAATGGTCTACCAGTATTGGGACGAAAGCTAAAAAAAGCTGTACCAGTGAATCGGTTAAAAATGTCCGTACGAATGTGTGGGTGTGTATTTGTACGTATACCAGCAGATTCCTAAAGCTACTCATGAAGTTTTCTTTTAAACTTTCTATTTCGGGAAAAAATTTACTTTTGAATCTGTAGATTCGCGTTTGTTTATAGTCAATTTTTGAATTCGTAAAATGTATTTTTGAAATTTTTTAGTGTTGCAGATGTTTTTTTTAAAGTTAGCTACGTGCAATTTATAGAGAATAAAAAAATCTCTTCGAAAAAAAACTGATTCTTTTTCAATTTGTTATAACTCTGAAACTAGACGATCAAATATTATGAAAAAAATACATTTTTTATAATTATTTCTTAACAGAAAACGCAATCATTGAAAATTGTAGAAAATAATGTCATTTTAGAAATATTTAGATTAATAGTTCTGATTTTCAACGCGAGGTGGAGACGTTATAATTGTGAATAATAAGGTTGATATTGGAATAATATGTTACATATTGGAGCGATTCATTAATTTTGAGGAAACTATGTGCCAATTAATTGGCAGCGGTTTTTTATTTAACTATAACATTTTGTAATGAGTAACTTTTATATTTTTACGTTCTTTTTATCACTCATAATTACTTAATTACAGTTTTTAAAATAATTAACACACTGCATTGCTGTTATTTTTTATTTTAAACTTTTAAATTATGTGTAGTCTGTTAATATATTTAGATTTAAAGATTCAATAGAAATAATTGTTACGAGTAACAATTGATCTCAGCAGAAGTCAAATAAGGCTATCAAATCAGGATCTTGTAGGATATGAGGCCGGGTCACGAACCTAGTCAAGTACTGATCGGAACTCTCCGATTATAACTAGGAATAGCTTGATTAAATTTTTACTCTGCGTGGTTGATAATTAATTTATTTTAAATTATTAAAATAAAAGAATTAAGCTTCGAAAATTTCTATCTTCAATCTTCTACCCCGAAATCATTTTCTCTACTACCCTAGTAGAAATTTGAACCTAAGAACTAGGAATTAAACATTGATATTAAATACCTTGTGATGACACGCTTTTTCACCCATTTTTTTAACACTTAATAGAATGACCCCAACCTCAAAACATTCGAATAATGTTTCCAGCTTTCCGGTAACAGTAAACTTCAAAATTCCTAAGTTTCGGATGGGTTTTCAACGTTTCCAGTGTAGACTTTTTGAATCATATGTATTCCACCCTGTATGTATACGTGAAGGAACTTATATATCTAAGGCATTCGCAACGTTCGTAACAAACGAATAATTCAATACAATATTTTTAAATAAGCACAATAGATCGTATAAAAATATGTACGGGATAGAATCCCGCATTTTAATGTATTTAAATTTAAAAATTTAAATTAGTAAATAGTCGATTGTTGAGGATCAATAATAAATAAATCCAATTTATTTATTTAAGTGCACAACGTTTCGTCTGTTAGGTTTGCAGACCTCTTCAGGTACTTAATATTGAATATAATGTTACAGCCTAAGTGAGCTTTGTCAAATAAATTGATTGACTACAGCAATGTTATCGTAGTAAAATTGTATTCGCAATGCTGAAGATTACTTTTGGAAAAAAGGATTTAAATTATAGGACTGTCTATCTCTAAAATTATTCAAGTAACCTTCGAGGGAACTTGCTTCTGAATTTACATAGTCTCTAATTTCTTTGTGAGACATAATCAGTTTTAAAGTTTCAATAATTGGCACAATATTGAAAAGATTCAAAAACGTGTTTTAAATCCTACTTATTAGTCTTCTAATAGAGGTATTTTAATAGGGTCTTTTAATTTAAAATGTTTTTTCATAAGTGTTCTATTTAGTTATCAACTCCTTTAATACTTTTTTTTTTTTTGTTATTTAACGTCGCTCTATTTATGCTGCCAGGGCTAATCAGCGACGGAGGTGAACGGTGTGTCTGTAAAGAAAGCACATGTAGTTGAAACAGTGGTGCTTGTGTCCATCGGAAGATATCATCGGTCACTGTAATTAGTCTAATAATTAGAGTTTCCTGTCCTCCCGATGGAACCACCGCGATCCTCTTTACATCTTCGCGTCCCTAACGTTCCCTATAGTTCAGATGCACGTGCCTCTCATGCACTGACAAGTGCACGAAACGCACGCGCACCTGAACTGGCGTCACATTATAGTGACACGCCGAGCCACTGAGTCGCGGTGTTCGAAAAATGCACATGAAAAAATTTTCAGAGATACACGTCTGGGATCGAACCCACGACCCTCGGTGTGAGAGTCGGGAGCTCTACCCATGAGCCACCGCGGCTCTCTTTAATACTTTTAAAAGGCTATTTTCTTTCAAATTTACTTAACAGTTTCTAGCAATTCTAAATCAATATTTTTTATTAAACTTTGTTACTTCATAACAAAAATAATCTGAAATATCTTTAACAAAAATATCACATGCATCGATAATCTTGTCTATATTTGCGTCAGTAAAACTTAAATTCAGCCTAAAAATTATAATCATTTTTACACAGCATAGAATCTCTGAGAGTTCAACATTTTCCTTTGGTGTTTCACTTTTTAACAATTATGGTTTGCTTCTGAAAAATCATAAACTCTAGAACTAATCAAGAGCACTTATAAAATTAAAATTGAATGTCCAAGTGTATCAAATTTTATAGAATTAATTACTAGCATCAAACAAATTATATGATTTAAAAGAGATAATTGACATAATATTCCCTGTCTCAACTGCTATCATCCGTTTAGAAGATGACTCCAAAGGTCATTACGGAATTTTGATTGCCCATTTTATTTTCATTGAGAAATAAGTTGCAACAGTTTAAAAACAAAAACTTTATTTATTTGTTTGTTAAATTTTTTCTTTGGTTGCTAATGAAAAAGTTGAAAACTGTCTTGACAACCACAGAACAAAACATTTGATCAGACCCCGTTTAACCTTCACAATGTCCAAGTCGATGTTAAGAGACCGCCGGATGCAACAACTTTGAAAAAATCAATCAAAACGGGAATGGCGTTCAAAACTTTTAGCCAAATCACACTAAAGAAGGAACTGTTACAATTTTTATCAATATCGTCGGTGGCAGCAGTAATCTTTGTCGCACTGAATTACTCATGATTTTGGTGTCCGTAACCTCTCGGTCGTTCCAACTAAATTTTTTTATCCGTTACTGCAGGACGGTGTAACTGATTAATACGTTTAATTTATTTTTAACACAGTCCTTTTATATATTTTCTACAAAAAAAATTTTATACAAGTATTTTTATACAAATTTTATATGGCCAATTTTTTATAAAAATTGTATAAAATGTATTTTATAAATTTTTTATAAAAAATTTATAAATTATTTTCACTTGGGCAAAGTTATAATTACATGATCTATTCAATATTAATAATACAATACCTGTTCTTATAAAGTACCTCTTTATAAAATTATCTTTATAAAGTATCTTTATAAAATTCAAATAAAAATGTATACATTTATTAAATCATTATATGTAAACTGTATGCAAAATATATGTACTTGGGTTATGACAAATACAGCTCACGTGTGATTTATAATCGATTGATTTTGCATGATTTGATCTAATTTGCATCAACAAAGTTGTAGTTCTCGAATTATATTAACGGATATAAGTCGTAATTGTAATAATGTATTCCAGATATATACAATATTATATGTATCTTCTTATTTTTACACTTCATATTCATGTACATCACATTTACATCACATCTACACGTACATCACATTTACATCACATCTACACGTACATCACATTTACATCGCATGTACATGTACATCACATCAAAATCACACCTGAAGTGGATGTAAAAATGGGTCATAAAATGCATGTATTTTACATGTACCTCCATACATGTAATATACATGTATTTCACATGTAAGTAACATGCAATCTTTTTTTCACGGGTATCCTAGAGTTTGGTAAGGATTCGTTTCCGTAGAGGTGTGGACTCTCATTATAAGTTGCAAATGTAACTGCCCGATAAGTAAGAAACTGTGGATTCTTAATTGCTCCGGGACCCTGGTAGAAATGTTGAGCAGTTTTTGGCTAGTCCATAGCGAGTAAATGACAACCGTCTTAGCCAGTGAGTTGAGCAGTGACTGGCTAGTCGACGTGTTATTTTCGTCAGATTTTTAAGCATTCACTAGCTAAGAACTAGCCATAAACTTATAATTGGAAAAAAATAATATAATTACAGATTTATATCGTTTAAAATAATAAGAATATATAAAAAATTTTAAGATGGATGATTACATGTAAGTTCCTATCAATACGTTAATTAAAACTTCCAGAACAGAAAATCGATTTCGGGAGAATTTTTGTAGGTTATGTTTACGAATAATATGTTGGTTTCGATTGATATCGATTCTTAAGCAGTGCTTCTCTAGTGCCTAACCAGCGACACTGCTCAGTTGATCTTAGCTAGTGACTAGTCTGCTCAGCAGTTTCACTGCTTTATTTTCTACCAGAGGATGTGAGTTTGTTTTTTCAGGATATTCTACTAATAATTTTTCCAATCGCCTCTAATATTAACTTCGTTCAATCTGTAGCTTATTAAGGGAACATTCCGAGTTAAAATTGAAAAAGAACTATTCGGTATTAACGGGGTGCCATAGTCAATATTTATTCTCCCTACCCTATCGGCAATCGTAATTATTAGTAATAAATTTGTAAATAAAACAGTATGTGAAAAAATAAAAGAATAGGCGCCTTCGTTTATTAATAATCTAACTGTGTGCTGAATTTCAGATTAAAATTATATTGCGTTTTTAAGAAGACTTACCAAAAATGTGAATCTAACCTCAACAAGGTGAAAAAATTCGATATTTTTGGTAAGACTTTTCTCGAAAACGCAATAATATTTTAATCTAGAATTCAGCAAACAGCAAGATTGCCAATAAACGAAGGCGTCTCTTCTCTTATTTTTTCACATACTGTTCTACTTTTTTATTAATTAATCATCAAAAATTGAGTACGGAACCCCCTTAACAGCTATTAATTTTTTTTGTAACAGTTGAAAACTTTTCTTTATTTTTTAAACAAATTATATTATTATTAACTTTTATTTAAAATTTTGAGCTAATTTTTTTAACATATAACTATTTTAATTAATTATGCGACTTTGTACTCTGATTTTTTCTATAATGGACTTACCGTACGATATGTCAGGAACCATTTCATCGAACAGTCAGAAATCTTAAGGGGGTGGCATACCCGGTGGGTTACCGACCGAGCAAAAAAGACAATTATTGCATTTATTTTAAAAAATATGTAATTTAACGCAAAACCCAAATACAGAAGCACTAGGTAATAAAATAATAAGTAATTCTACGAAGTTCCAGATCAATACGATAAAGTCACCCTAAAAAATTTCTGCACCGAAAAATCAGAGATAATCGTAATTTTCGGTGCAGAAATTTTTTAGGGTGACTTTATCGTATTGATCTGGAACTTCGTAGAATTACTTATTATTTTATTACCTAGTGCTTCTGTATTTGGGTTTTGCGTTAAATTACATATTTTTTAAAATAAATGCAATAATTGTCTTTTTTGCTCGGTCGGTAACCCACCGGGTATGCCACCTCCTTAATACTATCTTTTAAATATGATTTTAATCCACTTGAGCGGAACAGACTGTGTTAACAATGTAATAAGAAAATTATTTTTACCAAATTATTTAAATAACTTGAAAAATGTTGTAAAGAACAGTTAAATACTTATTTAAATAAACATTTAGACTTCTATTGAAATTCTGTTTCATTTAAGTGAATTTAGCCTATTCTATGAAATGGTTCCCGAGATATCCTGTGGTAAATCCATTAGAGCAAAAAATCAGAATATGGAATCTCATAATTAATTAAAATAGTTACGTTATGTTACATATAAATTGGTTAAAAAATTCTAAATAAAAGTTAATAATAATATAATTTGTTTAAAAAATGTAAAAATGTTTTTAATTGTTATGTAAAAAATTAATAATTATTAATATTGAATAATTTTTTCAATTTTAACCGAGTCTTGTTCCCTTAACTTCAACAGTAAAATACGAAGTTAATATACAACGAGAGCGTCATATCACTGGGCATGCAAAATATAACATTTTTTTTTTTTTTTTTAATTTATTTATTTAAAGTCGCATCACCCAAGGAGTATTAGCGACACTAAAGTACATAGTATAATTATAAATTACATAGATTGGTTATAATGAACATTGTTTGAATACAGATTACAGGTATACATTATTACAGAGTTTGATATTTCATTAATATGCGGTTTATATATTATGTAACGTGGTACTTCGTCCTAATACCCGTTACAATTAATTTATTAATTTAAACAGGGACGACGGCCCCGAAGAACGCGTCCTTATCGTCGCCGTGGGTTAATAAATTAACCCGTCGGGACACGGTAGCGGAGATAGGACGATCTCCTTATACCGACACACGTGGCGGGGAAAATCGGGAATCGGAAAGCGGTTTGCGGGTTACTTTATAATTAAAATAATTACGCGACCGTGGTATTAGAATAAAACAAATAATTATTTATTTGATAAATTTACACGGAGGTGCCCGACAATACTTAACGGGGCGTTCTCCCGGTCGCGTGGTATATACGCGGCAAGCAGGGGCTGCCCCCGTGCTCGCCCCGCGCAATACCCACTCGGTTTCGGTAGCACCGGTGTGCTACCGAACAAACATACACACACACTCACTCAACACGCTCTAAATATATACCGACCAATGTCGGGTACTTACCGGGCTGGCTGGTCCATTGGCCCTGGTGTCCGTCGGCGCCCCGACGTCTGCTGGCCGGTGGAGTCGGCCCGGTTTCCCGTCGTCCTCGACGGTGATCTGCAGGTGCGGCCCGCGGCCGCGGCGATTCGCCTACCTCGGGGAATACTCAACCCGAGGTATTTGGTCCTTCGCACTGCACTACACTATCGCACTTGCACTCGCGTACGGCTTCCCGGATTACGGACGAACCGGTCCGGTACTTCCCGTGGCGCGCGAAACTAACGTGACGAGGTGTCAAAGGGTGCTGTCGCGGTCAAGACCGGCAGCGTACTGAGCTTTTCGGGAATTGTCGCATTCCCGAAAAGTATCTAACACACACACACAATAACAATAGAGTATATGGATGCTCGCACACATCCTCGCTCGTAGACATAAACACGCGTGTTTCGTGGCCTTGAAGAGGCAACGCACGAAACAATAACAATGTGCGAGATTTCACTATGTAATATATTATATACACGAAATAATATTTTAGATTCAATATTATTTTATCTCATTGCAACGACGTCTCGTCGCAATTAACATGAATGTCTTTGATATAATTGATCACTTTTATACAATTTTTGGTATTGTTTAATAAGTCACTTATATTTGAAACTAAGTTATGTTTATTTCGTTCACTGTTATATTTTAGACACTTCAAAAGCACATGTTCAATATTCAGTGGCACTTGACATATTTCACAAGTTGGTCGTTTTTCCTTTTTAAATATATGTTCGTGAGTGGTTGTTGTATGACCAATTCTGATTCTAGAGATTATTATTTGATCTCTTCTATTTAGGTTATGTGCGGGATTCCGCATAGTTACACTAGGTTTAATTTTTTTAAGTTGAGTTTTATTGGATTCATTGTTCCATAACATATTCCATTCTTTGATTATTTTCTCTTTTACTATTTTTTTCCCCGTTTCGTTGCTAATACTGTTGGCGTTTTGGTAGAATTTCAGATTGCTTGCTAGTTTTGCTAAGTTTTGAGCTTCTTTTGACATGAGTCGAGGTATTTGAGAAGCGTAAATCATTGTTTTGTTGTTGGGATTATTTATATGGTAAGCAATCTGATTGATTTGTGAGTTCTTATGTTTGTTGTTTATAATGTCGTTTATGAACTGCTGTAATTCTACGTGAATTATCGTTTTGGTATTAGAGTCTATTTTTTCGATTGTTTGTAGGATTAATGATTGAATAATTGATTGTTCACCATATGACTTGGGAACTTTAAGTAGTATACTTTCTTCGTTAGGTAGAAGCGTTGCAGCTCCAATGAAGTTTGAATTGGTATACAAAGATGTGTAGATGTGTGTGTAGTCTGAGTGATCTTGTATAAATTTATTGAAGTCGTATTTAACTAGTCCTATTTTATTGTTGGTTGTTGAATTTTCAGTGGATGTCCAATAGCAGTTTTTATTACATTTGTATGGGATAAACCTTGAAGGACTGATATTGTACTGTTTTAGATGAAGTAAGGCACGTTTGTAAAAAGGGGATACTGTTTTAGACATAATTGTTAAATTTTCTGTCGTGTTTTTATTTATGAGTTTGTATACCTGGTTATTTGGGCAATGGAGTATTTTAATGGCGTAGTTTGCTGTAAGAAGTTTTCTTCGTAAATGTAATGGAATTACGTTACACTCGCTTAATAAACTATTTGTTGGGCTAGTTCTATAAGCTCCTAGTGCAATTCTCATACTTGAATTGAGTAAGACATCTAGTTTCTTCAATACAGTGGGTTTAGCCGAGTCATATGCTACACAACCGTAGTCAATTTTTGATTGTAATAAGGCTTTGTACGTATTAATTAAAACTTTCATATTTGCTCCCCAATTTTTAGCCGCTAAAACTTTCAAGATATTTTGTTTTTGTAGACACTAATTTTTTATATGTTCAATGTGTGTTTTCCAGGTTAGTTTTTTGTCGAAAATAAGGCCAAGTATTTTTACTTCGTCGACAGATTCTATGGTCTCACCATTAATGTACACGGAGAGAAATAATTTGTAAATATTACAAAGCAGTTTGGTAAAAATTCCTAAACTCTCAAGTAATGTGGTAACAAACTGCGAATCTCGTAATTTTTACCAAACTAAATTGTAATTTTAATTTTTTTTTTAACATCAGAAAAAAAATTTTATTCCTCCCATATTATTTATTTTTGAGTTTATGTATATTTTTTTTTTTTTTATTCTTGATTTTGTGCCCTCTTTTTTCCTGGCACTTCCTACCGTTTATCCCCTGGGGGACTTTAACGGTGTCCACCTACCACCTATGTGTGGGTGCTTTTATCCCTCTCTTAAAAACCCCACCATCTCGCATTCGCCCGGGGTTATGCCCGTGGATGAGGGAAACCTGTGAAGCAGGGAAAACCTCACCCGAGATGGCCGGTGTATTCGAAACATTCTTTTTGGGTGTCAAAGTCACATTGCGTAGGCCTTGACACCGAAACCGAATGTTTCACACCTCCCGCTCACGTTGTGGAATGTGAAAAACACCTAACCGATCACGAAAGCCGCACGAGAATGGTCTCCCATCCAAGTACTAACCGCGCTCAGCACTGCTTAACTTTCGCGATCGGCCGAGGTGCGCTTCCACCACTCCGCCACCGCGTCGGTCGAGTTTATGTATATTATTCGAGTGTTATGGAAATTTTAAATATTTAAATGAAATTTAATTAGTGAAAAAAATTCTGGATGTCATCGGGATCGAACCTGCGAAGTTTGGGTTGAGAATCCAAGTCCTTACCATTGCGCCACTGCGTCACTTGCATGTGTTTCATCGAATCGTCCTTTTAAAGTAAACAAACGAACGACGCGATTCCAATAAAAATTTTATTTATCGCTTCTTTTCGGTATCTCGTGCTGTACTGTTGTTTATAGAATTTCGTAAACAGTATAGGAAAAAATCAGAGTTAATAAAATTTACAAGCTTAATTGTAAAATTTAGTACGCTAACTCCACAAATTTTACTACATTTAGAGTAAATTTTACTACATTTACTGTAAATTTTACTTAGCAGTTTGGTAATTTTTTCGGTTTTTTCGGTCTGTTACCACATTACTTGGGAGTTTGGGAATTTTTACCAAACTCCTTTGTAATATTTTCTAAATATTTCTCTCCGTGTATAAATGTACTTTATAAGGATCGGATCTTTTTCGATCAAAGGTGATCGCTTGGGTTTTTTTTGTTGAAAACTTAAATCCTGTTGTGTTAGCATATTCTAATAATTTATTTATTGTATCTTGCATAATTTGTTCACTGGTTTTTAAATTTTTTCCCTTTACGTATAAGGTTACATCGTCGGCAAATATCGTAGTAGAAACTGGACTAGAAATATGTTTAGATATGTCGTTAATTGCCAAAAGAAAAAGCGTAACGCTAATCACTGAACCTTGTGGGACACCATTTGTAATGCAAACGGGCTCAGAATATGTTTTGTTTACTCTGACTTTAATCAGTCTGTGATTTAGGAAGTTTTTAATAAAAAAATAGAGGTTTCCCGTTATTTTATGGTTTTGTAGAATTTGTAGAATTCTGCGCCTCCACAACATATCATACGCCTTTTCCATATCTAAACATAGAGTTAACATATGCTGGTTTTCTTCAAATGCATCACATATTTCGGATTCTAAGGTAACAAGGCAGTCTGTTGTACTGCAAGTGTTTCGAAAACCACTTTGTACTTTATTTAAAATATTATTTGATTCTAAAAACCATTTGAGTCGCTGATTTATAATTTTTTCGAAGATTTTACACATGCAGCACGTCAGTGCGATTGGTCTATAACTATTCTTATCATATTTGCTTTTACCTGGTTTTTGGATTGGTACAACTATCGCTTCTTTCCATATTTTAGGTAACACTCTATTTTTCCATAATATGTTGTATATATTTAACAAACATTGGAGTCCCGAATCAGGTAATTTTTTCAAAAGGATATTAGGTAATAGATCTGGACCAGGACTTGTGTTTTTACTTGAATTTATTACAGATGTGAGTTCGTTTAATGTAATTTTGTAGTTCACAGGCTCAGTATTATGGTTATCTGTTGGGTCAAGGATGTCTCCCATTGAACTTTTGTAGTGTAAGAACTCGTTGGAGAAATTTTTATCGCTTGAATTTTCGGCGAATGTCTCAGCTAATATATTTGCTATTACTTGTTGTTCACTAATAATCTGATTGTTTACTATTGAGGCTGGAATGTTGAATGAGGGTTTCCTTTCGATTGACTTTATTTTTTTCCATATTTCTTTGGCAGGAGTATGGTGGGTGATGGAGTGTAAATAATTGATCCAAGAATTTGTTTTACTATTTTTAATAGTTCTTTTAGAAATTGCTTTGCATTTTTTGTATTCTATTTTATTTTCTTCGGTATTTACTCTTTTGTATCGATTAAAAGCTATTTTTGCGTTATTGACTGCATTTTTGCAATCTTCGTTCCACCATGTGGCATAGCATTTTGTTTTTTTCTCTCCGTTGGTTTTGGGGATGCTTTCGTTCGCTGATTCGGTAATTAAGTCATTAAATTTATTTATCAAGATGTCTATATCTATTGATGTATTTTCCATGTTTTTGTCTATGAGACTATTTAAATGTTCTATTTTAGAGTCAATAGATATTTTGTATTTATTCCAATCAGCTTGGTGAAATTTCCATCTATTTACTTGTGTGTTTGTAGGAGTTTCATTCTTGAGGATTTTAATTATAATAGGGTAATGATCGCTGTTGTAGAGGTCATCGAGTGTTTGCCACTCTAGATCAGTAGCAATATTGTTGCTGCAGAGCGATAAGTCGATAGAACTATTTTTCCCTGTAGAAATGTTAAAGTGTGTAGGACGTCGTTCAGTAATATTAGATTGCTATCTATAATTATGTTTTCTATTATTTGACCCCGTTTGTCGTTTTTGAAGGACCCCCATAAGGTAGAGTGACTATTAAAATCTCCTAGTAAAAGAAGGGGAGGGGGCAATTGGAGGATTAGTTCAGATAGTTTGTATGAGTCTAATTCGTATTTGTTACTCAAATATATGCTACATAAAGTTATAGGTTTGTTGTTGATTATTGTTCTCACTGCTATGGCCTCGATGTTTGTGTTTAGATTAATTTCTTCACTGTATAAGTTATTTTTGGTTAAAATACTGGTTCCTCCACTTGCTATAAGGCAGTCTTTACGAATTTGATTGTAGCTATTGAAACTTTTAAGTTTAATAGAATCGCTCTCTTTTAGATTAGTTTCTTGTAAAACGATGATATCTATGTTTTTACTTATAATGATATTTTGGAGCAGTTCGTACTGGTTTTTTAACCCATTAATGTTCCATTGCAATATTTGAGACATTTTTATTAATAAAAGTGAATTATTTGGATTTTTATTCGGACTCAGAGTTAACTGGGGTTGCTACTGGAGTGAAATTTTCGCTAGGTGTATTTATGCTGTTTAGAAGTCTTGTACATCGACCTTTAATGCTACTATCTCTTACGTTTGGGTAGATGTCAGTTTTTATAAATTTTACGAAGGCTTCTAAATCATCGGTATAACTTAAAATAGTTTCAATTGGTTTTTTCGTTTTTTGTGTATTTTCTAATAGGCTTTTGAATTGTACGTAGTTCAAAAGGGTGTCAGCTGCATCTAAATAATTTTTTAAGGATATCAGTTTTTTGTCTAAATTGTCTGGTTTTTTATTCATTGTATTATCAATGTGGGTTATTTCTTTACTGTCGATTTGATCTGTTTTACCTTTTTTGATTTTTTGTTTAGGTAATTTTTCTGTTGGTATTTCAATTAATTGCTCAGTTGACGATTGTGAGTTGGAGGAACTGATTTTTGAGTGACTTCTTTTATTGTCTTGGTTGGTATTGATATGCATTGACTATCGTGAGTTGTGTTGTCAATTTTATTCTTAGGTAATATAAAGCTGTTATAGTTATGGGTATCGTTGAATGTCGTATTATTTGTATTGTTACTTGTGTTATTGTTGGGTGATGGCGTTGGCGAATTTATCGGCTGTGTGTTTACCTGGGTGTTTGTAATCAGTTCGTCTGTACAATTTTTCGCTAAATGTTCTTCGAGTTTGCAATTAAAGCATTTCAGTGTGTCGGTGCCCGTGTAAATATAATAGCTAATGTCGTCGAATATTATTTTAAATATTTCTGGTATTTTTTTAATTTCGTCTGGTTTGATATATACTTGTCTACGATTACTAAATACATGATTATATCCATTCTTAGCTATAGCTGCCTTTAATAAAGATACAGGGGATGCTCTTTTAACGTTAAGTTGTTCTAAAATAGTTTCTAAAGCACTATTTGGTATGTTTGCTGGTACATTGGACAATATAATTCTTTTATTTTTAGTTACTAGGGGTCTGATGGTTACCTTATGCTCTCCAATTTTGAGGAATTCGTGTTGTTCAGTGATGTTATTAACTAGGTTTTCCGAAGATAAATAAAGGCATACTCGATTATTGGAGATTCTGGATGCAAATAACACGTTAATCGGTTTCACTATGTCACCCACTGCACACGCGTAGTCGGTAAGAGTTAATCCTTGAGAACAGTCTAATATGAGACCTTGTTCTCGTTTAGGGAACAGTAATTTTTCAGTTGCAGCTGCATAACTTGAGTTGGTTGAACTATTGATTGTAAATGTTGGGATTTCGTTAGGTTTGGACTGGCTTGATGGAGAAGCCATTGTGATCACGCTAGTGATCGTTCGCAAGAGCGATTATTAGGGCAAGGCCCTACTGTTTACTAGATACGGTCGTAAGATATACTCGTGTTTGGAGCGTATGTAAACTCGTCCGATCACGCCGGAATCCAAACGACAACTGAAATATAACATTATATTATACATAAAAATATGAAGAAAGCTGAAGTTATACATAACGAAAAATGTACAAAATATCTTCAACTTTGGTTGTTTATAACTCTGAAATAACTATAATAATAAGAAATGATTTCAAGATCTTAAAATGATTTAGATCCAGTAGATTATATTTAAAGAAAAAAGGGCTCATATATCTTGATTTGGTCAAAAGTTACGAATTAAATAAGAATTTATAGATATTTTCATGACAATTTTGAATTAAACAAATTATTGATTTTTTCTAGGCTAACTTAATTTCTTATTCTTATTGTTCTTTCTTTCATAACCAATCAAGTTATTGAAGCTTTTGTTTTCTAAATCTAATCTCGCTATTCGATCTTAGTTTCTTTCTGGACTTGAATTTGAAAGTTTGTGTCTATTTGTTTCAGAGTTATAAGAAACCAAAATCAAAGTTATTTTTTACGAAATTTTTCGTTATTTGTTTATAAATACCGTAAATAAGTGAGTTATAGTCTGTAACTCTTATAAGTGACTGAATATTTTTATAGTAGAAATCATATCCTAAAATTTGCTTTAATTTTAGTTTACAGCAAAGAATCCATGTGATAAAAATTCTCAAATTACTGTTATATTAGGACATTTTTATTAAAATCAGTTTTAAAGATGACGCAAGACGGAAACTTTCCTACATGGGACATTATTAATTTGAGATTTCAATTCAACGTATGCAATCGCAAGAATGCAAAAAAAAGCTATACTACATCACAAAAAGAAATTGATAAATAGAATAATAAAATGTCTGAGGTTACGGCGTGGTAACCATCGAACGTCCTTTAAATGATTTAAACGGAAAGAAAAGTTCAACAATAGGGTCAATTCCGGCAAACGAAATTAAGCCGACGAGCGTTTCGAGATAAAAATAAACGAAATCGATAAAGTCCGATAGGAAGAGAAAGAGAGAAAGGTTCGAAATGGATGCGAGAGAGTCGGAGAATGAGAATTCCGGCCATCTATCAGTGCGATTGAACAGTTCTAGCGGCAAAAGCAACCGAAAAAAGAGCTTGCGAAAGTGCATCCAAAACGCCTAATTTAACGCATCTCATAACACTTAAGTCGTCCATAAATTTAGCTGGTAAACGAATTTAACGTCGTCCACAACCTACCACCCCACCTTTATATAGGCTTCTTAGACGTTCGAGTCTCCACTCTCGCGCAAAACTAAAAAAAAAATATAAACCTTTTATTTTAATGTGCGCTGCAACGCGCGTTTCGGTGATTTAGCATGGAATGACCCCTAAAGGGTCGCCGCGCATCTCTCCTGCACACACGTATACGTGTATGTATATATGTACATGTATATATGTATATGTCACACACACATACACACACCGATTTTTGGACCGGCGGCTATGGTACAATTTTTCAACCTGCTCGACCCCAACAGGAATTCCGCGCATGACGAGAACTTTTTCTTGCGCCCGCGCGCGAGCCTTTTCTTAATTTACGTTCTGCTAAAGACGCGCGCGTATCTTATACGTATACCTATATACCTACCACGCGAGTTCGACTCCCTCCCCCTCCTGCCACCCTCTTACAAATAAACTACAACGTCCAGCATTTCGGCTTTGAATTACACGAGTTGTAACAAGCATTCCTTATTTTTTTATTATTATACTTTCTTCCTCTCTCTCTCTCTCTCTCTGTCTTTCTCTTCTTTTTTTCAAGCAAATAAAATATCCACTGTATCTTTTTTGTGGGGTCGCGGTGCAAAGTTATTAGAGCAACGCGCTCGCTTTTGAATATTTGACTGGAGTGCGAGGCGCTCATGAGCGACCGAATATTATTCTTTTTATTCGTTATCCGCTTCGCTTTTCGTTTCGTACATTCAATTATTTACAACGGTCATTTTAATAAATTATTATTATTGCGCTTTGGTTTATCCGTTTATAAAGTGTCGTATCTTTTTAAACGTATTAAAATAACGTATAAGTCGCGAATGTTTAATTATATATAATTAAAGTAACGACAACTTATGGTTACGTAATTTCAACATTTGCACCCAATTCCAACGAATCAGTCGATAAATCGATTCAAAGTCGATAAATACAAAATTGGCTCTGCATTCGTTGTTTTAAAAAGTGCTCGGGCAAATTAATATAAAAAAAAAGTAATGAAAATCGCAGGTTCAATCTACAAAATTATTCGTTTGCCCTTCAAGTATATTGAAAATGAAACGAATAAATATAAATACACATGTACATATATACGCAGGGTATCGATCGGAATTGATTTATAGGATCAAACGAATCGATAATATTTCGACCGCGAGTAAACAAAAGAAGAAGAGGAGGAGATAAAAAAAAAACAAATTCATTTACGTATATATAAATTCAAACTCGATATAAGATATATGATCGCTATATTAACCCAGTCAATCTACTTTTCAAACTCGTGCGATCTTAATTAAATCAAACAGCGTTTCGTATAACCGAAATACATGAACCCTTAATCAATGTAAAGTTTGTAATTTGCTAAAGACACGCTGTATTGATTTATGATTCCCTTTCGCCTCCCCCCTCCCCCGCCGTCGGTCTCCTCCGCATCTCAATTCTTTTTTAACGCCCACAAATATATTTGTATATATATATATATATATATATATATATGTATGTGTGCACGTGTACATGTGTGTGTGTATACGGGGAAGCACGCGAAGAATTATCAAAAAGGATTAACGAGTACTAGGTGGAAAAAAATAATTGTTGAGCTCCACTCGGAGTTGGAATATGGCTTTAAATTTCGCGGCTGTGTACATATATTATACATATACACCTATATGCAATACGATATATATACACACCACGATAAAGTGGAGGCGAAAAAAAAGGTTGACTTGACGGGGGGGTGGGGTGGGGTTGAGGGAGTCAAACAAATGAACTATTTACAAATACGATCGAAGATATACCGAGGTTGCCCCCCTCTCGGAACAGAAAAACCAACAGGAACGGATATCGACTCCGCCCATGGAACGCCCGCTGCCGACCTCTTTCATCGATTGCTCATCGATAGATCGTAAAAGAAATGCATTTACCGAAGGGGTCTGCTTTTTCTCCGTTGGCGCAAAACCGAGAAACAAAACTTGATTTCGCCCACCGGGTCGACCGGGAGAAAGAGAGAAAGAGAAACTGTTATAAAAATTATCGCAAGAAAAAGAGAGAGAAGGGAGTTTCACGTGTACACCAAATGCTTCTTTTATATGTGTGTATATATATACATATATGAGAGAGAGAGAGGGGGGGGGGGGTTTTACCTTTGTCTGATGCTCGTATTTTTGGTGTTTTTCTCGGGGCAGATATACGAATCACGATAGTTTGTTTCTCGATCTTGATACTTCGTGTATACGAAGGTGGGGGAGAAAAGAAGGTGCACGTAAGGATGAATGAAACCTTGGTATATACACGCTCCTCGCGAAGGAAGATTCATTCATGATATTGCGCTCGCACGCTCGAGAAAGGTCTAACTGTAAATAAAACTGATAATTTGACGGGTTTTACAGCAAACAATTTTTCAACGGCCAATACAATGAAATTCTTTTCTTTTCCTCTTTTTCTTTTAACGTGCAATATTGTGAGAAAATTTATATACAACCCTGCTACTTTAGACCATTTAAATATACTGTCTTCGATACGCGTGTGAATGCCTGTACGTTACGTGTATGTATGTGTGTGTGTGTGTGTGTGTGTGTATACATCATTTATAGTAAATATTTCATTAAACACCCTAGTAATAAATCCAACCTCGTGATTTCAATAAAATATTTTTTCACAAAAGAGAACGTTTAATTTTTTTTTTCATTTGACAAGTTGGTAATGCGGACATAATAAAAATTACGAGGAATTAGCGATGCTGTGCATCATACGAAAATTATACATATGGAAAGTGAATTACTCGAGTAAAAAAACATATATGTATAGCTGAGGATAATCTTTAGATCCATAAATTAATTTAAACTCATTACAACTTCTTCCGAGTGGTTTTAAGCCACATTGCGCGAGTAAAATAATACTGGAAGGCCGTTACACTATATCACATTAATGCACAACTATGTGTGTATATAGACGCTTATCCGTGTGAGATCAGTACAGAGTTGATATATTTGACGGTGCTCGAGCAGTTTCGACTACCGTCTCGCTTGAATGAGAAAGATAAAAAAAAACAATAATTGACGCTTAGAACACCCGTGCAATCTAAATTTCTGCCAGTGTGAAAAGTGACTTTATTATGCTGATTATTATTTAGTTTATTCAGATAAAGACTGACTAATTGGTACATGTATGTTTAAATTATACGTATATACGAACGCATTTTTTTTATGCTAGTATATTTTTATACGCAATGTAACATATATAGGGTATTATTAAATAAATATTTTTGTAATTGTAGCTGCGTGCACCAATAAAAATAGAAAATTTATTAACAAATAACTTTTTTCTCCAAATGATTATTTCAATGGATACGATTCGTATTTATTAAAATGAAATCGGAGATGTTTATACCTACCGTATAATTATAGAATTGTAATAATTGACCCACCTGGTTTAATATATTAATGTATATCAATTGATATCTAATATTGATAATAGAAATTCTTGAATGTTTCGATTTTTTTTGAACGAATATAATAAATAATATTTAATTTCTATTATCTGCCTACATAAAGTAACTTAATCAAAATAATTTTTATTTTAATAATTTTTATTTCATATCCTTGCGTTTGCTAACAAAGTAATTTGAGAAGAAGAAATTTTTATTTCGAAATACAAATTACCGTTTTACTAAACTATATACAAAAACATTGAGTAGATAATTATCTGGAAAGTATATGAAGTATACTCTTGGAATAACTCTTTAAAAATAATAATTATCGTTATAATCTTTATTATTAATAACTTTACGATATCGTTCTTAATAAGAATTCGATTTAAAGGGTGCAGGCCAAAGATAAAATTTTGGAACAAATGTTATTTTATTTTAACAAATTGTATTATTATTAACTCGATTTACATTTTTTATTTCATTTATTTATAACATAATTTACAACATGTTTAATTGATTATGACACTCCATATGATTTTTTTACAACTTCTGCAGGATAAGCGTGAGAATTTATAACGGTAACAGGGATGTCGAACCCTAAAAAGGCGTTTAATGTAAAATGGGGTATTATTTTCAAAAATTTGGCAATGTCACGCTCTTGTATTTGCTTTAAACAAAATGTATGATTTTTTAGATTTTTAATAATAAATTGTTAATATCAATATAATTTTTGTGTTGAAAGTAGTGTTTATTAAATTATCGACCAAATCTTGTTTATTTAAAAGTAATGAAAAAAATTGTTTAAAAAAAATCGTAATGTCAAGCCTTCCTTTATCTTTCAAGCATCTTTATAAATTTTTTGAGATTTTTAGTTTCATATTTTAAATCTAATTCTTGAGTTGAAAAAGGTAGATCTCCGCAATCTGGGTTCGACATGTCCAACATGATTAAAATATGATTTACATGAAATGTAATTTAATTTCAAAAATAAAAATTGTCGATAATTCCGAAGTACACCAATTTTAGCATTTTTGTAGGTTAATCCATAATTTAATATTTTTAATATTTATTTTGTAATTCCATATCTTTTTAGAATTATTACTGTGAATATTTGAGCCTATACAATCGACGCGGTTCCATATGTAGGTATATCACTTGGAAAGTGGATTATGGTAAAAGATTATAAGGAGTGACACGTTTGATTAAAAAAAAGGTTTACCAATAAATTAATTATAAGATTTATGATAAAAATTAATAATAATATAATGATAGTTAGTGAATAAAGAAGTATTTTGAATATATTTGCAGAACAAAAATTGTTTAATTATCAATAATAAAATATTTTTTCTATACATTATCCCAGTCTTGTGTCCTTGATATAATCATTCACCTGTACCAGCAAACTGTACCTAAAATTGAGTATCAATTTTTATTTGAAACGATTGTCTCAGTCTATATAGACAAGAACTGCATACTTCACTCCAAATTCTGGGTATAATGTGACAAGATCAATAAATAAATATATGAATAGAACTCGGACACCACCAGCCACCAGGAAATGCAAATTTATAAGACTATAACCAGGTCTCTTTATATATATATTATAATCCCGCAAGTGTTTTGGCATTACAATTTTTCAGGTGGCTCGACCATACCGCACATCGGTATGCACTTGGTGGAATCTCTCACAGTGTGCGCCTAGGCTTGAGACCGAGCATAAGCGGCTCTCTCTCCAGTGAGAGAGCCGAGGTTAACTGAACACGCCTCTGAGGTTATAAATTTTGTCATATACACCAAGAGTACGAGAGAGAGAGAGAGAGAGAGAAGGAACACACGGTATATATGGGTACTGCCTTCTTCCTCTGGTTTTTCTTTATCTTTTTCTTCTTGCGCTGCTTCGCCTTCTTCCTCATCCCCGCTTATAATATTCGTGTGGGCATGTCTATTAATTCCTTGTATACTCGCGTGTTATTAAAACTACCCAGTGCTGTGTGTAGGTACACCGAGGGTATATGTACACGTGTATGCGTACACGTGCGTGCGTGGGTCCGTGTTTGTGTGTAAGCCTGTACACTGCGCATACGGAAAAAGTCCGAACGATTGAAAATTTGTATTGAAACGTTATAAAATCGTTATACACCAAGCGCGCATACATGCGTACGTACATACACACACATATATATAGGTATATATATACGCCGGTTTGGTGTGCATATACCCATATACCCACCGAGGTTAATTAATGGACCGATAAATCTCGCGAAAATGAAATCCCATGTAAATCGCTGCTAATACGCGTGTTTAATGCGACTCGACAATCTCGTTGACTTTTGTTATTTAACGGATTGTATATCGTATACTCCTATCTCTTTGGAAAGTGAAATTGTAAGTAATTTCTTGTCGTTGACTTTTTTTCTTTTCATCTCCCTCTCTCCATATTCATATTAATATATTGGGATATCCGTGCATGATTGATATATGAATTTATATATATATATATATATACATGCATTTTAAACTAATCCTTTTTTTCCGCGCATTTTTAATATCCTTCAATGCGGCTAAAATATTAAATGAGCTTTTAATGTTATCCAGAACAAATTGACAATGGGGATCGAAATACATTTTATTAGTGCAATTTAGCTTTTATCGTGCACATATAATGTTGACCGATAAATATATATATATATATATATATATATATATATATACCCTGGTGGAATCAACAAAAATTTTGTAGCCATTTACTGAGTAGCGTTCTCATGTGAATCTATAAACTAACTAGGACGCTTGGTCAGGTCGTGTACAAGAATGAAACGCTTTTTCGAACCTTTCCTGCCCATTTCATAGTTTTCATTCCAATTTATAAACCTTTTCTGACCATCAAAAATGCTTTTGGAATTTTAAGGAGACTAAGAAAAATTGGCCATTTTAGCTAGGTATAATAGCCATGAACAAGCTCCTAAAAATGATTTGGCTCAATTTGAGAGAAAAATGATAAACGTCGAAATATCTTTAAAAGTACTATTTATATAGCGTAAACAATCGTCTGTATCTATTACAAATGGTAAAACCGATCAAATTTCACAACACGCTTTAAGTTTTGTTTACAGGATTACCCGAAAAGTTGTTTCATATTTGATGAAGGTTATGTCCATCTAAGAAATGGTCAAGAAAGGTGTGAAAAAGCGTTTCATTTTGAGATAGAACCTGACCAGTTTCACTGGCCATTTCTTAGTTTTAAGCCCATTTTTCATATTTAAAATTCTACTAGGGTATATGTAGGTAATATATATGTATATTTAGCTATTAAAGGGATTGGTTTAAAATAGGTAAATTATACTTGTAGGGTATAGTGCACACTTTTCATTATGATAAGTTGGTGGTAACTTGATACTTAAACCTATTTTACATATATGAATGATCTAAAACTTGCATGGTACTATCTAATACCTTATTGGGGACTATGTGTGTGTGTGTGTGTGTATACCTTGCTACTATAAATTTCATTATATTTTCAAAACTGTTTTACATTTTATCAGTTTTGCGTTAACCTACTTATTTTATTGAAATTTCTTTTAATTTAGATGCAATCGGGGAGTTCCGTGAATTTAACGCGATTTATTCATTCCCGTATATTTATCATAATCGGTGCTAACGATTTTTTACACGCAATGCTTTCTCTTGGTTATATAAGAACGATCGTTTTTTAAATACTGATGTTGCGATAATATTGTTTACGAATAACTAATATATATACTTCTGATTACTTTCTTGTAAAAGTGCATTCAATCGCTGATCGAAAAAACTGTTATAGTGTTCCCTTAATACTGTTCAAATAAATGCGAAATTTAGAAGAAGTATCGGGTTTTTTTTAAAGATCCAATAATTTCCTGGTTTTAAGATGCAGAAGGAAGAAAAAAAGTATCTCATAAAGAAGAAAATGTTATCCTGCAACCATAGATTGTATACCTCTATTAATTACTTAAACTTTATAACTGAGCTACAAACCTACAAAAGTGCTAATAAGAAAGATATCCCGTAAAAAAAAGTAAAGTATATATAAAATATACTTTGGTAATGACGGTGCGCGAACACACACACACACACACATATATAAATGCACATACGTGTATTATACATCCTCTCTAAATATTCGATAGACCGGAATATTTATAGGACGAAAGTGTACCGTTACATACGTATTGAGCCTAACGTAAAAACCCTTTTTCCCACGCGTATATACACTCTCGTTAAAACTTATACACTCACACACGTTAACGTACGTACGTGCGCACACACACGTCCTAAGCTAATGAACATCTGAAAAAGTTTTTCACAACTCTAACCATTTACAGAGCAATTTTTCATCGAGCTAGCCGTAATCATTTAAAAGCTCTCCCTCTCTCACTCGTATTATAAAATTTCTTTTTTCGAATACGCGCGCGCGTGTGTGTGTGTGTGTGTATAATCAACACCGAAGGTTTCGTACGATGAAAATGAAACTAACGAAAAACCGACGTCATAAACAAAACTAGTTTCTAATATACCAAGTTTAAATTAATTACCACCTTTTCAAATCTTCATTTATTTTTGTTGGTTCATGCGCTCGTACACACCACCGAGGTTAAAAGAAACGTGAATTATGATTTTCAAAGCATACGTTATACATACATACGTGTTATACCTGGGATTTCGCACAGAGTAACAGAGAGAGAGAGAGAGAGTGAGAGAGAGAGGGAGGGAGGGAGGGAGAGGGAGGGAGAGGGAGAGGGCATCTTTTAATTTATATATTAATTAAGACACGTAAGTCTTATATACGCGCGGACGTGTGCATTAAACTTTCGGTCGCTTAAACGTCTGCGGTTTTACTCGGGACACGATGTGAGACAGATTCGCGCTCAAAAGCTGGCTTCGCGATCATGCAGCGGCGCGCGCGCGGGGCTTTTATACTCGAGGCCATTAAAACGCGCGCGGTGCTTGATTCACGTCTTTTGCAAAACCGATAAAACGGAAAGTGTTCGCGCTTGATTGATAAATCGAAAATCGAATTTTACGCGCACTTTTTTCTTTCCCGACCGCGCGGTCTTCCTCTTTTTCTCGTATAACATCTACTAAGTGCAGCGCGTAAATTGTTTCAGGGGAAAGTATAATATATAGTGATTGATTTTACTGTTTAACGGAATGACGCAAGGTATATACTTTGATTTCAAACTTTTTCTTTATACTTCCATCAGGTGTTATATATGCCGTTTAGATTGATACTATATTATTGCCTTGATGTTTATTAGTTGTTTATATTTCAAAAGGTATGTTATACGAAATATTATTTTTTATTTTCCGCACCAATTAAAAAATAATGGCACAAAGATAAGTTTTTCTTTTAGAATAAAGTACACTTGGAATATACGAACTCTCGCATCCCGTCATTTATCAATGGCGCGCATGTAAAGCGCATACTCCAAGTCGTTATATATATTTGTTCGTTGGGAATTAATTGATTAACCGATTGGAAAAATAATATTACGGCATCGAGTAAAAGAAAATTAATCATGCATTAGTGTGTAACTTAAAAAAAAAAAGTACATTTTACATCGATTCTTGTAGGATACAAAAAAAAAGTAAGAAAACTTGGTATATCTTTTTGCGCAACGTAATAAGAACAAACAACTGTCAGCGCGTTAAAATACATGCGCGAGCGTTATTAATTTTGCGTAATGATATTAGTAATTATGTAATATTGAAATAAAATGTGCGTGAAAAGTTTGAGAAACAAATGTGTAACACAGTCGGAAAAATGTAATACACGTGTTGCATACTATGTAATTGTAATGGATTAGCTGCATTAATACATTTAGAGAAGTCATTTTTCACTCTTGTGCTGCACATAAGCCATACACTCCATACGCGTACACGTAATGTAAAATGTAAACTATGTGCGCTAAAATGATATGTTTCGCTCTTACGCGAAGGATGGAATCTCTGATATTTTATCTTTTAATCGAAAAATTTATGGACACGATTTAAATATATACTCGTTTATGTGCGCGAAGGACTATCGTTAAATATACATAATACACTTTTAAAACGGTCTTACAGTCAACTTCATCCATCTACTCGGGATCTACAATAGTTTGATAGATTACTCGTAATTAATAATATTTCCCGTATTAATAAATATTGCTTCATATATATATACATACATATCTATTGTACGGAATGTGCTTGTGTTGATTTTTCATAATTTCCTATGTGTTGCGGATGCGCAATACGAAAGAAAATTAATTACTTCGAAAAGTAATTTATATATAAAACATACATTCGTTTATATATTTTGTGTTACAACTATCAGGTTGATGGGAGATAAAGTTGTCGCTTCGAGATTAATAAATTTGCTTATACACGTGCGATAGAGGATAAATGTTTTTGACACAAAGTCTTTATTATAAAATAATTGACAGTCTCGTTCACATTGTTCAAAGATGCTCGGTTTTGAAGCTCAACGCGTATTCGATGCGGGAATAAGTGTAACAGAAGCATCCGGTATCTTTGCGATTGAGGGATCAGTTGATCAACATGTTTAAACGTCATCGCTTATTACCGAATCAAAGATATAATTGTAAAAGAAACTTATATTCCACGGATAAATAGCCGATGTGAAAATTTCTGTCGATCCGGATGCGTATACGAAATTGAAATAAATACCAAATATATCAGGCGGATTAGCCCCTAGAAAGAGTCATAAAACCAACATCTCGACAAATTAATGTAATAAAGGAGATAAAATATGTCATCCGCATGATCGCAGTGAGTGTGGCGCACACCGCGGAGACACACGCGGCGCGTTCGCGGGCACGAACTGGAAATATAATACCGGTGTTTACATTTAAAACTTGGTATTATTATATTAAGGATATCTTATTAACCTCGGATCGGGCAACCACCCTTCCTCCTCTCCTTTCCACAACGAAATGACAACTCGGACAGCGATACTCTTACGATATAATTAAAGCCGCGTACACTCGCGTGCCTGAGAGTTTACAACTATGTAGTCCTTAGGTTGTCGGCATCGAATGAAAGGGGTATGTATGTATGTATGTACGTATGTGTGCGAGTCCGTGCAGTCTTCTTCTTTCTCTCTATCTTCGAAAGCTCTTCTCTCTGCCTCCCCCCTATCCCCTCCCCCCTCTATCACTCTCTTCCTCTCTGAAATATCACCGTCAAGTCGACGATGTCACTTCCTTAATTATCCCTAATTCTTCCCTTAATTGTAAATCGCGCGCTATTATACGCTCGTACTCTCGCGGAGGAGATTCGTTAGCTATGAAAGCCGTATTTATGCGAGCGTAAAGCGATCGCCGGGTGGCGTGCCACAAGCCCCTTTCGCTAGGCGCGCACACACGATTAAACGCCTCGTAAAAAGCCTCGAGAAGACCTGTGCGCTTCGAAAATACCTCTCTTGCGCGCATCTCTCGTCTCTCCCTCTCTCTCTCTCTCTCTCTCTCGCGCCCGTGATTGACAAAGCATCTTACATGTGTATGTGAGCGAGCGATGATTGCACAAGCCTCGCCTCGAAAGTTGTCCGCGCTCGAGAGCGGTCGCGGGGTTAGAGGTTCGCGCTCGCGCGCGCATTTTCATACATATACGTCGCACACACCTCTCTCTCTCTCTCTCTCTCTCTCTCTCTCTCTCTCTCTCTCTCTCTCTCTCACGTGTGTGAGAGGCGCGACGGACTTTTTTTTATGGATTAATGGTTTCTCGGCATAGCGACACCGGGGCGTACAACATACTTTTTTTCTCCCCTCTCCCCCTCCCTTCCCTTCCCCTCACCATCACCCCCCCCCCCCCGCTCTACCCCTCTACCGCTTGTATTTTATGCTTTACGACGCGTTTAAGACTTTTTAAAAATTTGTCAACTTTAATTAATGACGTAATAAATTGACACTAAAGTTATAGTTTTTATATACCAGGAAAACCGGTATTCTTCGTGAATTTTCTTATATGGAATTTCTTCAACATCTATATATACCTATAAATAGATGTATATATGTGTACTCACTCGCAGACGGGCGCCCGCGAGCGCGAACGTATTCACACATACACACACCGCACACGTATATTGTAGATCACTTTTCGAGAGCTGCAAACGCGTAGTCCGTAATTAATTACTATAATTCAACTCGGCGCACCGCGAAAAACCTATATTATATTTCCCTTTTCTCTTAATTCGTCTGTAATGTAATACTCTCGAGCAGTGTTACTTCATAACGCCCATGTGTATATAGAGGTGCATATATATATATACCGAGAGGTATACAACAACAATTTGCCAACAAAGTAATTGCCGCTCGAGCGTATAATATTTAATAATTATCAACAACTCCCGTGACTCTTTTTCTTTTAAGAATACAGTGAAATAAATTAATATTCATTCCATATATAAGTTTAATGGATCAAAGTGGATTTGTGTATCGCAGTTTCGAAACGTTTATTAATCCAGAATCTATACGTTTGAGGTAATTTAACAAATTGCGAATAGAATGTACTGGTAGAAATGTGTAGTAACGGATAGTCGTTATATGTCGGTGTTTCCGAGTATAAGTTGACAATTGAAGAATGTTTCATAAAATTACGAACTATAATAGCTTCTTTCCAATGAGTGTGGAAACGAAGCGTGATCTAATTTTAATAATAGAAGGAATGCTGTTCGTTATAATTAAAAAAATTCTATCGATCAATAACAATAAATAAAAATAAACATTAATGAAAAGGAATTATACTAATAAATGAATTATTAATATTACGTCGTTATAAATAATAAATCACTATTTTCTTACATTTTATAACTATATTAATCGATGCATTTCTGTGTAAGTGTATATATAATGGTGATTTAATGGTATTCCATTTTCGATGATAAAATAATCATTTAGCACGTTACAACTTTATTTACGTAATAATGTAACGTAAATTGAAGTTGGGAGAAGAAAAAAAAAAGAACCTTCGAACATTAACAGAGTTTTAAGTAAAAAAAAAATGAGGAATCGAATACTTCGTTACACGTATCCTTAAAGGCAAAATAAAATTTTATATTGCAATACATAATGTACCAATTCACAAGATTGCCTCACGAGTGTGATATCATTCATGTAAATATAGCAAGTTCAACATCATCGTTGTTGCAAACCTCGACGGGATTCCCACAGCATAATGATTAGTAATTACTCCAATTTTTTTTTTCTTCGTTGCGCCTACACGATGTATACGACTAAAATATTTTGTCCTTTCGAGCGTATAATTGCAATAACCATTAGTCTGTTAATAAAGTAGTCGCAATGATTGTTTACACGAAACCCAATAAAACCGAGCGAACGTGTATATATGTACACAATTTTATATACACAAGGAAGAATTATATATATTTTAACAAATTATTAAACGATTTGAGCGCAAAGAAGTCGATATACCGATATATATTGATTTAATTATTAATCCGAGACGTAATTGTAAAACAATAAATCGTATGTATATAATGTTTTTAAGAATACAGAAAAAAAATTTTAGGTACTGGTATTTATTAGTTCAAAAGTTATTCTAACCTCAAAAAGTGAACTTTTTCCAGTTTTTTTCAACACCAGCTGGGTTCATCGCTATTTAACTCAAAATCTATCAACTTTTACTATAGAACATTATATGTAACATTCGTTGCTAATGATGTCTAGAATTTATCCTTCTGGGTTAGAATTTCTAATTTCAAGGTAAATGTTAGATAAACTACATGTCAATATTCAACTTGAAAAAAATCTAACTTCGCCACAATTGATTTTTTTATCCAGAAGTCCAGAAGAAAGCTTGGAGCAATACCTTTCAAATGATCTGTAGCATTTTTATGGCCTTCAATTCTGTAAAAAGTTATGATAATTTAAAGAAAGACAAAAAATTCACAAAAATTAACATGGTTTTTCCCATTTAAATTTTTAAAAAAATTTCGTGTTTCTTTAAATTATCATAACTTTTTACAAAATTAAAGGCAGTAGTATATATATACAGATCGAAATCAGTGTAACCTTTATAATTAAAATGTTAATAAGCACACTTGATGACCTGATTTGTAGAATTTAAAGACTATACTCAACTAGAGGATGATGAATATACGTATTATTCTTGTATTTATAATAACGCTTTCAATAAAAAGAGGTATAAGCACGTACTTATACTTTCATAATAAGCTATTGAATAAGAATACACTTGGGTGAAGCTTACGTTTTTGAATACACGAGTTCATTATGTATTAAATTCTAATTTTCTTATAAGAATTACGCGGTTATAAATATACACGATATATACGTTAACTTTTATTCGTACTATTAGAGAATCTTTTTACATATTTTTCCCAACAATCTCTGCAAATTATCTATCAAATTGGTGAAAATTTCACGATTATATTTTAATGTTTAAATAAATATTAAATATAATTCGACGTGTGCATTTAGCGTTACAAATCGTTTATTTGATATACCGGAATAATTTCTTTACGCGAATTAATAATTGTACAGTGATTTTTGTTCAAATATATAGAGACGCATCTTAATACGTAATGAAGAAGCTGTTTAATTAATTCGGCATTTAAAAGAGGATATATTTCAAAGTACATTAACAAATTGCTAATATGCTAATTATAGGACAAAGCGGATGTTACTTTCATTCCGTACGGAGTATAATATTAATAACATATTACACATTTGATTTATTACTAAATAATAAATACAATTTCGCAGTATAAAATTATATTTTTCCACCAATTTAAACTGAATAATACGACAATCTAGCGAGATACGTATAATGCGTTCAAAGAGTACATTAAAAAATTATGTTAAAAGCTCTATGGTTCTTCCTTGTGTTTAAAGGTAATAACTACCATAATCGGTTTAGGATAATGTTCTCCGACTATACTACAAGATCGGATTCTTCTACATAACATTTTATTTCTTATTTTACACTTAACATCCTATATGCGCCAACCGAAACAGTTAGAATATGGTATATACATGTATTATATAAAACGAAAAATTAACTCGAATCAAAGAAGAAAAATCGTGTATACATATTATATATAAAGAGCGCAAAGGACAAGCGGCTTTCCCAAGAATACGAGAGATGCGTATATATTAAGATGTAACGTTTTACAATTTTGCCGCTCGTGTAAAAAAAAAATCGAAGTAAATCTAATAGCCTAATAGCCACAATAAAGAAAATACGTTCCGGGAGCACATTAAAAAGTTTCTATGAGGGGGCTAACATTTTTTTTTTCGTCCAATAAACACCATTCCGGTATTACAACCGCAATTAAGATAAAAAAAAATAAAAAGAAACAGAGTCGTCGAAAAAGGAAATCGCGCCCTCGGAAAAAATAAATCGAGGTTCTTTTACAATTACCGACGAAATGTGTGTTATATAGGTGAGGCACATATATACACACTAACTTTTTTTTTTCTTCAACCAATAAAAATACGAGCCGCTCTCGATAACTATATTTATTTGGAGCATTATCGCTTTTACCGTGTATACACATAAAGATTTTTTCCTTTTTTACGATTATATTTTTCGCTCGACATTTGCTTTGCGCCGGACCGTATTGTGTATGTATGTTGCGAAGAAAGAGCGACAGAGAGAGAGAGAGAAAGAGAGAAGGTGAGAGAAAGAGAGAGAGAGAGAGGTACACACCATAAAACCTTAAAGCCCCGGGGGTAAAACTTCTTAGGGTATAAAATTCTCCCTCTGCTCCAAAATCGTTAAGGATCGTATAACGGTATATTTCTCTATGTATTTTTCTATATATTTTGGCAGTGCGACGACGACAACGACGATGCGCTTTTCACGCGGCGGCGGCGGCGGCGGCGACGGTCTTTTTCCTTCTCGCGCGACCGACGGTAAAACTGTACGGTACTTGCGTTTTTATGGGGGCGCGCGCGACCCGAACCTCTCGCTCTCTCACTCTCTCTCTCTATCTCTCTTTCTCTCTTTCTTTCTTTCTCATTTTCTTATATGCATTGGGTCACACTGGCGGTGCCCCGAAAATCTAGGTCACGTCGTAAAAATGCTAAAAAGCCGAAGGGGTTTCTTCGTTCTCTCTCTCTCTCTTTCCTTCTTTCTTTCTTTCTTTCTTTCTAAGCATAGGACCGTTATTTTAAAAGTTACCGCGCGTGTCTTCGTTTTTCGGACGATGGATCCACCCCCCTAGGGGAGCGAAACATTGGAGTTACCTGGTTTTGTGTGTGTTGACACGAAAGTCAACGATCTCAATGGAGATTACAAAGAACTGACAAACTTTCTATTTTTCTTAGTTTTCTTTTTTTTCATCTTTTCGAATTTCTTTTACGTGTGTTTTGTCAACAGAAGCATATCGAACCATTTTTTAAGAAACCATTTTCTTTTCTACGTATTGCGAGCTGTGAACAATATACTGCAAATTTTGATTATAAGCAATTCGATTACCTTGCATAAATAACAAAATAAAATTATAAATTCTAATGAAAATGATTTTAACCAGTTCTCGAGTTGGTTTACTTTTTTTTTAATGTTCAGTATAGTTTTTCCAGTTCGATGTAACATTTTGTAGATTCATCGGCGCGTACATATTGTCGCCTTAACGCAATAAAGTTCCAATTCAAATTTTTCACAATTTTTTATAGAGTAAAAAAATGAATAAGTGAATTGGAACTTTTTTGAAAAAATATTTCAATTGATATACTTTTAAAATAAAAAGTTAAATTGGACCCTTTTTCACAAGAAAAATATATGAGTTGGAATGTTGAATAAAAATATTAAATCGGAACCTTCTTGAAAAAAAAATTGAATTGGAACCTTATTTCACTAGGGCACATACAAACGCAGGTCAGATATATATTAATATAAGTACTCCAGATTTTGTCAATATATATCTTTATGTATACGTGTGGAAATTGATTAAACTGTCTCACACTAAAGAAATAGATTATTATATAACCTCATAACTGTAAACATACAGTAAATCGTACAAAGCGATAAGTACATACATATATACATATATACGAACCTCTAAATTTTTAAACGGGCACATTATCCCTTTACAACGACTCCTCTCCTTTCATCCATTATATCCCCTCTAAATACAGTCATAAATCGACATTGAGCCAACAGCACGCAAAACCAAAAATCCGCGTCCAACCCCGTTTTAGAAAAAAGTGTCAATATTGTATACGTATGTGTATACGTGTGTGTGTGTGTGTGTGTGGAGTGTGTCTATATATGCAACACGCAGACGTACAAACGCAACTCGTTATCGCGCTTATAAACCCCTCGGTTGGAACAATTAAGTAAACCAAGTGTGCGCGCGTGTGTGTATACGGAGGGGTTCCACACCCCCTTGACGAAAAACAAGGAACCCCCTCCCAAAGACGCGGAAACGCGTTCACCCGAGGAACGCCCTTTTAGTTGGTTCGAGCCACGCCCCGTTGCCAACCCGTCCGCGCGCTCTCCAAATTTACAATCGATCCAGGGAGAGGGAAGGGGCCATTATTATTATTATTCGTACATGTGCGAGTGAGTGAGTGTGCGTCTGTGTGTGTGTGTGTGTGCACAAGAGGGCGCGTCTGCGACAGGTACGGAACGTTTTCAGAGGGTTAATCCCTATATATATATAAGATAGTGTAGGTATATAACGTGCTCCTCCTTCGGACGCTTCGGGATGCTTACCTCGTAAAGTGCACCCTCAATGGGTCATAATCGATTCGATTGTCTCGATTGACCGGACGGTGATTTGTTATACCTGCGCGCGGAGGGAGTGTGACTTTTTGGTTTTTCGACGAACATTACCGTTACTGCTATTATTTTTATTGGAGGAAAAGCACCGCACAGCCTTATACGTATATATGTACACACGCACACGCACACGCACACAGACACACACACACACACACCTCAATAAAACGATTCCTCGTTACGAACATTTTTCGACGACTTTTTGAGGGACATTTTTTTTATTGCTCTCGAGGAGGAAAAAAAACACGAGGACGAGTAAAATAAAGAAATAAAAGCAATATCTGGCAGTTTTCCGATATTTCGAAGCTTCCGTTTTGTCGAAAAAGTGTGCGTTTTTTCCCCCCGTGTTTCGTACGTCTTCGATTTACGGCTTTAAAACAGAACTTTTCGAACGCGTCTTCTAGGGTTTTCACTGAATTTTAACAAAGTTTTTGCTGATTCATTCGTGTACGCGTTCGACCTTTTCTACTATTTGAGAAATGACTTTAGTTTCGCTTATCCTTGTGCGAAAGCGGCTTAAGGGGATGTCAAACCCAAGCAGTAATTCAAATTTTCCGCGATTATAATTATTGACTAAGTAAATAGTCCTCTTTTTACAAAGATTAATATTTTATTAAAAATAAGGAAAAATACGAGAAATTACCCTTTATAATTACATAAATCACAGCTGTGCAAAGTTTCAGAGCGATTGGTGTAGTATAATAGTTGGTTATATTAAGGGGACCAGTGTTAAAATTGAAAAAAAAAACTATTCAATATTAACAATTAATCAGTTTTTTCATAATAATTGAGAACACTTCTTAATTTTTTAAACAAATTATGATATTAACTTTTATTTTTAATTTTTTGGCCAATTTATATGTAACATAATTATCTAATTAATTATTATGAGACTCTGTACTCTGATTTTTTTCTCCATAATGGACTTACTGCAAGATATCTCAGGAACCACTTCATCGACTAGATTGATATTTTAACAGTAACTTTCAAATATGATTTTAATCTACTTGAATGGAACAGAATTTGAATAAAAGTCTAAATATTTATTTAAAAAACAGATTTAGCTGTTTTTTACACAATTTTTTAAGTTCTTTAATTAATTTGGTAATAATCATTTTTTTATTACAATGTCAACAGAGTCTGTTAAAATTTCAGCCTATTCGATGAAGCGGTTCCTGAAAAAATTAGCGTTCAGTAGAGTCTCATAATTAATTAAAATAGTTATATGTTATAAATTAGCTAAAAAATTCTAAATAAAAGATTATAAGAATGTAATTTGTTACAAATTTTAAAAATGTTTCCAATTGTTATGAAAAAAGTTCATAATTGTTAATATTGAATAACTTTTTTCAATTGTAACACTGGCTGACCCCCTTAATTGTTTTAAAAAGTTTTAGATATCAGTGTAGGCGCATTTTCCATTTTTAAAACAATTGATCTCAGGATTTACTCCATCAATCCCCTCGAAACATTGCACAATTGGAGATTATTTTATTATAAAGGGCAATGTTTTCGAAACATTTCTTAAATTTAAATATAAAACATTAATTTAGTAAGATACAGTACTTCTCAGTCGGTATATGACTCGGAGGGTACAGTAACGAATTTGACATCTCCTTAAGCCGTGAACCCAAGTCAAAATAGATACACGCACAAACTATAATAACAAACCTTATAATTTTATGCGTTTAATTAATAAGTACACGCAACATTTGAAATATATTATTTTTCAAATAAAAACAGATAAAATTAATGCATTACGACTGCCATCTAAAACCATTATGAAATTAAGACTAGACGATCGCTTAACGATCGACATATATGTACAAAAACATTCGCAACGTGTCATAAAATTTATTAAATTAATAATGGCCGTGTGCAAACAAACTAAAATATTCCCTTTAATAATACAAATTTTACACGCGGCTGGCCGCTTCGTATTGGACGTGCGAAGCTAAATAAACAGGCTAATGAGAAAGATTTACCTCATTCAATAAACACAAGCGACATAATTATGATTTGATTAAACTGATAAAATTTTATTTTCTCCGTAAATCAATGTGGAAATAATTTTTCGCGCCTTCTTATAACGCGTATAAATTCGACCTCAAAGCCGTTAAAAGATATATATATATATACATATATATATAAAGCAAAAACAACAAAAATGACGAAAAAAAAAAGAAAGATAAAAGAAAAGAAAAAAGTAAGCGAGAGAGAGAGAGAGAGAAGTGTACACAAGACCTCCTTAGTCGAAGAAACATTTTTCTTTTAACCAACTGATATTAAGGATGACTATACGGTATATATACGATATGGAAAACCGTAAAAATGTTTTTAAAGTCCTAAAAGCGCGTTAATAGGGTATTTAACTTTGAAATATGCTTTATTAAAGACGCAACGTATGTATAAACTGTCTTATGTAAAATAAGGTGCCCGTCGCTGTATACCGAGATTTCTCACGTAAGAACACGTATATATACGCACACATATACGCACAGATATCTTAAAAAAATCAAGTATAAAGATTTAACGGCGCGCGCGCAAGCAATAGCGAAAGTTCCGAAACTCCGCATGCGCGACACTTTTTATGTTCGACGTTTACACATTGCGATTCGTCGAATAAATCTGAGCGTGATGGAATATAACGCCAGTAAAACCACTTGTAAGACTGTATAGGGTATGAGTCGTTTTTTTTAACCATGTCATTAACGGGGCGCATTATATACGCGCGCGTGTATGTGTATGTGTGCGCGTGTGTGTGTGGCCGTTAAACGTACTAATATCGGAATTCCATCTGGCGATGCGGGTAGATCACGCGCGGTAATCGCATCGCGAAAATTGAGTCAGATTCTAACAACTTGCACGTCTTTGATTCTCCTCTCTCTCCTTCTCTCTCTCTCTCCCTCTCTCTTTCTCTCTTTTACGTTAATCTCGGCGGTTCTTCTCTCACGCGAGAGAGGCTTATCCTTCCTCATTCTCCGATTTCTCGAAGGAGGTGGGAGAGGTGGACGGGGAGGAGGATAGTGTCTGTATATATATAGAGTCCAGCACATAGACACTTTGTTTCTACGCTCCCATACTTAATGTACTGTTCCCTCATTCTCGTTATCTTGCGCGCCTCTTCATATTGGTAGAGGCCATGATGTTGCAAATCGGCATCCCCGTTTCATCTTTCTCTCTCACTTTGCTATAGGTGTGTATCCATCTGCGTGCGTGTGTGTGTGTGTAGTGTGTGTAGTGTGTGCACGTGTGTACATATACACACCCATGTATCTGTGTACATCTATATACCTATACACGTGTAGTATGGGAAGAGCGCACTTGGACTTTTACGATCCGGCCTCATTTGTAGGCCATTGGCGAGGAGCGCGAAATTGCCCTTTGACAAGTCTCCGCGCTCTCAAAGCCCGAGTCTAACTATTCACCTCTATCAATGCCTATCTAAACATTTTGTTGAGCTTGGAAAAATCATGTGGATTTCAATGACATTGTAAGCTCGTTCTGTCTGTCCGTATATACCTACACGTACACGGCTAAATCTCTATGTATATACATATATATGTATATATATATATACAGACGTATATACGTACGTTCGATAACCTGATTTTGAATTAACAGGCTTTGGATGAACATGATTTGCTTCTCGCATCTCCGAGGTGTGCTTTTTTTCCTTTCGTTTTATTTTATACTGCTATGTCAATCAAATCATTTTAAAACCATTCGAATTATTGTTCGAGTCGTTTATTAAATATTTTTACGCGACAGCTATTAGCAATTATTGTCTATATATATATATGTGTGTGTGTATGTATACATATATGCATAAATTGTTGTAAAATTATTTAAGAAAAGGGAGAAAGAGCGCGGGTTGAAAGCAGAGATCGACAAGTATTTGTCCCCATTTATGTAGAAATATTTTTTCTTTAAATTTGTGTAAAACGATATTTAAAAGTAAAAAAAAACGATATGGAAGTGAACGCTACATGATGAGTAAGATGACAGTATTTTTTTAATGTATACGCCGAAAACTTTTATCGAATACTCGGTATTTGAGGAATACTTTTTCGACTACTTTCCAATTTTATTACATTTAAAATTTCCAATCTTATAACGTTTTCAATGACTTTTCTAATAAATTTAAAAACTTATATTAATTTTTAAAGTAACCAAATATAAAATTATTATTAATTTAAAATTGATATAATTGAAAAATAATCTATGAATGTACTCGACGAATATTTTTTTGAGTACTTTTAAAGAATGCTTTTATCTTGGGATCGATCATTCACTTGTATATCGCTTTTTTAATTTTAAGAGAACAAGCTAGGGTTAAAATTGTAAAAGAACCATTCAATATTGACCATTAATAATTTTTTTATAACAATTCAAAACATTTCTTAATTTTTCAAACATACTTATTATATTATTATTATTAATTTTTATTTAAAATTTTTTGGCCAATTTATATGTAACATAACTATTTTAATTAATTATGAGACTCTGAACTCTAATTTTTTTTATAATGGACTTACCACAGGATATCTCAGGAACCACTTCATCTAGTAGGCTGAAATTTTAATAGTTACTTTTAAATATGATTATAATCCACCTAAATCAAACAGAATTTGAATAGAAGTCTAAACGTTTATTTCAAAAAATTATTTTTACACAAGTTCTCATTTTTTTTATATAATTTGGTAAGTATAATTTTTTATTGCAATGTTAACACAGTCTATTTAATCCAAAGGAATAAAAAGTTACTGTTAAAATTTCAGCCTATCCGATGAAGTGGTTCCTGAGATATCCTGCGGTGAGTTCTTTATAAAAAAAATAAAAGTTCAGAATCCCATAATTAATTAGAATTGTTATGTTACATATAAATTGGCCAAAAAATTTTAAATAAAAATTAATATTAATATAATAAGTATGTTTAAACAATTAAGAAATGTTTTGAATTGTTATAAAAAAAAATTATTAATTGTCAATAATGAATAGCATTTTTCCAATTTTAATACTGGCGGGTCCGCTTAAACGTTTTACACAAAATTTAAAAAATGTACACTCATACAAAAAATGAGATCGCGGATACTTGTCGATCTCCGGTTAGATGGTATACATTGTAAATTGTACGAACATAAGACTAAACGTATCATTTTAGAGAGAATAAAATATACTGGTTAGGAAACAATTACGATAATTCGCTATATCCGTTTGGATTTTTATAAAGCGAGCGCGAAAAATGAGATGGCGTACGCTATCCTCGGAATATAATAGAAGGCAAATATAATATACCGACGAGATGTATAGTAAAGTATAACATCCGACACTCGTACTCGACACATAGACGTAACTAAAATTTAAATAAATCGAACCGTATGATCTGAAACTCACGCGGTCGAGTACTTACACATCCTCTCGCGGTCCGACAGACGCATCATCCTTCTCTTTCTCTCTCGCTCGTGCTCGTCTATCCCTCGTAGCGGTGCACTTGTGCAATTTCGATGACGTCACTCGAGGGGGTGAGAGGGCGATTACCGAGGCGCAAGTCGTGCTCTAGAATCGCGCGGTTCAACCGAGTGAAAGAGAGAGAGAGAGAGAGAGAGGAAAGTCGTGTGGTATCGTCCGCGCAAGATCATATGCGTCGGCGCCGATGCATCTCCTCACGCTCGGTGTTAACCAGATTGGGGTATAAGAGATCAATTTCCAGAAAATTACAGTCGGACTGCTACGGATTGCGTGGAATATGGCGCGCGGGCGCTCTTGAAAACGGCTCTCGTTCTTTCGCCGCTGGGAACGCGATGTAGACATCACACGCAAGACCACTCTCTCTCTCTCCCTGCTTATGGGAAAATATCCTTTGCGCTTCCCCGCTCGTACATGATCGCTGCGGATATATATATACATATATTTTGTATGATAATCCGAAAAAGTGTGAAATTTCGAGCAAGATCGTACACGTTACAGACATGCCGTACACTCTCGATCGGTGAATATTCCTTCGTCCTTCTATGCCTCGCGGTGCTGTTGTACTTGTATGAGTGCGATGTTGCACATATACCGTATCTACATGCATATATATACACACCTATATTTCCAATTATAACTGAATTCGCTTCTTAATTTCATTTAATTTCATTAGCCAACGAAATTACATGCCTCGTGAAAAGAGTAACAATAAAGTGTTAAATACCCGTTTTATCACACAATTTCGTGAAAGGTTAATTAGCAAAGGAACCGAATGTTTCCGTTCTCCCCTCTCCCCTCTCCCACCCTCGCCCCTCTCACTCTCTCTCTTAAATTAAATGTATACCGGACCCTTTAATTTTAAGAGGGATATAATTTTTATTTTACCTTCTTTTTCTCTTAATGCACTTTACGTTGTTCTCCGAGTTTATATTTGTTTATTTTCTTGGAAGGAGGATAAATTTTTTTAGTACTCCCGTCAATTGGGCAACGATTATACAATTAATTATTATTTAATACTTCCCGCAGTTATATTCACTTATTTCGTCAATTATTTTTATTTAATTATTTAGAGATTTGTTTAGATGAAATTGGCGTTCTTAAACGAAGAAAAATACCTTCACACTCCTTTGAATGATGGCATTTTAATGTACGGTGCGTTAAATCCTATAAGTAATCTCGAAAAACAAAAAAAAAAAAATAACGATCATCGATATAACTTTTTTTGTAATATTTACAGAAAATAGTTGAATAGAAAATGATTAGTTCTTCTATTCAAATATAAATTTAGAATTTAAATTTTATAAATTTTGTGCCAAACTGTAATGCGTAATCGTCAATCTGCACATTTAAAAAGCATATTAAATAAATTAATAATTGAGGATAACAATCGTAAAGCGCATGTAAAAAATAATAAAAGTAAGAGCAGTTGTATAGATATATACATATAACATGCAGAAATGTATACAAATTGCTGAATGAAAATCGATGGAAAATTGCTTTATCGTTTTAGATTTGCAACGTATAAACCGAAATTGGCGATTATTGATCATCCGCACGTATATATTATAAATCAAATTCAATTTTATCAATTATTTCTCACGAAAAAAAAAAGTTATACATAACCCTCTAATCATTATCCATAACTTTTTATTTCAACAAAAGTGCGAAGGCGGACAAGCCATTAATCTCGCGGATTATTTAATGATTAATTAAATTACCACTATTATATATCTTGATATACACCGTAATATATATTCTTGAAGTAAAAAAAAAAGATAAAGAAAAAGTTTTGATCCACTTTAAAGTGCATTCGGAACAATAGCCCCATAAAACCCGAGCGCATCAACGCACCAAGGTAAGAAAAAAGAGAGGAAGAATAACAAAAAAAAAGTACGACAGAAAATCGCAGGCGCGCGAGCCACCAAAGAAAAACGCCGGTACGTCGAGGCGCATTATTAAAAGGCAATTTACCAATCTCGCGAGAGAAAAGAGCGCGCAAATTTTCAAGAGAGAGAGAGAGGGAGATAGACGGTGAACGAGCGTTCATAGGAGGGTCAGAGAGCCGCGGCTTTGCTCTCTTCGTCCGAGAGAAAGAGAGATATTATCATACAACGCTGGGGGTCAAAGGTTTTAATAATAAACGGGTCCGTTAATTAGACTTCTCTTAGAGAAGAATCGCACGCTTATATACACGCCGTGTGGATGTGGCGATATACACGTGAGCCGTTTATATATATATATATATATATATATATATATTTGCGGTGCCTTGGCCGGTGCAAGCATTTCTTAGCGTGCATCGTCCGGCGATCCCTACCCCCCAAAAAATTACGGTATATTTACACGCTGATATTTTCAACTACGCAATTTACTTTTTTTTTTAAATGTGTGTATATATATGTGAAAAGGAATTATCACGGAAGTATACGGTGCACTCGTATCCATGCGAGGGTAAGATATAATAAGTACATTTTTACTAATATTTCCGATCGATACAACATTTGACGAGTCAAATTGAATAATTAATTAAGTAAATCGAGTTCCAATATCTTATATGCTGCAGTTATTGTAATTTTACCTTGATTACATTACAATTATTTAATAAAGGTATTTATTGAAATTGTATACGCGCGGAAAATTTTCTTGTACAATTGACTGGTAAGATAAAAAATTACAAATCTATAAAACATATAACGATTTCGTTACAAATCGTACGACTTTTCAAGTTAATTTTCGTCGAACAGCTTATTTGTTGCAGGTTCGGCGTTATAATCACGATCATTTTTATTAGAACATTCTCTTCATGGATTGCGAAACAGTAAAATCTATTTATTTTATAATATTATGAATATTGTAAAGTTCATCGTGTGCGTGTTTTTTTAATGGTTACTAACAATTTACAAAGTTAAAAGATATTTACAATAAAAAATGCACAAAGCGTAGAAAATAATTTAATAATCAATTATTCGAAACACACGAGTGTAACTGTTTTGCAATAAAACAAATGTTTTACCGTTTAAAGAAATGAAATTTTCAATTTCACTGATCTATTCTATATACTTTTTACCGATCGGAAACTCTTGGATGTAATAAAATGTTAATTTTTTTCTTTCTTCCTAACGCAAATGATATATTATACATCATTACTTTAGAATAATAATAATAATAAATGATTAAAGATCACGCGAATTTTACTATAGACACGTACGTACGAGCCTGCATTACCTATCGAACTACAATTTTTCCAGACAAATTATGATTCATTTGAATAGAAAGCATTTTACGTTTACAATATATACATATATATCCGTAAGAAAAATTAATTGCCGTTACGGCGGAATATATACGAGAATTGTTTTGATATTTTTACCATCTATTAGTTTATGTAAGTATCTTCATAATTTTAAATTGTCCATTACCAACATATGTTTGATCTATGTTCTTAAAGTGCAATCAAACATTAACGTGTGATGTACATATACACATACAAATATATATATAAGTATATGTATAAGTATAAATACGTTTAGGGGGGAAAAAATGAGGAATAATAATAATAAAATGTATAAGTATATATACGTACAGAGTTTTTATTTTATTAAGAGAGCTCCGATACATCGGAATAATTTCAATAAATGTATATAAGAATGTTAAAATCATCGGCGTGCGAAAATAGTATGAGGATGAGCAAGATACTTCGCATGTTATTTGTTTAATTGAGGATGCTGATTAAAATTTAATGAGATATATATAATTATATAAATTATCGTTAAATATGTAGTTGATTAACTTGTATTAAATTACTAATGAAACCAGTTATTAGGCGATTTAGTAAAGTTCAATTACATGATTTTATACGCGTGTTAGGTGTGCACTCGAACGTCACTCGATGTTTCACTGAATCTTTCACTTTTAATTCAACGACACCGTCTGTACAGAATTGAATTGATGAATTTCGTACTTTTGACTTTTGTCTTATTGCGTTTGTTACTACCCGGAGTATTCTGATAAAAAGAAAAAGAAAATTAAAAATAGTAGAGATACGTTCCAATTTATCAATATATGCATACTTGATTATACCTATAAGCTGCAAACGATTGCATCAATTGCCATTATATGGGGATGGTACGTATACCTAATTGTCACAAACAACAAAGATATATTTGTTTATGGAAAATCCAAAAACAGAGTTACAAGGTTATTGAAGATATATCTATAATATCTGTATTGAATGCACAGGATTTTTCGCGCGTATACCCTATTAAAAGTGTCTTTTATCCATTGACTTGTAAATGTGCAGAACAAAACGTATTATTATTCAATTATCTATAGTGCTTCTGTATTTCAATTTTGGGTAAAATATTACTGATAATGAATATCGTCGACACTCGTATAAAAAAAAGTGATAAAAAAATGAAGTAAAAAGAAAAGGGATAAATGGAAATCGAATAAATATTTATTTGTCGGTATATTACACTGTTTTTAAATGCGTCTACGCAATAGAGAGCTCGCAGACAGGTACGAACACCACGAGGCGTCCGCGGGTGAGCGAAATAAAAAAAAAAGAAAAAGAAGTATCAGGAAAACAAAACGATTAAAGCGGAAATAATTGGTTCGCGAAGGCGCGAACGGTTTATTGCGTATGCGCGTTTACGAGGGAAAAGGGGGAAGGAAAAAAGGAAGGAAGGAAGAGCGAGAGATGGAAAGAGGGAGGGTGGGAGGGAGGGAGGGAGGGAGAGAGAGAAGGCGATCATCTGTGTGTGAAAGCCAAGAGCAATGACTCTTAACGTTCGCCTGTCGTGAGATCTCTCCTCTCTCTATTCATCTCTTTCTCATCTTTGCTTCGTTCTCCCTCTCCATGCCGAGACGCGCGTATGTACGTACGTGGGAGTGTGGGAGCACAACCGACACCGGAGAACGCTCATGAACGAGATGTACGTGTATATGTGTACAGGGAGGAGGGCATCTTAGGACTCTCTCCCTCTCTCCCTCTCTCCCTCTCGCTCTCCCCATGGTGTATGCGTGCGCGATGACCGCCTGCAGCGCGAGAATATGTTCGGCACCGAGTATGGAATTTTCTGGATAGAGGTGGTGTGCTGGCGCGAGGGGGTTGCTCGATCTCGCGGGGAATCCGAGATATTTGGGGCTCTAGCTCGCTCGTTCGTTCGGAGCTTGCTTGCAATGTGCACTCGGGCCTCTTCGACTTGTCTTCCAGAGATTTGTTGCCTCTCTCTCTCTCTCTTTTCTCTTCCTTTATTTCCATTTACTCTTTTTTTCACACAATATTAGCGAATCATCGATCGTAATAACTTTCGTAAGTCAAAATCGTTTAGACTATTCCACATTAGGAAAGTTATCGTTATCCATTCATAAATGGTGACTAGGATCGGTATTTTAAGTATGATACAAAAATTCTACTGCTAGGTACAATTTAAAACGTGAGCTTTTGTCTCGTGCAACATCGCTTTCTCACATTTATCGTTCTCGTGTAATATACTCTAAAAATAAATAAAAAATTAAATCAGCCTTACAGGATGCGTCAATGAATTTAGAACACGATAAACTCCGTGTATATATATTTACTTGGCACATTCTGGATCAGGGATAAAAAAAAAACAAAAAGGTATACGGCCAAGTCGAACTCGACCTAACCCCTGTGGGAATCAAGTGTATAGTCCAACGTGCACTTGAAAAAGGTTGTCGAGTTAAAACTCGTATAAAATTCATTTAATTTTATTAGCAATAGTAGAAAACTCGTAAAAGCGGCTTATCCAACAGATACGGTTAATTGGTGAACTTATATAGGTATAGATATGTACGCGAGCGCATAAGTGTACATATAAGTGTATATAAAGAAAAAAGTAAACATATAAACGAATGGTATAGCAATATAAAAACAAAGGGAATAACAAAAATATCATTAACAAAAGGTGTATAGAGGTAAAAATGTGTATATTTAATATGCTCGCGGGAACGACACATGAAGACTTAGTTTAGCTTTATGTAACTTATTATAAATTTTCCTCTTATAATACCGACGGGAAATAAAAGTTAACGGCATATATGTACACACGGCGGTGAGATATCCTTTACTCGTACGTATATAGACGGCGCATACGCGTATACACATAGACAAGGGCGATAAAATAAAAATGAAATTTATCCTCCTGAGGCGACGCGGTATAAATTCAATAACCAACACTATGATAATTATTAGCGTAAATAACATTAATTGTTAGCGCGGAGTCATTTTCGTCCTCCCTTCTCTCTGGGCATATCTCCGCCGGTCGGTCGATAAGGAACGACAAATAATAATTTCGCGATACGCTCGCGAGAAATCCGCACGATACGCACGAAAATAGCAGGTTCGTTAAACGCGCGCTCGAGAGAGAGAGAGAGAGCTCGGGCTCTCTTACGCAATATATATACGGACGAGCTGCGGCGCGTCAAGCGCCAGCCGCCACAGAGATTTTAATGAACGGACCGGCGCATTCAATTACCAAGCGACCTCTTCGCCATTCTTTTTTTCTCTCTCCCTCTCCCTCTCTCTCTCTCTCGCTCTTTTCCTTCTTTTCCAGTTTATACGACCCTCCTTTTTTCGCGCTCGCGCGCCCGTTGCTATCGGTTCGATCGGATATTCTTCTGCATCTGTACCTGCGCGTTGATGTCGAGGGTATACATTTATATGGAGGGAGGGATAGGAGAGAGATATATAGGTATACGTATATATATATATATATATATATACGTGGGTACACATGCTGCCGGATCGCGTTACAATGATCTCTCGTTTTGACAACGTTTACTTGCCGATTGTAAGACCGGATCAAAATATTGATGGAGGTGAGATCGTTTGGATAGAACGTTTTAAGGGTATATATAAATGTACATGTATATAGGTATATGTATATAGAAAAAGAGAGAAAGACAAAGATTACTCCTTCGAGATTGGGTGAGCTTGTGACCGTGAGATTTTATATGAAAATTCGATATAGGGTTACAATATTAAACAATAATTTTCATTTCTCCCCTCATCGCAATGGAAGTTTATCGGTGTGTGTATATATGTACCGTGCCGTGTGTATATCAATTTTTAATATCACATATTTGATGTAGTGTAGACAATAAATTATAACGCATGTATACTATAATGTTTTACAAGTATCAGTTTCACGTGCCACCCTTGAACGAAATATATATGTATATACGAGAATGTCCATATACGCGTGAAAATATAACGCGCCCGGCGCTTCGTCGTTGAGAAAGGAAGGTTATACGGTTTGCTCTCGAGTCTCGGGGTCTCTAGTCCTATTTTCATTTGAGTATCGTAGAGAAATTTAGTTAAACTCCGGAAAAATTTCATGAAAATGTGTATACAAAAGTAATAAATCTTGCGAGTGAGGCCGCTTGCTCGGGTCTTAGGCGCTGTCAAGTTAGCATACACGTGATTCACGATTTACTTCCTTAGTTTTCAACGTTTACGCTTGTTTATTTATTCAATAGATATTGTCAATTTTTTTGTTTTTTTTTTTTGTTTTTTTTTCGTGAATTTAATAGTCCGATCGTGTACACCACGGCTGAAAGTCTTTGGCGAAAATTTCTAATTATATATTTATAGCCGGCGTGGTTATGAAAAAACAAACAAGATAAAAAATTCGCATAAACGAATTAGCGCTATTTCTTTTTAAACATCGCGTACGAATTATAAATCTCGGGAGGTATAATATCGCGTCACGATAAAATTTTGCAAATCTCTTTTGTTTGCACGTATTTATATTAGGCAATCAAATTACAATTCCAAACAATAAATACTTAAATAATAGCTTACAAAGTGTATTTTACGATCAAAAATTATAATGCAATAATTTTTCGACTCGTAATTCGCGCTTTTGTACATATATATATTTGCATATCGTTCTCGAATGCCTCATATATAACATAATAAAATTGAGAATGAGAGAGAGAGACAGAGAGAGAGAGAGAGAGCGCGCGCGCGAGAGTGAGAACCCGTGCACGGGCGTAAAACTCACGGTTAAAAATAAAATTTAATGAAACGCGCAGACACACACACACACGCACATACACTTACGATTATCATACTAGACTGATTTGTACGTATCGCATTACCAAAGCATAATATTTAATTATATGAAAGAGGGTAGATAAAAAAATTAGTTATCACCCACGACGATGGCATATCTCTTTTTTTCTCTCTCCTTTGGTATACATATATATGGTATATGTATATAGAAAAGAGAGAAAGACAAAGATTACTCCTTCGAGATTGGGTGAGCTTGTGACCGTGAGATTTTATATGAAAATTCGATATAGGGTTACAATATTAAACAATAATTTTCATTTCTCCCCTCATCGCAATGGAAGTTTATCGGTGTGTGTATATATGTACCGTGCCGTGTGTATATCAATTTTTAATATCACATATTTGATGTAGTGTAGACAATAAATTATAACGCATGTATACTATAATGTTTTACAAGTATCAGTTTCACGTGCCACCCTTGAACGAAATATATATGTATATACGAGAATGTCCATATACGCGTGAAAATATAACGCGCCCGGCGCTTCGTCGTTGAGAAAGGAAGGTTATACGGTTTGCTCTCGAGTCTCGGGGTCTCTAGTCCTATTTTCATTTGAGTATCGTAGAGAAATTTAGTTAAACTCCGGAAAAATTTCATGAAAATGTGTATACAAAAGTAATAAATCTTGCGAGTGAGGCCGCTTGCTCGGGTCTTAGGCGCTGTCAAGTTAGCATACACGTGATTCACGATTTACTTCCTTAGTTTTCAACGTTTACGCTTGTTTATTTATTCAATAGATATTGTCAATTTTTTTTGTTTTTTTTTTTTGTTTTTTTTTCGTGAATTTAATAGTCCGATCGTGTACACCACGGCTGAAAGTCTTTGGCGAAAATTTCTAATTATATATTTATAGCCGGCGTGGTTATGAAAAAACAAACAAGATAAAAAATTCGCATAAACGAATTAGCGCTATTTCTTTTTAAACATCGCGTACGAATTATAAATCTCGGGAGGTATAATATCGCGTCACGATAAAATTTTGCAAATCTCTTTTGTTTGCACGTATTTATATTAGGCAATCAAATTACAATTCCAAACAATAAATACTTAAATAATAGCTTACAAAGTGTATTTTACGATCAAAAATTATAATGCAATAATTTTTCGACTCGTAATTCGCGCTTTTGTACATATATATATTTGCATATCGTTCTCGAATGCCTCATATATAACATAATAAAATTGAGAATGAGAGAGAGAGACAGAGAGAGAGAGAGAGAGCGCGCGCGCGAGAGTGAGAACCCGTGCACGGGGCGTAAAACTCACGGTTAAAAATAAAATTTAATGAAACGCGCAGACACACACACACACGCACATACACTTACGATTATCATACTAGACTGATTTGTACGTATCGCATTACCAAAGCATAATATTTAATTATATGAAAGAGGGTAGATAAAAAAATTAGTTATCACCCACGACGATGGCATATCTCTTTTTTTTCTCTCTCCTTTGGTATACATATATATATATATATAGATAAATACACACACGTATAAGAGTCGTGTTGGTAAAAGAGTAAAGGAGAAAAGTGTAGCGTAGTAAAATGGAATTTTGTTTGACGATATATCGTACAAATCATTGACCGGGGGTCCGTGTGAATGCACACAGAACGACTCTTAAAGGAATATTTCCGTTGGCTACCTCAAATATTACCCAGCATTTTCTCGAGTGCTCTGGGTATAGCGCGCGAGTGAAAAGCGGTCCACTCGACGTGAAACGCCCTACATGAATGCTCGAGTAAAATGACGCATACGTGAATATATAATGCGTATATTCGACTGATTTCAGTATACGTATATATACACGCGTATATATCTATAGACACCGAGTTGACCAAGCTTTTAAAATGACGTTGCTTCGTTGAGATAGCTCATTTTCTAACTTGCCTCGAAAATATGTACATATATAAATGCAATTTACTTTTCTATATTATATATATATATATATACACCCATGCGCATCTGTAATTGTTAGAGTATTTAATTATTAGTTGCACACCTGTATAAGGTTTTACTTTTTTATTTTGTTAACGAGAGTTGGGAAATAATTATGGTTGCGCAATTTCATTACGGGATTGATTGTATACGTACACCGATTCGCTTTTTGATTCGACGAGAAAGAACGTATACGTATACACCACGTATAGAATTCGTCGATTTCGCATAATTATTAATTTGCACTGAAATAAACGACTATAATCACAAGGTTCAAATGTTTTCATTATGTCCGTACGTCTTCTTGTTCAATATATTTTCGCTTTCGTATCATCTATGTATATACAATTAATAAGATAATTATGTTTGAATAATAACTAGCGAAACCAATGCGCGTTCGCGTGAATTATTGCACGCAATTAATTATGTCGCGATAATTAAATCGATGCCGATAAGATACTATTTTAAGGAAATAACGATCTAAAGCGAATGGTGATAATAACGTAAAATCACCCGTATCACCGTCAATGCAACGTGTATAATCTACGCAGAAAAAGTAATGACCGTATTGCAGTGTATCAGGATATTTTATTAAGCTATATATTCCGTAACGTATATCGAATATTAGTTTTGTCACACGCGCTTAAAGATCACATAAATTATTAATATTACCATCGAAAGTTACATAAAAGTTGTATAAACTGCATTTCAAATTAATGAACTTACGCGCGCGCGCGCTCTTTCGCTGGACTTGATTACTTAATCAACACACCGCGCGAATATTATTTGCGAATATTCAAAACAGATCGTACTATTTTCAATCGTATATCGATATACAAGCACCGTGGTAAATAATATCCAGAAGCATAAAATAAAATATATTGCAACTCGATTATTTGCGGAAGATAGTTTGTTCAAACATTTTTCTTCCTTTTTCTTTTCATACACACTTCGTTTAGCCGCGCCAACGAGTTTAACAAATCGCCACCGATTTATTCTATAGCGTTGAAATTGTTCACCGGTAAGTGTATATATTTATATATATATATATAAAATAAATATGTCATCGCGTGTAAATTGATGGACCCGAACTATAGCGGTGTTCTCTTAATTAATAACTTAATAAAAGTGAAATATCAAAGGTACACGCGATATAACTCGATCTCGTATCAATTAGTAATAATCCAACTGGTTGTACCGAAAAAAAAGTCAATTACCAGTCTGTGGGTTGTAATAAATGTAGTACTAAAAATAGAAGAGCAACACCACGTAATACGTAGAAATACACGGATAGAATGAAGTAAGAGAGAGAGAGAGAAAAAGGAAGCGTATGGGAGGATCGCATTCGATGGATAGCTCGGTCAGAAGATCTCGCGTACACCTCGTCTGTTTGACGTAGATTTCTCTAACAATTATTTGGGACGAGACGGCCTGGAGGCGTCTGTGCTGTTAACAATCGGAATTTTTTTTTTCGAGTCTTGTACACGCTCGACCGCACGAAAATCGGACATTCTTTTCTGATTTCATGCGCCGCGAGAACTGAACTTGATGTACAGGTGAATAGACCTTTTTTCCCCTCGTTGTGTACTTGACTCTCGAGAGATCTACTTGATCTTCGTTAGGATTGATGAAATTCACGGCGATGATGTTTACGATTTTTTTTTTACTTGCAGGATATATAGGTAAGAGTTCAAGTATGACCTTCTTTTGTGCGATGATCAACTCAAATATATACACACTGGTACGGTGTTTGCGGTATTAAGTTTTTTTTTTCTTCTTTTTTTTGAGTTTAATTGTTCTTTGGTGCGACCAGGTATGCAACGTTTACTTATCCTTATCATCTTAAGTGTAATATTAGGTGTATTTTTGTGAATGATCGTGCAGATTCTTTTTTCGATTTTAGACGAAATTTAGAAGATGTTGCATTTAGAAAATTACAGTGTTACTGAGTAATCGAGAAACAATGTTGATAAATTATAAACATCACTCAAATCAATAAATCGCTCGGTAATACATATATATACACTCAAAAAAATGTATTCTTGTGATTAGAAGATTATCGTATCAAATACGGTTAAAAAGGAATTCTTCTATAACCCAGAAAATTCGATTACTATTTAATAGAATAGTGAGATCTTGATTTTAATGGAATTTACTTGGTAATAGAAGAATCGTCTAATATCAAATGAATTTCCTTTTGAACCATATTTGATACAACAATCTTCTAATCACAAGAACAGATTTTTATGAGTGTACTTATACATGTATGAAAAATATATTTATCGATCTTTTCGTACTAAAACTTAATTTTAAACTAAAGAAAAGAAAGTGCCTATATAATTTTTGGAAAGGCTAAAAAGCTGCACTAAGAAATTCCACCAAATTTAGTTGACGAATAGTAAACAGAGAGCCTCCTTTAATTTAAAATTAAGTTTCAGTTCGGAATGACCGATAAATAAAGCATGTACTAAATGTTCCTACGAAAAAATAGTAATTTTTATAATTCGTCAAGTTCAATATCGCTAAGAGTATAATATTATTAAATATTCACACAAACACCTATCAGTTTCCGAAATATTGCATTATACAATTCACTAAAACTGTTCACATTGTTAAAGATTGTCACAGAATGCTCTGGTACGAATGTCTGTAGTCTCTTTAGCCTAACAACGTAACGCAAGACGTTGAACAAACTAAATTTGTCTATGTAACCATGATCGTCGAATCTACACGGAAACGTTAATATACAGTCACGAAATGTTACTTTAGGATCAACCGATGTTACGAAGTGAGTCGCGTTGTCACAAAAGAACTGAAAAACAGTCAAAATTCTTTAGACCCTCAATGTTATTCTTAGGTTATCATCGGTTATTATTAGCATTGAAACTTAGGCGATACACGAAAATGTTTAGTTGTAATTCATTGAGAATAATATTTTACATTCACGCACACACGCACACACACACACACACGCGCGCATGCACAGACACTGCGAGGCATACACGGGCGTACGGAGATGTATACATATACACTTCATCAAACATCAAACCCAAGTCTAACAGTTACAATATTACCAGGGTGGTCTGACTATGACTCATAAACTTTTCGACTTTTATTTTCATGTTTTACGTACTTATATATGCATATATATCTATATATGTATACATAGATATAGATATATAAATATATACGTATATATATATATATATATAACATGAAAGGAATTATTTTAAATTATTTACCGCATCGCAACTACCTATGGATAATAAATACATGCGTATTATAATTGAAATACGCATTCGAAGCGCGCATTGTAAATTAATGATAAACAAGTTTCCAACGCTCATCAGCGCTCACGTTATATTTTATTTATACATATAGATAAGTACGTAAAACAATACACGCAGATGTATATATATATACGTACACGTGCATACAGTCGTTCGTTAAACTGTTTTAACCTGTTGACGCGTAAGGTTGAAATTTATTATTATTAATATACTCAGAAAGCAGTTGGTTTATAATAAATTATGCAACTAACGCGTATACGTATATATACCTATATAAAACGTAAGAGAAGAAAAAGAATCGTATGGATGTATATATGTATATTATAAATGAAAAACTATTGAAAGGATATTATAAGAAGCTACCAGTTTTAAGCGCGTATTGTAAAGCCATGTGCAATTTTCCCGTCAACCTTCATAAACGGTTCATAACAAACAATATAAATAACCTTTTAAGAACTTGCAGTAGCGTCGTAAATGTTAATCATTGATAAATTTACACGCCAAGCAAATCGATATAAAATAACCATCGCGATATAATCCTTGCAATAAACTAGATTCAACATTATTTATAACATAATTAACTATCCGTTGTGAAGTTATAACCATTGGATTATCTGTGTAAATACATATATATATATAAACATGTACGCGTATATGTATACACACTACACACACACACACACAGAAACATTTACATACATATACCATATATATCGTTAGGCAACTGTCAATCCACCTGGCGAAATCGTCATATTTTAACCGCGTCGATCGACAGAAAGAAAAAAAAAAGAGGAATCTCACAGTGACGGATGAATCTTCGATCGCGATCGACTCGTGTATATATATAGCTATATGGCAATGTGTACCAAAGAGATAAATGGAGAGTGTATAGAAATGTCGGTGTGTGGGTTTTGCGATGTGCTACACATGTTCAATCGTATAGAACGGGGTAAAAATATCCTCCTTTTTCCCCGGATAAGGTAAGTATATCTTTTAGCGGGAATACCCCGGTGCGACCGACAAATAATTTCTAAATTGCCATTATAGTTTATCGCGCGCGGGTTTAAACCGGCGGTGATGCGGTGGTGGAGGGAAAGGAAGGAGAAAGAGGAGGAGGAGGAGGAGAGAAAAAGGGAGGAGTGTTGCAGAGCGAACGAAGGCCCCGAACTCGAACGGAGACAGGGTTGTAACTTATGCTTCCCAATGTCATATATTATCCGCTCACCTGCGCGCGAGCTCGCCTATCGGCCCGCGCGCGCGTATACGCGCGAATATCAACGTGACAGCCATGACAGTTGCAAAGCTGTTTATTAAGTGACTATTAAGAAAAAGAGATTCTCGGGACTCTCTTTGGTCATTCCTCCCTCTCTCCCTTTCTCTCTCTCTCACGCATCTTCGTGTGATTACGTTACTTTCGGACCCATTGTAATATCGGCGAGAAAGAGAGAGGGTGAGAGGGAGAGAGAGGGGGAGTCGGAACCTAATTTAAAACACGCTAAAAACGACCGAGCATTATCTTTGAACTCTGTACTGCTGCTCGACATAATTTATAATGGATCATTTTTTGGTATGCCACACACGTATATATGTATATACAAACCCACACTAACGAAAATTGGCTTGTCCCATTTGGTTAATTTACTTGGATATTTTAAACGCGTGGACATTATGTTCACTTGACAATTATTTCCTTGTTATTGATTTTTACGCGTCCTATGTGTGTACGCCTGTGAGCACGTATGTGTGTCTACACATATACACGTATCCACGTATATTGCTGGTTATTTATTACTTCATAAGTGCGTATAGCTATGCAAGTTATTTTTTAATAATTTTAATTACCGTAAACGCATACGTATACATACATCGCGATAATTGTCTTTCGCACTCGTGTCCGTGTGTTATTGTATGTTTGCGATGCGCGGTTGTATCTATGTATATGCCCGCGTACACATGCATTTCGAATATTTGAATTTTCTCACCGGCGAGTTTTTCGCGGGCAGTGGCGTCAAGACCGATTTACTGTGTGAAATTGTTCGGGGTTACAAAAAAATCAAATAAACGTGAAAGTCATGCTAATCTGCAGTATAAACGGTACAATAATCTTCCTAATAATGCGAGCCGTAAAACTATACGTGAATCACGGGTAATTTATATACATATATACATACACCCTCTCGAAGGCAACTGTAAACTTTGCGTATGTATATACGTATATATATATATATAGGCTTAAAAAACTCGGAAGTGGTAATTAATCTGGGAAACGTTATCGAGATTACATCAAATATATTGAACTTGATTTTCGGTATATTCTATTAATTTTTATATTTTTACGTAACTATTGCACGCAAAACACTGTTGTTGTAACTCTCGAGAGTTTATATACATCTATAGTTCGAGAGGTATATCAAATGTGTTGAGGTAAAAAAATCGATTACTGATTTATCTACATATAAATTGTTTACCACGGTTGATCGAGAACTTCGTACAGTTTTATCGATTGTGAATACTCAAGAGATAATAAAAAAAAATATAAAAACGTCCAAAATTTGGGGCAAAATTATAAGCTAATTACGACATCTATCTCGCACCCAAGAATTGATACAATTTTTTTATCTAGTTCGAACTGACGAGCGTCATAGGAATTAAGATACATAATAATAAAGAAATGAACGCGATTTGTACCTGTACGTTCTAAATCTATAATATAAAATAATGAAGGTAGAGGGGTATATATTAATTGATATAGGTGTAATAGTTGGAACCCGTAAGGTCAAATTCAAACAAAAGGTATATATTCCCGTTGAATGCAAACATTATGTCAGGTCGTTATTGCGCGTATTCGTCTTAACGTCATTAACTTAAACCGGCCGGGCGCAGAGGAAGCGTTCACGAAGCGCGAGCGAGCGAGCGAGCGAGCGCGCGCGCGCGAACCGTCCAATAAATAAGCTTGCTCGCGCAACGAAAGGAAACTAAAAAAATCCGAGCAGCATAAGCTCTCGCTCGCGGAGCCCAGCGTGATCGAGTGGAAACATTCTCGCAAATTGCGTCAATTCACACGGGCGTTCTAACGTTATACATCCCTCCTCTTCCACCTACCTACATCTCCCTCCCCCTCTCACCCAAATGTGTATACGTGCGTCTATGTGTGCGTATATGTGTGTGTGCGCGTGTGCATATATATTTATATTTATATATATGTAGCTATTAAATAATCAAATTATCGGTGCCGCAGTTGTTTAATGATTTACGGGAGGTCGGATTGACAAATAGATTGTCCGCGTTTAACCGAATATATATTCCCTCGGGCATCGAGGAAAAAAAGAAAGAGCGGGAGAGAGGGAGAGAAAGAGAGAGAGAGAATAGTTGTGTATATCTCGCACTTATATACCGATGTACTTTAAACTCAGGTAGGACGTCATAATTCTTTCGCGAGTAACAAGAAAAAAAAAGGAGTCTTATACCGTGTATACGTATTTGTTTGGAAAGATAAAGAGGGAGAGAGAGAGAGAGTGGGAGAGTGGGAGAGAGGAGAAGAGGTGTATCGAGATCATCGGGCGTCGACGTTCAAGTTAGAATTTAAGTCCCCCGCATATCGTCTCGCAGCAGCCGCAGCGTGTAGCCCGATGTTTATCAAATATTGTAAAAGGAAGGCCCCTGGGCACACCGTGTCCGGATACACCGGCACACAGGTTCAAGGTTCAAGTCCCACCTCCGATCCGCGACATTCCCTCTTTTTTTTATTCCTCATCCTCATCCTCATCCTCCTTCCCTTCGTAGCCTTTTCTTCTCTCTTCCTCCTTCTCATACGTTTTTTCATCCTTTTTCACCTCAAGGGGGAGATACCGAAAGAGAGAGAGAGACCGAGAGTCAACGGCCTTGTGTGTCGCTCCCCGACGCACGTATATATACATACACCGGTTCTCGTTAGATCAGCTCGAGTCAAAGCCTCTCCTCTTTCTCTCTCGCGGTGCGAGAAAGGGCAAGAGGATGGGTGACCACCCGGGAGCCACCTTGTGCGTCGTATAACGCCCCGATAGAACTTTACCTTTTCTTCCCTCTCTCTCTCTCTTCTTTTATATACGTGTACGTGTGTATGGAGGCCAGTTCTTTAATTGACGCCTCGGCTTAACTAGACCGATATACACGATCATCCTCAAAGATAACGAAAATTGGTGTTCGCCGTCTACTCCCTTGAACCTCGCGACAATCCACCCGTTTATTACCGATTATCGAATTCTCCTCGGTTTTGTATAATCTCAGATCGACCCCCTTTTATTAACATTATTATTGTTATTATTATTATTATTATTATTATTAATCCTCCATATTCTTGCGAAGGTTAAATTAACCCGCGAACCTTCGCGTAATTGAAAGAGGTTTAGTGAAAAAAATTTAATTGAAAAATTTACGCCCCTTGGAGATTTGACGAGATTACGCGCCGCGAGAACGGAATCGCGCATTTCTTCGATTGCCGGATTACATATTAAAATTGATCAAGAAAACTTAGGTTACATTTACTTTATATATATATACAATTTATTATTTTAAATTATGTACGAAAAATTTTTTTGTGACATAATATCAGTTTTTTCGATGTGATTTTTCTTATCGTTATTGCGGAAAATTGTTTGATAACGAAAATAGCAATTTTAATAGTAGTTATATATTTAAAAAAGTATTTGGTGTAATGTGATAAATAGTAAATGTAACCTAATGCATGTACTGAGTAAATCAACCGAGGCACATATATTAATTGCGGACAAGTCAATTATTTCATCACGCGAACGCACAAAGTAATGATCTTACAACTGTTTCGGTTTAGATCGTGCGCGTATACGCTTCCCTCTATTCATACGCGGGTATAGCCGTACAGTACTTTTGTCGCATTATGTGCTTTAATAAATGAATATAATACACCATGTTGGAAAACCTTGGTCAACAAATAATTTTTCTTCGTCAAATTTATTGCAAAGAGGCCATTCTGGCATTTACAAACAAAGACAACATCTTTACCTCTTATTATTATTATTATTATTATTTTCTTTTTTTTCCATTTCATCTTGGCAATACTACTAGTGTAGTATTTTTTCACACCTGTGGTGTTCGCGAGCGAACGAGCGAGAGCGAGAGAGAGAGAGAGAGCGAGTTAATTCAAAATTATAAATGATGCAGCAGTTTGCTATTTAGCTTGAGTACAAATAGCACATCCACGTATATGATTTATGGTTTATATACTTGTTTCAACCTGTTCCTTTTCTCGCCGTACAAGGTATTTATTTTTATCGCGACTACTTTACTCTTTATACACGGTGTTCACTATCTTGCAAAAAAAAAATCGAACCTTTATCAATTCAATCGGAATCGATACGTAGATTTTAACCCTTTAACACCTATGAGACGGTAGTGCGATTATATGCGTCACGCATAGTTACAGAAAGAAAACTAAATTTTGATATCGTCGATGTGAATGTTAAAACGCTTCGCACGCGGAGAGAAAAGTTTGAGTAAATTTTAGCCACACTTCCTGTAAATTTGACTAAACTTTCAGTGATATGATAACAGACAAAATAACTGATCTTCTTGTCAATTTGTTACTGAACATATTGTCAATCTTTCATGAAATTCTACTAAATTTAATAAAAGTTCAGTAATATTTTGTGTTTAGACAATCTTTTACCATGTTAGTGAAAGTTTAGTCAAATTTACTAAAATTTTTCTCTCTGTACACGAATGTTCGAATAATATTTAAGGGTCTGTCACACTCAATATTGTTATCGACTGCGTTGAATGGAGAGATTAAACGATGAAATAAATTATTTTATTCTAGTAAATTATTAAAAATCCAGACATCATTGCCCTGTAGTGCAGTTAATTTATCTAACACTGATCGAAACTAAAAATATTGATACATTCAAAAATGAAAATTCAAATTTCCTTTCAATACAAAAAATATCAATATTTTTGAAACTTAATACAGTGATATAATCAATACTCAAATAAAGGACATTAATCTCCTGGATTAATTAATCATATTTATTTAATTAAAAATGTTTTTTTTTGTTAATTGATCGGTCAGTACAATTTCAGCATTACATCCTGTTAACGGGGTGTCATAGTCAATGTTTATCCTCAAAACCTTACCGACAAATGCGATGATTGGCAATAAATTTGTAAATAAAACAGTATTTGTAAATAAGTAAGAAAAGAGGTGTCTTTGGTCACATCGATAATTTAACTGTGCTGAATTTGAAATTAAAATATTATTAAAAGGAATCGATGTCGAGGGTCAGTTTTTTAAATAAATAAACACTATTTATTTAAATTTTGTTGTACAACGTTTCGTCTGCGTGGTTTGCAGACTTCTTCAGGCACTATAAATTTATTGAGCACAAAATAACAATTTTAATAATTACAAATTAACGGACGAAATATTGAATAAATTAACGGAAGAAAATATTACCATTGATACACTGAAACGAAGATGTAATAAGCCCAGAAAGGCGTCGTCGAATAACAAGTCGAGTCTTTGCCTTATTTTATTAAATTATTAAATTTGTGATTAATTAATGGAATTGTATTAATGTTAAATTTTTTTAACATGTTTGAACATTTATTAAAAAACTCTTGATTATAAGGTAATGATATAGTGCAAATTGGAAGCTGTTTTCTTGTTTCGCTTGTGCCTGTGAATTTAATTTTACGTAGTCTGTTTTTAATTACCAAATTCGTGAAATTATCGGGATAGTTATTCGTTTTTAATAAGTTTCTAACAATCATTACATTTTGTTTGTGAAATTGTTGGCAAAGACTCGACTGAAAAATGGGATATGACAGGCACAGGGGTAGTATACAAATTTAATTGTAAAAAATGCCCGGCAACTTACAGCGGAGAAACTAAACGCTGCCTAAAAAACAGAAATAAAGAACACCAGAAAAATAAAAATGCAGAAGCTGTTGTTACTACACATATTGTTAAAAATGCGGATCATGAGTTGATTGGAACAATGTAAAAATATTAGATAGAGAGTAATCTTACAAAAAACGAATTATTTCAGAAATGTTACACATTAATTATTATAATTCGACTATCAATAGAAAAGAAGACGTACAATATTTAAACCGACAATATAAAAGTATTATGATGTGATTTAAAGAGACTATTTGTATCCGAGTATTTCTAAGAAATTGACTTTTAATTTGTAAACATACATACACATATACCCGCAGACACTTGTTTTGTTTTGTATAAATTCGCTCGATTTCGCATACTCTTGTTATTCGACGACGCCTTTCTGGGCTTATTACATCTACGTTTCAGTGTATCAATGGTAATATTTTCTTCCGTTAATTTATTCAATATTTCGCCGTTAATTTTTAATTATTAAAATTGTTATTTTGTGCTCAATAAATTTATAGTACCTGAAGAGGTCTGCAAACCACGCAGACGAAACGTTGTACAACTAAATTTAAATAAATAGTGTTTATTTATTTAAAAAAACTGACCCTCGACATCGATTCCTTTTAATAATTAACAATGGAGGGTGAAATCAACAAGTGAAATTAAAATATTATTGCATTTTCAAGAAAATTATTACTAAAAATGTGAATTTAGCATCAATGAGGTGGACAGACTTGATATTTGTTGGTAAGGCACTTCTCAAAAACTTCTCAGTGATATTTTAGCCTGAAATTCACAGTCAGATTATGCAAGGCGCCTCGTCGTTTATTTTTCCATACACAATTTTATTTTTTTCTTAATAAATCAATAAAAATTGAGTATGGAACGTCCTTGCACTGTGCAACAAATCATAACTCAAACTAATAATTGAATAATAAAATAAAATTCTTAAAACAATACCATCAACTATCACACGCATTTTCGTACTCTCCGAATAACTTTCCAATATAAGATATAGAAACAGCATTAATAAAAAAAAGTACGCTTGCATGCACCAACTCTATGACAAACTCCAAACTATGTGTACACGTGTGTATATATATATATATATATATATATATATATAAAATATAAATATACAGAAAGATATAGAAAATGTTTAATTAAAGAACGATATTAAACCGTAATTTAAGTGCAAAAACAACGAAGCGTAATAAGCCAGTATGGGGAAATTATATTTTACGAGGCGACGTAAAAACATAAGGTAAGATTTTTCCAAGTATACCCGTTAGAGTGATTTTCCAAAACAAGTGTCCCGAGAGCGCGTGAATTACGTTTTGCGGGGTGTGCGAGGAGACAGAGCCCGCGAGATACGGTTGAGAAAAGGTAACGTCGTTTCGTGCAATCACACCGCACGTAGTCTGTCACCAATCATTGCATATATGGCAGAGAACGAGAGAGAAAGATGGAGCCTTTCTTTCTGCATCCTCAGTCGAGGTATGATTTGCAGTAATAAGAGCAATTTTCATCGACATTTTCTTGTATTATCTTTTTCCTCGACGCGCGGACAAGCAAAATCATCCTCTCCGCTCCCTATATATATACATTATATATATATACGTATACACCTTCTCTGTACGGTATTTCGACGATTCAGCTTGGGAAGGCATCAACGGATTTGCTCATCTCGTCAAACTCCCTCTGATATATTTGTCTTCTTGTGTTTTTCTATTTACAACAGAAATTTGTATTATTCGTATAGTTTTTTTTTCCTTTTCTTTTTTTAATTTAATCAAAAAACTTGCGTAATGTAAATTTTAGTCGGCCTTTCAGTGTATACTCAATTTAAAGAATTGTTGTATATTCGACGAGGAAATTAAAAACACAATTTTTGGATGACAGTATTTTGCTTGCGCATCGCTTCGAAGATAAAATAAAATTTTTTGACAATATTCGATTTCAAAGTATAAGTATACGAAATCAAAGTAAATTGAATTGCAAGATTTGAAATCATCAATTTAATTTACATTCCGATTCACTGTAATGATCGTTATTCACATATTTTCCGGAGTCATACTGATTACTAATCCCGAGTTAGAAATCTATTATTCAACATGGCGGATCAAACTACATGACAGGTGAATACATAATTGCGCAAGTCAAGTTAACGCATTTCAATATATTTTCGTGGTATTTACGTTTATTAAAATGCATAATTTGGATATTTTATTTCTTCGACTCAAATAACCAAATTCAAAGTTTCTATCTCTCCCTGCTGAAATGACATCGAACGTTATGTAGTTTATCTTTACACGTTAAATTGAATTTACGAAGATTTCCAACTCCACCGAAAATTGCGACGAATTCGTTTAACGGATATCATTCGTATACGCATTATACGTATAGAAAAAAAAACGTCAAAGTATTTGTTAAACTCCGTGTTATTGGGTTATATATTCGAAATGTATGCACAGGCGAGGGCTGGTCGCGTGTTAACGTTATCGGTATCAATATTACCATCAATTAAAGAGGTAAACGTATAGTTATATATCCCACTTGTAAATCGACATTGGAAAAATAGTTTTCGTGAAAGCAGAGTTTAACGCTATCATATAGTTATAAACCCATTACCAGTCGATTAATCCTCTCTTCGGTACACCTGACACGTATATATCGAAGACGCGCGAAATTTAAAAATTCTCTACACATTAATACGTATACATACGTGCACACATACACGCGTACTTGTACACACAAATTTGTATATATATATGTATATATATGTATGTATGTAAGCCAGGTTTAAAATATACGGCAGAGAGGGTTGAGTCTCAACGAGAAAGGGGACATAAATATAAAAGGTGAGAATCGTCAATCGTTACGACGACGACAGGTTTAAAAATTCTTATACGTAAAAGTGTGACCCGTGTGTACGTGCATTTCGCAATATTTGTATCTGTGTGCGTATGTATGTGTGTGTGTGTGTGTGTGTAGAGAGATATAAGCGACACTTGGCACCGCATATATAGACACATTAATGAAACGACAATACGAAAGCTGTACTCTAGAGGAATATTACGCCTCTCGAGTGAGCGCTATTACGAACGCGTGATCATTAACAATTATTTCTCGTTACGCGTACCTGTGTGTACCCGTGTATATACGTGTGAATTAGAAGATGGAGAGAGACGCGCCGCATTATACGCGGAGTGATCGGAAAAGTGGTAATGCTCGATCAAGTGGAATATATCGAAGGATGAGGTATCAACAATGGTAAACAAAGTTAATTTCGAATAACAAGAGTCATTGAAAATTGTTCTTACGTGCGTTATTGGAACATAATATATATATAGTTTCGCTTGATTTCTTAATAGTATCGGTGTATATGAGTTATGTAAATCTAACTGAAGTGATATATTCTTTTACACGTATATGGTTCATTATTTCTTTTTCTTTTATACTTTTTCATCGAAACGCTTATTGTTAAGGAAGCTAAATTTAGGTTTTTAAATTATAAAAATATATATGATGTTTCGTTGACGATTTCACGTTCATAGAAAGTTTTACCTGTTTAACGAATTTTCGATCATCAGGAACGGGTTTTTTAAGAACCAAACGCATATGCTCTTCAATTGCGTCGATGATGGTAAGGTCTATCCTTAATAAACATATATCTTATCGATTTATATATGCAAACCAAGGGAACCTATATACAAAATTGTCGAACACCTTAACTAGTCAATCATTTATTCTTGATAATGCACTTAAAATTACTAACTTTTAGTTTAATTTATAACCAAGTAACTTAATTTAAAAGATAATTGTGAAATGTATTATATTCTTAATTACTTGTTCATACCTTTTCAATTTTACATATATATATATATACAAAAAGAATTCAAATAACGTTTCGGATACAAAAGTATCGTGAAAATTCTTAGGGAAAAATTGCTATCCTTCAAGATAAAAATTTGAATAGCGATTCTTACAATTTTTATTAAAATTCTAAACAATTCTTACGTAATCACGACGCACTTTACCCTGAACATTATTTGAGTAATTTTTATTATTTTTTTATTCTCTCTTCGTGTATTCATCGTATTATTGCTACAACTCCACGGAGCGTACATATATAAAATGTATGAATGAATCGCAAACAGGTGTAAATATTTTTAAAACTGTCTTAAAAGCATATAATGCGCATTACCTAACTCAACGAGGAGCATTATGGAGCACCGCATACATTTTCATTCGAGTGCGCATGAATATGCACAAAATTTTAACACCTACATAAGAGTCGCGGGGTTTTCCTATATAGTCGATATTGGGTACGGGTACACGTTTGCTCACACTCTTCGCGATATGCGAATTTTCAAATGATTGATTTCGTGTATATAAACTCGAGACTCGCGCGAGAGCCGCGGAATCGTAAACAAGAATCGTAACGCTCATTTAAATTTTTGTAATTTCCAACTATATTCGAGGGAGAGAGGGCGAGAGAGAGTGGGGTTGGGGGAGGGAGATAGGAAAAAAATAAGAAGAATAAGTATAAGATGGTAGAAATATCATAGGTCGAAAATAAATCACAAGTCACGAACGAAACGTGTACAATTTTATTTGTCTCTCATCTTCTGCATTTTAATTACGTTAAATACACACACACACACACACACACACACACAAACACATATGTGACGCAATAAAAAAATGAGATATACGGTCGATGAGAAAAACCGAAAGGTGAGCGCATTTAAAGGCGTATATATGTATAAGCTTATATACAGGTGAGAGAAAAGATTAACACACACACATACACAGAGAGAAACATAGAGACATGCACGTATGAAAGAGAGGAGTTAGAACCGATTCCGCGCGTGTATTCGTTGTTTCGTAAACGACGATAGTATGTCGCAAAGGTCGAGTATCAATAACTCATCCACAAACAACATCTACCCGTCTAGCTCATTAAGAAGTAACAGAACGAGTCATTATTGCCACGTCATTTGATTCGAGACGCGCGGCAGTAATTCAGCTTCGTCAAGCTTTCGAGCTGTGTGGAGGCAAAAAGGAGCATCCACAAGAAGGGAGGGAGATTCGAAAAGAAAATAAAATATATATATGTATCCGAGGAAATATATATATATATCTATATACACCTATATCCATAGAGCTTTTATATGTATATATATATATATATATACCATATAAAAGAAAGATGTAGGGTAAACCGGACGAGCGACTGGGCTATGTGTGTGATAAAATGTGTGTATAATACAAATATATCGTTAATAAGTAATGTTGTTAGTTTAGCGAGACCGCGTTGAATTTATATTAAGACTTTGACGCGGCGGTACTTGATTAAGACCGATTTGTTATGCGCCGACGGCTCGGTGAGCGCGAAATGATTGTTCCCGAGGTTTTGAAACGCGCTTAATTGAACTCCAACTTGTATGAAGATGTGTGCACGTATACACGTGTCTGTGCACACGTACACATACGCACGCGCATACACGTATACACAGAAATTTCTATACGTACATTCATGCACTACCGATTGTTTATCGTATTGATTTTGTAAATTAATCGACGCATTGATTCCTTCTTTATTTCCGTATACACTGGGTTATAACTATTCGAGTTTGAAAGAAAATACCTATCACTATGAGAGAAGTGAACATTTGCGACAAATAAATATTTCTTAACTATTAATAATCACTACGTATTTTTCGTATATAGACAAGACAGTTTTAACTTATGGGAGCTATAGGTGATACGCGTCATTAATATATAGTTAACAAGTATTCGTTGGATTCGAATATTCACTTCTCTCAGGGTGTTGTTGCAACTTGGTGATGCTTTCAATTATGTTAAATTAAAATTAAAAATATTAATGTTTTACATTTGAATAATAGGATTTTGATTAAATGTTATTGTTCATTTGTAAATTGAACGAAAGGTACGTATGACCGAATTATCAAAGAGCGAAGTCAGGGAACGAGCAGACGCGTTTAAAATACAAGGAGAGTGTCATATAAGCTTTATTCGGTATGATGGTTGATACCCCTTAAAGAGGTGGCATACCCGGTGGGTTACCGACCGAGCAAAAAATATAATATAATATACAATTTTATGGAAAACCCGAATACAGGACTGTACTAAATAATTAAATATTAAGTCATTCTACAAAGTTACAGGTTAATACAACAAAGACACCCTAAAAGATTTCTGCACCGAAAATGTATAATTTTCCATGATTTTTATAACCTCATGTAAATCACAAAGTTTTGATCCAATCAATCGCTCAGTAAATAATCTACTAAATAATTAAGCCTATTTATCAATTTATTAAACTACTGTGCACTCACTTGTCACTAGTGAGATACTGACTCAGGTTAAGGAGATGTGTACCCAAATTACAGGGATCTACTTTTAAGCACTCAAAAAATTTCTGCAATTATCGTACTAAAAATTTGAAAATATTCATATTTGACACTTGAGTAATATAGAAGAAGCTGACAGAGAGATTTTTTTTGATAATTATTTTAAATTAACTAGAGAGTTTTTGGAAAAAGTCAACTCATTGTTAATTAAAAAATAAATATGAATTCCAATTCGTTTAGTCTCACATCACCTTAATGATAAATCAAAGTCCAAAAATGAAAGAACGTATAAGTAGTGTTCTATGTGGAATGAAGAATTCCATAAATTATTCGAGTAATAATTATAAGTATTATACATAATAATGATACTGGTCTTGTACCCTCCATTTTTAATTTAAAATTTACAATAATAATTTATAACTTGTTTAAGACACTGTTTTATCTGTAAAATTAATTAAAATTCAAAATCTCAATTAAAACTTTAATTTATTGTAATACAGAATATGTTAATATACACATAAATTAAGATATTATTGACAACATAGAATCATCAGAATTCTTGGTTCAGCGAAGAACTCAACATGCATTCGTACTTACTTACCGTAAGGTTTATGTTTTATTTCTGTGTTATGTCTATGAATTTTCATAGTATTGGCCTGAAATTTTGAAGAAAGCTTTTGTAATATAATAATTGTCAGAAAGTAATAAGTGGAACAAAATTATAAAAACACAAATTTAATATTATTCATTAAAAAAATTTTAATTTTTATACAATGTTTTTTTCTAATTTTTGCTAAAATATTGTTTTAAAATAAATTAAGAAATTTTTTATGATTTCTGTTCCACTTATTGTCTGACAATTAATTTACAAAAAATTGCCGTAAAATTTCAGACCTACCTATTTTTCGTCAAAAATAAACCTTACGGTAAGTGAATACAAACACTGATTTTGGATCCTTCGCTGAACCAAATATTCTGATGGTTTCATGTTGTTAATTTTCCAATTCAAATTTCAAAATGTTTACAAAATAATATCTAAATTTTATTACAATAAATTAAATTTTTGATTGAAATATTCAAATTTAATGAAATTTACAGGTGAAACAGTGTTTGGCCTTCTTAAGAGCCCCGTAAGTTTTGTTTCTAAATAAAAAACTTACCTGACGCTCAAGAAATAAATAAATAAATTATCTTTTAAAATTTGTACAATTTATTTACATATTATATTCTAAAAATTGTACAGAAAACTAATTTTCTTCAATTGCTATTGAAATATTTCATACGCCACTATATTTTTACAAATATATATAAAAAGAGATACTATGAGCTATACCAGCGTTTCAACAACCATTATAGTTATAAATTTGCCAAAACATTTTTGCCGTAAAGTTACATTTTAGTATAATGAATGCTTATAATATTAGGAACATTTTCCATCGTTGCAGCCCCATCGATACACCTTTTAGACAATTTTTGTAAACATTGTCGTTTTAATTCAATTTTATTATAACGCGGATGAATATAAAAAGAAAATATTATCTGCTTTATCATGAAGATTTTTCGACATTTACATGACTCGATTGACTAAAATATAAAATCAGATTATCATTGTTCAAGTCGTATTTAAAAAAGCGTAATAGTGTATTTATATCACCTAAATTCAACAATGACGTGTAAAAAATGTAGTTGATAACACAATGACATTTTGACAGATGATCGTTGAAAATGTAATAAAGTTAGAGATTCATTTAAAGGCTTGTATAGCGTTATTTCGTATTATTGAATTGACAGGACTGGTATCTATCTTCTGTTCGCATGTTCTATATCTTACATCTCTACGTAACATTAGAATTTGAGAGCGTTTCTGTTCACTATTCTATCCTTTCTGTCTCATCATTCTCTTCCTTTTTCTCCTTTCTTCTTCCCCTTTCGTTATGAATGACGCGACGTTTTGTATTTTATTTTATCTATTTAACTACTTCGCTATGTGTGTGTCCATGTGCCTATAGATATATAAATATACATGTGTGTGTGTGTGTACAAATATATATTAACATCCATTTTGACTCACATTTCATTTACATATTTTCTGTATTTAAATTCAATTATCTCTTTCTCGTTTATTGTGTCGTTTCCATCTTTTTCTCTTGATTTTGTTTTGTATATTAATATATATAGTTGCGTAATCAAGATAATTTTCTTGTATAGAACAACCGATTGTTACAATTATTTTTGTAAGTGAGTAAGCGCGATGCGTATTCGCAAATATGCTAACAAAATGAGTGACACCATATTTTGTGAGCAAGTGCCACTCGATTATATATATATAAACGTTCCATGTATAGTATACGTGAAAAATCTCCGGGTAACCAAAATCAGGATGGAAATGAAAGAACGTTATACGCGCATTCCGAAACGTTGTCGAAGCCTTTATTTTGAAAGGGATCTGCTTTTGTGTGCTCTGCTCTCGAAACTGACACGGCGTCATAAAATAAAAGCGAAAAGTTAACCGTGAAACGAGAAGGAGGAATTCACACAAAACGAAAGAAAGGTAAAAACAAAAAACAACATAAGCGAGGGGGGGGGGAGGAACAATAAAAAATAAGCGTGAAGAATCAGAACCTTCTTGGAATGTACGGCAAAAGTGGAAATGAATCGAATAACTATGGCGATATAATTGCATTGTATAAACATCCCTATTGGCAGTGATATAAAAAGTGAAACGACCGCGTTAATTTTATTAATCTCTCCCTCCTCGCAATAACGATTTAGAACTCATAAAAATGAGAGCCTCGCGCGTGAATATACATCTATATATATCTATATAGGTAACAATATATATATATAGGTGCGCGCGCGGGTATTCAATCGACATTCCATTCTATATACACGCTTTAGTATATATTCTTCTTCCCCGCCCACGCGACCTCACAAAAGATGTTAATTGCACTACAACCTCAAAATGAGACGCGCGAAATTTTTTTTTTTACCTTTTCGTATACGCTATTAAAATCCATGACACCGTACATTCCTTCAAGATGCTCCAATTACGGTTGCGCTCGATTTTTTTTTTTCTATATGGGGCCCTTCGTCACTGATTTTAATGTAGCCTCGCGAACTCTTCCACGAAGCGGCAATCAATCATTAACACTTGTATATTAAATAGTTGAAGTTAAGAAGATATAGGATATACTTATATATACCTCTATATAAATATACATAGTTATAGCGGTTATTCTTAACTTACGTACACACACACACACACACGCGCGTGCGCGGACACACCGTATACCATTCAGTAAAAATGCGTATAACCGTAATCAAGTCTCAGTTTGAGTTAATATCCTTTTTATACTGCATATTAGATCGGAGGTAAAAGATGAAGAATGAGTTTAAAAACGTGATTAATACAAAACGCTTGTAGTGGGAACTCAAATTTGTAATTTATGTGTAACAAAGCGTTGGGTTGTGTGTATATATATATATATATAGAAAATTATTGATAAAAAAAGCATCATTCGAATGTCGTTAGAAAGTCTTTGACGCGCCGTGTAATTATAAATTTGAGTTAAATATTGAAAATTAAAACGATTAAGGTAAAAAATTAATGAAATCTCTACTTACGGATTAATCGATCAAACGATTAATCGGTGCGATTTAAAATTATTGTAAGCACATTTATACGCAATTGATGTAGAAATTTTTAATATGGGATTTGAATGAGTATAAAATTAATTTTATATTCATTTTGTGTATATAATATTGTTTAACTTAATTTCGTAAACGCAAGATATCATTCATCGATTATTTCATAATCTTTAAATCCGTATATTGTCATAACATTCCACTTGTTACTTCATTTCACAAAATAAAAGGAATCCTTTACCACACGCTAGTCGACTTGTGAAATACGACACCGTTGTATGTATATATATATATATATGTATACATATACATGTATTTGTACATGCGCATACAAAAACGAAAACTCAAACTCATTTAAAAGCGATTAAAAAGCTTTAATGCCATTATATGCGCGAAGACTGGAAAAATATATACCAGGGAACTTTTTCATTTTTCATATTTCAATTTAGAAAATAATTAACGTAACAAAAATCACGAGGATAACACGCAACGGTACGAACAAAAAATAAACCAAACGTGAGATAAAAAAAAAATGGACACGGAGAGTGTTCGGAGCGCGTTCAAGAAGCCACAAACCAGTAATGAATAGACTCATCGTAATGGCGCTCAGAGCAGCAGAACGGATCGATTTTTATTCGACAGCTCATTAATTTTAATTCCGAGGAAAGTATATCAGCCTCCGTTCATCGATTAAGCATCTTGGTTCGGCATAATGGAAACTTTACATACATAATCTAATTGCCACGTATATATACACCGACCTTTTCTCCCGGTTCGTTGTTTCTTTCTTTCTTTTTTTTTTTGTTCTAACTTTTTTTCTTCGTGTCGTCGAGCTACGCCGTGCGGAGGGCGAAGGTTGAGGTATTTATATGGGCGCAGGTATATATAGATATATATATATGTATATATGTATACCGCTTCTTTTGCAATCAGTTCCTCGTCAGCTGGTCAAAGACTAACCGACACACAGTTAATTGCATTCTTAGTCTGCACCCCTATTGCGAATCTCGGGTTATTCTTACTGGTGACAGTTCTATTATATATGCTTTCCAAAATGTCGTTCTATCTCTTTCTCCTTTACTTTCTTAATATTTTATTTTTCTTTTAATTATATATATATATATATATATATATATATATATATATATATATATATATATATATATATATATATATGACTCTTTACGTTTCATGCGAATCGCGGCCACGTATATAACGTACAACGAATGCAATATGTAGTGGAAATAAATAAGTTCAAAGAGGGCGAAGGGGACGTGTAAGTATAACGATCATTTAATTTGCAATAAAATTAATCACTTTGTCGATATACAGCGTGTGGTTGTTAATTGTACGCTTTTCTTCATTTACTACGTAGATACACATTTTATTACAACGATACGATTTTTACACTTGTCTCTTAATCCAGTTAGTAGCTGGGTGTTAAGGGATTCAGAAAGCTACGTACGTGCGCTTGCTTCAACTACTATACGTTCGATCAATTAAAATCTAAAGTTACTTCGTAATAAACTACAAATTCTGCAGAAAAAACGTCTGTATTATTAAAAATAAAAAATGTTATTATTTTATTTTTTAATAATAAAGAAAATAAAAAATTACAGAAGTAAAGTCGAAGATATACAATATTTTTATTAAATTAAGAAAAATTATTCAATATTTATTAAAAAATGTGCTTTGATATTTCAAATTAATAAAACATTAGCTCCACATAATTTCGTTAAAATCGGTGTACGATATAAATCAGTTGTACATGCATATATATATATATACACGAAATAAACGTAACACGCTGTAACATATGTAAAAATAGTATCATTTATAAGAACGATTATATAAAATTACGGTGATATCAAGTTTTACATTTTCATCAACTTTATTAAAGTCAAACCTGTATGTATTACATCTATACACGGATACTTGATGAAACATCTAATTGAAAAGAAAAAATTAATTAATATATACATAACTACTTTTTAAAAAGCAATTATGTCGACTTGGACGTTAATAGGTTAATCGGCATTAATTATTGAATTCGCTCTTTTATGCTCCTTTTCTCTTAACTCAACAGAAACAGATGGTGTAAAGTATGAGGTAACTTTTTGGTGCGCGCGTGAATACAAATTAACAGATTACGCGGTTTCATCATGTTCTTATCAACGATTTTATATATAAATTAAAACCTGTTTATAATTATATATATATGTATATATATATATATATATGAAGGTAGTCAAGCCAGTCGATTTATAAATCTCTTAAATTTTGATAAGAAAAAGCCTAGTTAAATTATCATCGATGAGCTATATATATATGTATATACGTATACGTTATATACATATATAATATTAGTAGTATTAATATAATTAGTAAGTATTATTTTTTAGATCTTCCTTTTACGATCTCTAAGTGCGTTTTAAATTGTATATATGTAGCTCGAACTCAACAAGTACTTACTCACCTGCGTAACGTGACAAATTGAAATTAACATGCTAACTCTACGTTATGAAAATGAGGATTTTTAATGGTAATGAGGAGGAAATTGTTGCTATGTCTCTGCATATATACACACCACGTACTATTATTAATAATTCACTAAATAATTATACTTATATAAATGTAAAAGAAACAAAAATTAAACGTTCTTTCTTTTTCTTCCATTTAGCATTTGCAACACTCTTTTAATCCGAATTAAATAATATATATATATATATATATATGTATTCCATATTCAGCTTAACGAAATCGCTAATACAGGTTGTAAATAAATCTTGATATGGAAGACTCCTTTTTATGGTAATTTTATGTTACCTTAGTACATCAATTCCTTAAGAGCTTATAAAATATAGATGAACATTCTTTATTCTCTTTTTTCGATACGTTAAAGCTTGATCTCTTTATCGGCAATAACAATAATTTCTAAAAATTTATATACACGAATTGCTAATCTTCGTTTGGAGTAAAAGAAAAAAAAACCTGCCGAACCACACGGATATTTAGCCTTCGATTAGTATAATTAAATTCACCGCTATACATTATACGAAACTGGTTAAAAAAAAAAAGTATATCTATAATATAAGTTTCGTACAACGTGTATACAAAGTTGACTACTTACCGAGTAATGAAATAGATTTTAAGAGTGCTTTCTAATCCATACAGAAGATCTGATAGATTAGGGAAAAGAAATTAAATTATCTCGCACGAGAAAAAAAAAAGTTATTATGAAAAACTTTTAAATTCTCGCGCTCGTTGAGCATCATTGGCCTATAATAGTTAAAATATCGCTCGGAGCGAAATTTCTACTCTGAATCTCTATCTATCTCTTTCTCTCTGTTCCCCTTTCTTAACGTAATTGCAACAACACGACTGCACAATATGTTATTTCTTTTTTTAATGTATCTTTCTCTTTGTCGAAAGAAATCTTCGGGACATCGGTATCACGATAATTAAGTTGAATGTAAAAAAAAGGTGTATTAATTCCAAAAAGATTAATGCCATTAATTACTATTATTCAACGATATGTGACAATAGAGTGAAAGTAATCGTTTAATTATTAAATTAAGAGTCGATAATTTATTTTATTTATCATTAACGTATAATTTGGTATACACGTATAAAATGTTTTCATCAGATCTATACAATTTGTGAAATATTAAACTAAACTGACACTCGGATTAAAAATTCACGGTGGACGTATGTATAATATCTGATGAATATGTATCTTAATAATGATCGAGCCTATACGTCTACCGATACAGATATAAATTTTCCCAAATAGTCGGAAAGTAAAATCTATGTTTACAAGTCAAAATGTCAAAACAGATATTCCGTTTACAATGGCACATTGTAACGTCATCCAAAGAGAATTGCCATAGATCCTTACGGCAATTTGTTTCTTAGCGTCCGATCTATCCAGCTCCTTTGCGTTCACGCACACACGCGTACTATTCAATATTATCAATATAAAAAAGGTCCTCGTCAGAACCCGCATGTAAATGTGTGTTGCTCGTCCGAGCAAAGAAAACAAAAACGTAACGAACGACCAGAAAGAAAGAAAGGAAGAGAGAGAGGGAGGGAGGGAAATAAAAAAACTAAGAGTCAAGGAAGGAATCTTCTTCCGAGATGAAATTAATACCAAGATACTAAGATACAGTAAAACTTTTGTCCTCGCAGTATAGAGAGGGAGGGAGGGGGAGAGAGACTCCTCTCCGGGTGGCTCCTCTCTCTCGGTTTTATGGGCGCAATCGAGCTGGTGGTATCAAGTACATAAAAAGACTTTCTTTTAACCCAACTGGAAGACGATTCGTTTTTTTAACACGTTAGCACGGCGATAGGCTAGGTCATTCCTCCAAGTCAGGTCTCTCTCTCTCTCTCTCTCTCTCTCTCTCTTTCTCTGTTACTGGTACTCTTTTTCCCTCCCATTTAAATTATTAATGATTCGTATATATACCTACATGTAGATACATATATATACACATACGTGTGCGCGTGTGCGTAGATGGATCTATATATGTACGTATACACATACATATATACATATATATCCCTAAGCGTTAAAGTGACCCCTCGAGGTGTTAACCGTGCGCCTATTTTTTATTCCAACAAAGAGGGAGAGAGAAGGAGCGAGATGCGTCGACGTGCTGCTTTTGTTTCCCACCGATCGGTTCCAAGGTATATGAAAGACGCGCTCTGTGTGTTGTTGCCTGTCTGATGTCTGTCTCTCCGTCTCTCGCTACGTGTATCTATATATACATATATATACATACACTACGATTTTCGGGCTTTCGAAATCTTTCGATCCTTGTACCGCGATATTTCATTCGAGAGACGCGCACCGGTTTAATATACCTCTATCCATACAGAGAGATAGAGAGAGAGAGAGAGAGAAGTTGATAATCGTCACGCGTGCGCTTGTGTCTCTGAGCTTGCATTTTCGATTGAATATTGTTGTAGCGTGTCTAACGTTACTTCTTCTCTCCTATCGTTACACTTTTCACGTTGCGATAGACATATATACCTGTGCGCTCGTACACATTATTTTCAGCTGCTTTTTTTTATTGTTTCGCGTGTTGAATTTATCATATATCAAATCTAATTAATCGATCAAACAATTAGTTTGGAATATTTTTCAATAATCGATTGCAGCATCGTACGTCGTGTCAAACAGTGTTCGTCCCTCGTGACAGTTGAAACAATAACGTTACGTACACCTCATAAAAAAAATACGTACCGCATTAAAAGTACATTTGCTTTTCTGCTATCGCGTATCAAAGCTTTGTAACGAAACTGTAACGATCATCGAAACACGCGTCGATCGCACTCGAACGAAATGTATTATTCGACGAGAAACGCTTTCGTATGTGCACACCGATCCTACTTCACACGAACTACGTAAAAAAAAAAAAAAAGAAGGACACAACGATGAGAAGAAGGAAGATTACAGAATATTTGTCATCTCCTGTCATCTCGAAAAATCGTTCGTCGAGAAAGCCGGTATATACGCGCGCGTTATGATGCGTGTATATGTATATGTGAATAAAAGAAGAAAGCAAAGGCAGAGGCAAAAAAAAAAAGAAAAAGAAAAAGAAGAAACGAAAAGTTAGCCGGCGGATCCAACACGCGAACTCAATAGACAGTAGTCGTAACACGATGTATATACACGTCCACCCCTCTAAAATTCATAAGCGGGCAAAAAAGTGCCGTGAACCGTTTCGAAATATTTCCACGATTCACTGGGCCGAAGAGAAAAGAGAAACTGGGCCACAATGAATGCACCTAACGCGAACGAGCGCGCGCGCGCGCGCGCGAGGGCTCAAGAAGTTCATATTAGACCCATCTGCGCTTCCGCATGACCGGCTAAGGGTACGAGTGGAGTCTACGAGCCAACGTACAACTACTTTCTTACCCGTGCACGTACGGATAGACAGATCGAGAGACAGAGAGAGAGAAAGAGAGAGAGAGAGAAACACGTGTGTGTACGTGTAGTATATCCGGATTACGTACGGCCAATTGATCATGAATATACAAAGCTTGTGACGCGCCTTTCGTGTTTGCGCCACAAAGGCACATTCTCCAGCCTGATTTAGATATTGATCAAAGCTTAGAAAACGCGAGCCCTAAGTTTACGATTTATCTTACGGGCTTACTAATTTAATAGCCGGAGTCTCGAATCGCAATACGCGAGCGCGGCTCTTTAACCACCGACGGATTTAAGATTTTGCGTTCTCTCTCTCTTCCCCCGAGAGAGAATGAGACAGCGAGAAAGAGAGAGAGAGAGAGAGAGAGAGGGAGTTGAATGCGTCTTGATTCAATCGACCTGTGTGCCCGAGCTCCCTCGCGCTCGCGAGCTCTACGCCACCACTGATTTATCATTTGCTCAACCTATGAAATATAACCGTAGTTAGCTCAATGGACGTGCTACACATTGCTCCAAGGAAATTATTTTCCATGAACTTACACATCCTTCGATTAAATTGTTGGACTTTTCTATCCGATATATATATTCTCTGCGTCTTTGCGTTTTGTACGCACACACATTCGCGCATTCGTCTATATATACACCTAAAACGTGTACGCGCATACACTTTGTATAAACGATTATTATTTATCACGTAGGCTTATATCAACGCGCTGACAAATTAACGCGCGATTCTCGTTACGCAACGCGCACTGATAAATACCCCGTGAAAAATATGGCTAATGCGGATTAAGCTCTAAATAAATTTAAATCTATTTATTCGTGTATATATATATGTATCTGTGTGCGCGTACATACGATGTTACATTCACGTGGATCGGTATAATTTTATTGTTCGTCGTAATATTTATACCCGCGGTACACGGTTGATCTATGATATTTGCAAAACCTTCTTGCAGAATAACGTACATCGATTTAACAATTATGATTTACGCATTGTCTATTCAATTCGCATTCAAAAGGAAATTATCGATATTTTTTTCGAAATTATCGTGTGATATAGGTACTATTTATCGCGATGATATATTTACTTGTACAACGTTCGTTTTGGACTAATGTCTGGTAAATTTGTAAAACGGTTTGCCATCGGAGGTATACATATATATATTTAAATTAATAACATTTCTCATTAATATCCTATGCTATATATTAAATAAAAATAAATACGAAAAATTGTATACTGTATAAAAAATTAAAGGCGTTACGGGTTTATATAAAATCAGCGTATTATATCCTTTAATACGTTCATCAAGAAATCGGTGATAAAACAAACGAATGTTAGATAATTCAAAGAGAAGTAAATATGTAAATAAAGCGCGAGAGATTTAGAAACACTTAAAACGAAAATTAATCGTGAAATCGCGGAATAAGTTAGACAAACGAGGCGCATAGGATTTGACACACTTGTAACCAAAGGAAAATGATAAAATAATTTCCATAATTCCCAGCCTACTTAATCTCGGCTCGCAAATCCGCCCCTGACCCTGCCAGTGTACATTCGCGCAGTCACACAGACTCTGCACCGAGACGCAGACACTGCGCATAAGAGCCATATGAGTATCTTCCAAGTATGTGTGTATATATAGGAAGGGGGCACCTTTTAAAAGAAGACGACCACGCTGAGAATTATTGCGGAAAGTTTTTCCGCAGGACGCGGCCGCGCAGCTCGCGCACACCAGAAAAGTATTCGCTCCCAGGTGGGGAAGAGAGAAAGAATGGCGAGGAATCCGCGAAATGCATCTGCAGGCTTGGCTTGTGTGTATCTCCTTTTTTTATTTATTTATTTCTTTCAACATTTTTTTCCTTTCGTTTCGCTTTTTATACTTCTCTCTTTTCTCGATCCGATTCCTCAGGTCCTCTTTCTTCCTTCCCTGCTGCGAGAGCCTGCACACGTGGGTACGGATTTAATTGCCTACGAAGGTCGGGACTCGCCTCTTCTCTCTCTCTCTCTCTCTCTCTCTGTCTCTCTCGCTCGTTCATTTGAACTTTTACCTTCGCGATTAAGGTCACGCGTCTTCCTTCGAACTAACGATTATCGAACGATTTTATTACCCTTTCGATGTATATCTATTTTCGAAAGTGCAAGATCTTATCTGTACGCGTGTATACGTATCTATATAAACGTGCGCGAGCGCGTAATACTTTTGTTTCGGTGATTTAGAACTGTAGTTAACTTTTAACCATCCTTTAGTTCGACGGTAAAAACCCGAATATTGATTCGCACTTTTACCGTCGGGATTGACTATAGGGAAAACATTTTCTACACGCTACAATAAAACCGTAAATTACCGTTTCGTATATACATACACATATAAAAATGTTTAATTTCCTTTATTTTCGAAGTCTAGCGCACAATTTCAATTTAACGCAGGTGTATACAGAAAATTACGTACGTTGACGTTAAACGCGAATTAGCGAGCGATATAGACGAATAGCGCGCAATAAAAGATATTGTAATTTTTCGATAATTATAAAACGTCTTTAATCCAATCCGTCGTAAATTCGAATCTATATCTCCCACTATACAATGGAAATTTTAGTATACACGGAGAACGCGATCCACACTCACGTGCGAGCATATCCTATACGGGTTATATAAAATATTGAAAAAAAAGTCAACTTTCGAAGTTTCATTTTTCGTGAGAAGAAAATGAGTTAGCATCAAGTTCTACACAATATCTCCGTGATAGCAATACGTACACACACACACACACACATGTAGACCCGGGCATTATATATACCTATATATACAGAGGCGTCACATCCTTATGGCTCTCGCGCGAACGCGCATATTTTCAATCACGCGCGCAGCAGAAAGCCGCGCGTCCCGCTTATAAAAAGATGCGTGCAACCTGGGTGATCCTTTCTATAAATTACAACGCAATCAATTCACACCTCGACCATCAAAGCCTACACGTATAGATGAAAAAAAAATGAGTTTACAAAGAAAGTCACCGGGGAAAGAAAGCCTATAATACACATCCGTGTATACATATATATAGATATATAAAAATGAAAATTCACGCTGGATAAAAGTTACGCAAGCTATATATATGTGTACATATATATATATACATATTTATATATGGACGTAAGCGTGTGTGCGTGTGTGTGTGTGTATTCTAGCCTCTGAAAAAAAGAGCGGGCGCGTGAAATTTAAATGCTCGAGGGGTCCCCCGCTAATTCGCACCTCCGAAATAAACGACGGGTTTCTCGGTGTATACAAAACAAAAAAAAGAGCGGGGAAGAAGGTAGAGAACGAGAAGAGGCTACAAGCTACCGCGCTGCCCACAAGAAAACGGACGGGGACAGAAAGGGGTCGAGATGAGAGAGAAAAAAATAAAGGAGAGCGACCAAAGAGATAAAGGACGAGAAAGGATCTCGCACCCGCGCCTTTCGTGTGAATTTTCGAGCTTCACCCTTGTACTCGACTTGGCTTACAATGCAGACAGGACTTTACATTACGTTTAGGGAGATTTTGTCGATTGTCTTTACTTTATACTCTTTTACTTTTTAATCTTGGGTATATATTTCCACGATCTTCCCCAAAATTCCTTGTTCGTTAACAAATTTAATACGGCTCGATGAGAAATTTAAGCCGTTCGAACGACTGTTTCACGTATTTGAATAAGGACGAATAATTTTATGTATAAAAACTATATGTATATCTACTAGATTAAAAATTTCACTTCAATAGTGTAATTTCTTAACTGAGTGATAAAGTGAATTTTCTGTTTTGTGGTTGAAGATATGAATAATATAATTTTTCATACATTTTTACCCTGTTCAAACTGAATAAAAATTGCGATCTATAAAATAACCTATTTTAATTTTACGCTTACTGCGAGAGACAATTATTGCGACATTATATGAAAATAATAATTTGTTGTAATAATAGTTCTATAACTTCTATCGGACAAAGTGTTATTCTCTGAAATGATGCCGATACAACGGTCCCTGTCATCCAAAAAACAATGTCTGGAAAAATCAAAATTCACCGCGAAAACGAGGAAATCGAAAAAGACGCGGGCGCCTTATTCTCACGCGAAAACGTTGTAGCGATAAAAAGAAACAAGAGGAAAAATCAGTAGGTATACAAGTAAAAGACCTAAAATATGGATAATTACCATTATAGATACATGCACACACGTATATGCTTGTGTAGAACCATACGTTTAACAATGCGAAGCAAGTTAAATTGAAATTTCCGCGACCCTGGAGGTAGCGTGTACTCGCTAACAGATCCGGAACCCAGAACGCACGCCGCCATAAATAATATGTATATATATATATATATATATATATATATGTCTATATATGGTGTATATATATATATATAGACATATATATATATATATATATATATATATACATATATTTATGGCGGCGTGCGTTCTGGGTTCCGGATCTGTTAGCGAGTACACGCTACCTCCAGGGTCGCGGAAAATTTCAATTTAACTTGCTTCGCATTGTTAAACGTATGGTTCTACACAAGCATATACGTGTGTGCATGTATCTATAATGGTAATTATCCATATTTTAGGTCTTTTACTTGTATACCTACTGATTTTTCCTCTTGTTTCTTTTTATCGCTACAACGTTTTCGCGTGAGAATAAGGCGCCCGCGTCTTTTCGATTTTCCTCGTTTTCGCGGTGAATTTTGATTTTTCCAGACATTGTTTTTTGGATGACAGGGACCGTTGTATCGGCATCATTTCCAGAGAACAACACTTTGTCCGATAGAAGTTATAGAACTATTATTATAACAAATTATTATTTTCATAATGTCGCAATAATTGTCTCTCGCAGTAAGCGTAAAATTAAAATAGGTTATTTTTATAGATCGCAATTTTATTCAGTTTGAACAGGGTAAAAATGTATGAAAAATTATATTATTCATATCTTCAACCACAAAACAGAAAATTCACTTTATCACTCAGTTAAGAAATTACACTATTGAAGTGAAATTTTAATCTAGTAGATATACATATAGTTTTATACATAAAATTATTCGTCCTTATTCAAATACGTGAAACAGTCGTTCGAACGGCTTAAATTTCTCATCGAGCCGTATTAAATTTGTTAACGAACAAGGAATTTTAGGGAAGATCGTGGAAATATATACCCAAGATTAAAAGTAAAAGAGTATAAAGTAAAGACAATCGACAAAATCTCCCTAAACGTAATGTAAAGTCCTGTGCATTGTAAGCCAAGTCGAGTACAAGGGTGAAGCTCGAAAATTCACACGAAAGGCGCGGGTGCGAGATCCTTTCTCGTCCTTTATCTCTTTGGTCGCTCTCCTTTATTTTTTTCTCTCTCATCTCGACCCCTTTCTGTCCCGTCCGTTTTCTTGTGGGCAGCGCGGTAGCTTGTAGCCTCTTCTCGTTCTCTACCTTCTTCCCGCTCTTTTTTTTTTGTTTTGTATACACCGAGAAACCCGTCGTTTATTTCGGAGGTGCGAATTAGCGGGGGACCCCTCGAGCATTTAAATTTCACGCGCCCGCTCTTTTTTTCAGAGGCTAGAATACACACACACACGCACACACGCTTACGTCCATATAAATATGTATATATATATATGTACACATATATATAGCTTGCGTAACTTTTATCCAGCGTGAATTTTCTTTTTATATATATATATGTATACACGGATGTGTATTATAGGCTTTCTTTCCCGGTGACTTTCTTTGTAAACTCATTTTTTTTTCATCTATACGTGTAGGCTTTGATGGTCGAGGTGTGAATTGATTGCGTTGTAATTTATAGAAAGGATCACCCAGGTTGCACGCATCTTTTTATAAGCGGGACGCGCGGCTTTCTGCTGCGCGCGTGATTGAAAATATGCGCGTTCGCGCGAGAGCCATAAGGATGTGACGCCTCTGTATATATAGGTATATATAATGCCCGGGTCTACATGTGTGTGTGTGTGTGTACGTATTGCTATCACGGAGATATTGTGTAGAACTTGATGCTAACTCATTTTCTTCTCACGAAAAATGAAACTTCGAAAGTTGACTTTTTTTTCAATATTTTATATAACCCGTATAGGATATGCTCGCACGTGAGTGTGGATCGCGTTCTCCGTGTATACTAAAATTTCCATTGTATAGTGGGAGATATAGATTCGAATTTACGACGGATTGGATTAAAGACGTTTTATAATTATCGAAAAATTACAATATCTTTTATTGCGCGCTATTCGTCTATATCGCTCGCTAATTCGCGTTTAACGTCAACGTACGTAATTTTCTGTATACACCTGCGTTAAATTGAAATTGTGCGCTAGACTTCGAAAATAAAGGAAATTAAACATTTTATATGTGTATGTATATACGAAACGGTAATTTACGGTTTTATTGTAGCGTGTAGAAAATGTTTTCCCTATAGTCAATCCCGACGGTAAAAGTGCGAATCAATATTCGGGTTTTTACCGTCGAACTAAAGGATGGTTAAAAGTTAACTACAGTTCTAAATCACCGAAACAAAAGTATTACGCGCTCGCGCACGTTTATATAGATACGTATACACGCGTACAGATAAGATCTTGCACTTTCGAAAATAGATATACATCGAAAGGGTAATAAAATCGTTCGATAATCGTTAGTTCGAAGGAAGACGCGTGACCTTAATCGCGAAGGTAAAAGTTCAAATGAACGAGCGAGAGAGACAGAGAGAGAGAGAGAGAGGAGAGAAGAGGCGAGTCCCGACCTTCGTAGGCAATTAAATCCGTACCCACGTGTGCAGGCTCTCGCAGCAGGGAAGGAAGAAAGAGGACCTGAGGAATCGGATCGAGAAAAGAGAGAAGTATAAAAGCGAAACGAAAGGAAAAAAATGTTGAAAGAAATAAATAATAAAAAAAGGAGATACACACAAGCCAAGCCTGCAGATGCATTTCGCGGATTCCTCGCCATTCTTCTCTCTTCCCCACCTGGGAGCGAATACTTTTCTGGTGTGCGCGAGCTGCGCGGCCGCGTCCTGCGGAAAAACTTTCCGCAATAATTCTCAGCGTGGTCGTCTTCTTTTAAAAGGTGCCCCCTTCCTATATATACACACATACTTGGAAGATACTCATATGGCTCTTATGCGCAGTGTCTGCGTCTCGGTGCAGAGTCTGTGTGACTGCGCGAATGTACACTGGCAGGGTCAGGGGCGGATTTGCGAGCCGAGATTAAGTAGGCTGGGAATTATGGAAATTATTTTATCATTTTCCTTTGGTTACAAGTGTGTCAAATCCTATGCGCCTCGTTTGTCTAACTTATTCCGCGATTTCACGATTAATTTTCGTTTTAAGTGTTTCTAAATCTCTCGCGCTTTATTTACATATTTACTTCTCTTTGAATTATCTAACATTCGTTTGTTTTATCACCGATTTCTTGATGAACGTATTAAAGGATAAATAGCTGATTTTATATAAACCCGTAACGCCTTTAATTTTTTATACAGTATACAATTTTTCGTATTTATTTTTATTTAATATATAGCATAGGATATTAATGAGAAATGTTATTAATTTAAATATATATATGTATACCCCGATGGCAAACGTTTTACAAATTTACCAGACATTAGTCCAAAACGAACGTTGTACAAGTAAATATATCATCGCGATAAATAGTACCTATATCACACGATAATTTCGAAAAAAATATCGATAATTTCCTTTTGAATGCGAATTGAATAGACAATGCGTAAATCATAATTGTTAAATCGATGTACGTTATTCTGCAAGAAGGTTTTGCAAATATCATAGATCAACCGTGTACCGCGGGTATAAATATTACGACGAACAATAAAATTATACCGATCCACGTGAATGTAACATCGTATGTACGCGCACACAGATACATATATATACACGAATAAATAGATTTAAATTATTTAGAGCTTAATCCGCATTAGCCATATTTTTCACGGGGTATTTATCAGTGCGCGTTGCGTAACGAGAATCGCGCGTTAATTTGTCAGCGCGTTGATATAAGCCTACGTGATAAATAATAATCGTTTATACAAAGTGTATGCGCGTACACGTTTTAGGTGTATATATAGACGAATGCGCGAATGTGTGTGCGTACAAAACGCAAAGACGCAGAGATATATATATCGGATAGAAAAGTCCAACAATTTAATCGAAGGATGTGTAAGTTCATGGAAAATAATTTCCTTGGAGCAATGTGTAGCACGTCCATTGAGCTAACTACGGTTATATTTCATAGGTTGAGCAAATGATAAATCAGTGGTGGCGTAGAGCTCGCGAGCGCGAGGGAGCTCGGGCACACAGGTCGATTGAATCAAGACGCATTCAACTCCCTCTCTCTCTCTTCTCTCCTCTTTCTCGCTGTCTCATTCTCTCTGGGGGAAGAGAGAGAGAACGCAAAATCTTAAATCCGTCGGTGGTTAAAGAGCCGCGCTCGCGTATTGCGATTCGAGACTCCGGCTATTAAATTAGTAAGCCCGTAAGATAAATCGTAAACTTAGGGCTCGCGTTTTCTAAGCTTTGATCAATATCTAAATCAGGCTGGAGAATGTGCCTTTGTGGCGCAAACACGAAAGGCGCGTCACAAGCTTTGTATATCATGATCAATTGGCCGTACGTAATCCGGATATACTACACGTACACACACGTGTTTCTCTCTCTCTCTTTCTCTCTCTCTGTCTCTCGATCTGTCTATCCGTACGTGCACGGGTAAGAAAGTAGTTGTACGTTGGCTCGTAGACTCCACTCGTACCCTTAGCCGGTCATGCGGAAGCGCAGATGGGTCTAATATGAACTTCTTGAGCCCTCGCGCGCGCGCGCGCGCGTCGTTCGCGTTAGGTGCATTCATTGTGGCCCAGTTTCTCTTTTCTCTTCGGCCCAGTGAATCGTGGAAATATTTCGAAACGGTTCACGGCACTTTTTTGCCCGCTTATGAATTTTAGAGGGGTGGACGTGTATATACATCGTGTTACGACTACTGTCTATTGAGTTCGCGTGTTGGATCCGCCGGCTAACTTTTCGTTTCTTCTTTTTCTTTTTCTTTTTTTTTTGCCTCTGCCTTTGCTTTCTTCTTTTATTCAATATACATATACACGCATCATAACGCGCGCGTATATACCGGCTTTCTCGACGAACGATTTTTCGAGATGACAGGAGATGACAAATATTCTGTAATCTTCCTTCTTCTCATCGTTGTGTCCTTCTTTTTTTTTTTTTACGTAGTTCGTGTGAAGTAGGATCGGTGTGCACATACGAAAGCGTTTCTCGTCGAATAATACATTTCGTTCGAGTGCGATCGACGCGTGTTTCGATGATCGTTACAGTTTCGTTACAAAGCTTGATACGCGATAGCAGAAAAGCAAATGTACTTTTAATGCGGTACGTATTTTTTTATGAGGTGTACGTAACGTTATTGTTTCAACTGTCACGAGGGACGAACACTGTTTGACACGACGTACGATGCTGCAATCGATTATTGAAAAATATTCCAAACTAATTGTTTGATCGATTAATTAGATTTGATATATGATAAATTCAACACGCGAAACAATAAAAAAAAGCAGCTGAAAATAATGTGTACGAGCGCACAGGTATATATTCTATCGCAACGTGAAAAGTGTAACGATAGGAGAGAAGAAGTAACGTTAGACACGCTACAACAATATTCAATCGAAAATGCAAGCTCAGAGACACAAGCGCACGCGTGACGATTATCAACTTCTCTCTCTCTCTCTCTCTACTCTCTGTATGGATAGAGGTATTAAACCGGTGCGCGTCTCTCGAATGAAATATCGCGGTACAAGGATCGAAAGATTTCGAAAGCCCGAAAATCGTAGTGTATGTATATATGTATATAGATACACGTAGCGAGAGACGGAGAGACAGACATCAGACAGGCAACAACACACAGAGCGCGTCTTTCATATACCTTGGAACCGATCGGTGGGAAACAAAAGCAGCACGTCGACGCATCTCGCTCCTTCTCTCTCCCTCTTTGTTGGAATAAAAAATAGGCGCACGGTTAACACCTCGAGGGGTCACTTTAACGCTTAGGGATATATGTATATATGTATGTGTATACGTACATATATAGATCCATCTACGCACACGCGCACACGTATGTGTATATATGTATCTACATGTAGGTATATATACGAATCATTAATAATTTAAATGGGAGGGAAAAAGAGTACCAGTAACAGAGAAGAGAGAGAGAGAGAGAGAGAGAGAGAGAGAGAGAGACCTGACTTGGAGGAATGACCTAGCCTATCGCCGTGCTAACGTGTTAAAAAAACGAATCGTCTTCCAGTTGGGTTAAAAGAAAGTCTTTTATGTACTTGATACCACCAGCTCGATTGCGCCCATAAAACCGAGAGAGAGGAGCCACCCGGAGAGGAGTCTCTCTCCTCCCTCCCTCTCTATACTGCGAGGACAAAAGTTTTACTGTATCTTAGTATCTTGGTATTAATTTCATCTCGGAAGAAGATTCCTTCCTTGACTCTTAGTTTTTTTATTTCCCTCCCTCCCTCTCTCTCTTCCTTTCTTTCTTTCGGTCGTTCGTTACGTTTTTGTTTTCTTTGCTCGGACGAGCAACACACATTTACATGCGGGTTCTGACGAGGACCTTTTTTATATTGATAATATTGAATAGTACGCGTGTGTGCGTGAACGCAAAGGAGCTGGATAGATCGGACGCTAAGAAACAAATTGCCGTAAGGATCTATGGCAATTCTCTTTGGATGACGTTACAATGTGCCATTGTAAACGGAATATCTGTTTGACATTTTGACTTGTAAACATAGATTTTACTTTCCGACTATTTGGGAAAATTTATATCTGTATCGGTAGACGTATAGGCTCGATCATTATTAAGATACATATTCATCAGAGATTATACATGTCCACCGTGAATTTTAATCCGAGTGTCAGTTTAGTTTAATTTCACAAATTGTATAGATCTGATGAAAACATTTTATACGTGTATACCAAATTATACGTTAATGATAAATAAATAAATTATCGACTCTTAATTTAATAATAAACGATTACTTTCACTCTATTGTCACATATCGTTGAATAATAGTAATTAATGGCATTAATCTTTTGGAATTAATACACCTTTTTTTACATTCAACTTAATTATCGTGATACCGATGTCCCGAAGATTTCTTTCGACAAAGAGAAAGATACATTAAAAAAAGAAAATAACATATTGTGCAGTCGTGTTGTTGCAATTACGTTAAGAAAGGGGAACAGAGAGAAAGAGATAGATAGAGATTCAGAGTAGAAATTTCGCTCCGAGCGATTTTAACTATTATAGGCCAATGATGCTCAACGAGCGCGAGAATTTAAAGTTTTTCATAATAACTTTTTTTTTTTCTCGTGCGAGATAATTTAATTTCTTTTCCCTAATCTATCAGATCTTCTGTCTGGATTAGAAAGCACTCTTAAAATCTATTTCATTACTCGGTAAGTAGTCAACTTTGTATACACGTTGTACGAAACTTATATTATAGATATACTTTTTTTTTTAACCAGTTTCGTATAATGTATAGCGGTGAATTTAATTATACTAATCGAAGGCTAAATATCCGTGTGGTTCGGCAGGTTTTTTTTTTCTTTTACTCCAAACGAAGCTTAGCAATTCGTGTATATAAATTTTTAGAAATTATTGTTATTGCCGATAAAGAGATCAGCTTTAACGTATCGAAAAAGAGACTAAAGACTGTTCATCTAATATTTATAAGCTCTTAAGGAATTGATGTCCTAAGGTAACATAAAATTACCATAAAAAGGAGTCTCATATCAAGATTATTTACAACCTGTATTAGCGATTTCGTTAAGCTGAATATGGAATACATATATATATATCTATATATTATTTAATTCGGATTAAAAGAGTGTTGCAAATGCTAAATGGAAGAAAAAGAAAGAACGTTTAATTTTGTTTCTTTTACATTATATAAAGTATAATTATTTAGTGAATTATTAATAATAGTACGTGTGTGTATATATGCAGAGACATAGCAACAATTTCCTCCTCATTACCATTAAAATCTCATTTTCATAACGTAGAGTTAGCATGTTAATTTTCAATTTGTCACGTTACGCAGGTGAGTAAGTACTTGTTGAGTCGAGCTACATATATACAATTAAAACGCACTTAGAGATCGTAAAAGGAAGATCTAAAAATAATACTTACTAATATTAATACTACTAATATTATATATGTATATAACGTATACGTATATACATATATATATAGCTCATCGATGATAATTTAACTAGGCTTTTTCTTATCAAAATTTAAGAGATTTATAAATCGACTGGCTTGACTACCTTCATATATATATATTATACATATATATAATTATAAACAGGTTTTAATTTATATATAAAATCGTTGATAAGAACATGATGAAACCGCGTAATCTGTTAATTTGTATTCACGCGCGCACCAAAAAGTTACCTCATACTTTACACCATCTGTTTCTGTTGAGTTAAGAGAAAAGGAGCATAAAAGAGCGAATTCAATAATTAATGCCGATTAACCTATTAACGTCCAAGTCGACATAATTGCTTTTTAAAAAGTAGTTATGTATATATTAATTAATTTTTTCTTTTCAATTAGATGTTTCATCAAGTATCCGTGTATAGATGTAATACATACAGGTTTGACTTTAATAAAGTTGATGAAAATGTAAAACTTGATATCACCGTAATTTATATAATCGTTCTTATAAATGATACTATTTTTACATATGTTACAGCGTGTTACGTTTATTTCGTGTATATATATATATATGCATGTACAACTGATTTATATCGTACACCGATTTTAACGAAATTATGTGGAGCTAATGTTTTATAATTTGAAATATCAAAGCACATTTTTAATAATATTGAATAATTTTCTTAATTTAATAAAAATATTGTATATCTTCGACTTTACTTCTGTAATTTTTTATTTTCTTTATTATTAAAAAATAAAATAATAACATTTTTATTTTAATAATACAGACGTTTTTTCTGCAGAATTTGTAGTTTATTACGAAGTAACTTTAGATTTTAATTGATCGAACGTATAGTAGTTGAAGCAAGCGCACGTACGTAGCTTTCTGAATCCCTTAACACCCAGCTACTAACTGGATTAAGAGACAAGTGTAAAAATCGTATCGTTGTAATAAAATGTGTATCTACGTAGTAAATGAAGAAAAGCGTACAATTAACAACCACACGCTGTATATCGACAAAGTGATTAATTTTATTGCAAATTAAATGATCGTTATACTTACACGTCCCCTTCGCCCTCTTTGAACTTATTTTTCCACTACATATTGCATTCGTTGTACGTTATATACGTGGCCGCGATTCGCATTGAAACGTAAAGAGTCATATATATATATTATATATATATATAATATATATATATATATAATAATATATATATATATAATATATAATTAAAGAAAATAAAATATTAAGAAAGTAAAGGAGAAAGAGATAGAACGACATTTTGGAAAGCATATATAATAGAACTGTCACCAGTAAGAATAACCCGAGATTCGCAATAGGGGTGCAGACTAAGAATGCAATTAACTGTGTGTCGGTTAGTCTTTGACCAGCTGACGAGGAACTGATTGCAAAAGAAGCGGTATACATAATACATATATATATATCTATATATACCGCGCCCCTATAAATACCTCAACCTTCGCCCTCCGCACGGCGTAGCCGACGACACGAAGAAAAAAAGTTAGAACAAAAAAAAAGAAAGAAAGAAACAACGAACCCGGAGAAAAGGTCGGTGTATATATACGTTGCAATTAGATTATGTATGTAAAGTTTCCATTATGCCGAACCAAGATGCTTAATCGATGAACGGAGGCTGATATACTTTCCTCGGAATTAAAATTAATGAGCTGTCGAATAAAAAATCGATCCGTTCTGCTGCTCTGAGCGCCATTACGATGAGTCTATTCATACTGGTTGTGGCTTCTTGAACGCGCTCCGAACACTCCCGTGTCCATTTTTTTTTTATCTCACGTTTGGTTATTTTTTGTTCGTACCGTTGCGTGTTATCCTCGTGATTTTTGTTACGTTAATTATTTTCTAAATTGAAATATGAAAAATGAAAAAGTTCCCTGGTATATATTTTTCCAGTCTTCGCGCATATAATGGCATTAAAGCTTTTTAATCGCTTTTAAATGAGTTGAGTTTCGTTTTTGTCTGCGCATGTACAAATAATGTATATGTATACATATATATATATATATACTACAACGGTGTCGTATGTCACCAGTCGACTAGCGTGTGGTAAAGGATTCCTTTATTTTGTGAAATGAAGTAACAAGTGGAATGTTATGACAATATACGGATTAAGATTATGAAATAATCGATGAATGATATCTTGCGTTTACGAAATTAAAGTTAAACAATATTCTATACACAAAATGATATAAAATTAATTTTATACTCATTCAAATCCCATATTAAAATTCTACATCAATTGGTATAAATGTGCTTACAATAATTTTAAATCGCACCGATTAATCGTTTGATCGATTAATCCGTAAGTAGAGATTTCATTAATTTTTTACCTTAATCGTTTTCATTTTCAATATTTAACTCAAATTTATCATTACACGGCGCGTCAAAGACTTTCTAACGACATTCGAATGATTTTTTTATCAATAATTTTCTATATATATATATATACACAAACCAACGCTTTGTTACACATAAATTACAAATTTGAGTTCCCACTACAAGCGTTTTGTATTAATCACGTTTTTAAACTCATTCTTCATCTTTTACCTCCGATCTAATATGCAGTATAAAAAGGATATTAACTCAAACTGAGACTTGATTACGGTTATACGCATTTTTACTGAATGGTATACGGTGTGTCCGCGCACGCGCGTGTGTGTGTGTGTGTACGTAGTTAAGAATAACCGCTATAACTATGTATATTTATATAGAGGTATTATAAGTATATCCTATATCTTCTTAACTTCAACTATTTAATATACAAGTGTTAATGATTGATTGCCGCTTCGTGGAAGAGTTCGCGAGGCTACATTAAAATCAGTGACGAAGGGCCCCATATAGAAAAAAAAAAATCGAGCGCAACCGTAATTGGAGCATCTTGAAGGAATGTACGGTGTCATGGATTTTAATAGCGTATACGAAAAGGTAAAAAAAAAAATTTCGCGCGTCTCATTTTGAGGTTGTAGTGCAATTAACATCTTTTGTGAGGTCGCGTGGGCGGGGAAGAAGAATATATACTAAAGCGTGTATATAGAATGGAATGTCGATTGAATACCCGCGCGCGCACCTATATATATATTGTTACCTATATAGATATATATAGATGATATTCACGCGCGAGGCTCCATTTTTATGAGTTCTAAATCGTTATTGCGAGGGAGGAGAGATTAATAAAATTAACGCGGTCGTTTCACTTTTTATATCACTGCCAATAGGGATGTTTATACAATGCAATTATATCGCCATAGTTATTCGATTCATTTCCACTTTTGCCGTACATTCCAAGAAGGTTCTGATTCTTCACGCTTATTTTTATTGTTCCTCCCCCCCCTCGCTTATGTTGTTTTTTTTTTTACCTTTCTTTCGTTTTGTGTGAATTCTCCTTCTCGTTTCACGGTTAACTTTTCGCTTTTATTTTATGACGCCGTGTCAGTTTCGAGGCAGAGCACACAAAGCAGATCCCTTTCAAAAAAAGGCTTCGACAACGTTTCGGAATGCGCGTATAACGTTCTTTCATTTCCATCTGATTTTGGTTACCCGGAGATTTTTCACGTATACTATACATGGAACGTTTTATATTATATAATCGAGTGGCACTTGCTCACAAAATATGGTGTCACTCATTTTGTTAGCATATTTGCGAATACGCATCGCGCTTACTCACTTACAAAAATAATTGTAAACAATCGGTTGTTCTATACAAGAAAATTATCTTGATTACGCAACTATATATATTAATATACAAAACAAAATCAAGAGAAAAAGATGGAAACGACACAATAAACGAGAAAGAGATAATGAATTAAATACAGAAAATATGTAAATGAAATGTGAGTCAAAATGGAGTTAATATATATTTGTACACACACACACACATGTATATTTATATATCTATAGGCACATGGACACACACATAGCGAAGTAGTTAAATAGATAAAATAAAATACAAAACGTCGCGTCATTCATAACGAAAGGGGAAGAAGAAAGGGAGAAAAAGGAAGAGAATGATGAGACAGAAAGGTAGAATAGTGAACAGAAACGCTCTCAAATTCTAATGTTACGTAGAGATGTAAGATATAGAACATGCGAACAGAAGATAGATACCAGTCCTGTCAATTCAATAATACGAAATAACGATACAAGCCTTTAAATGAATCTCTAAATTTATTACATTTTCAACGTCATCTGTCAAAATGTCATTGTGTTATCAACTACATTTTTACACGTCATTGTTGAATTTAGGTGATATAAATACACTATTACGCTTTTTAAATACGACTTGAACAATGATAATCTGATTTTATATTTTAGTCAATCGAGTCATGTAAATGTCGAAAAATCTCATGATAAAGCAGATAAATTTTCTTTTTATATTCTCCGCGTTATAATAAATTGAATTAAAACGACAATGTTTAAAAAATTGTCTAAAAGGTGTATCGATGGGGCGGCAAACGATGGAAAATGTTCCTAATATTATAAGCATTCATTATACTAAAATGTAACTTTACGGCAAAATGTTTTGGCAAATTTATAACTATAATGGTTGTTGAAACGCTGGTATAGCTCATAGTATCTCTTTTATATATTATTGTAAAAATATAGTGGCGTATGAAATATTTCAATAGCATTGAAGCAAATTAGTTTTCTTCAATTGCTATTGAAATATTCATACGCCACATATTTTTACAAATATATATAAAAAGAGATACTATGAGCTATACCAGCGTTTCAACAACCATTATAGTTATAAATTTGCCAAAACATTTTTGCCGTAAAGTTACATTTTAGTATAATGAATGCTTATAATATTAGGAACATTTTCCATCGTTGCAGCCCCATCGATACACCTTTTAGACAATTTTTGTAAACATTGTCGTTTTAATTAAATTTTATTATAACGCGGATGAATATAAAAAGAAAATATTATCTGCTTTATCATGAAGATTTTTCGACATTTACATGACTCGATTGACTAAAATATAAAATCAGATTATCATTGTTCAAGTCGTATTTAAAAAAGCGTAATAGTGTATTTATATCACCTAAATTCAACAATGACGTGTAAAAAATGTAGTTGATAACACAATGACATTTTGACAGATGATCGTTGAAAATGTAATAAAGTTAGAGATTCATTTAAAGGCTTGTATAGCGTTATTTCGTATTATTGAATTGACAGGACTGGTATCTATCTTCTGTTCGCATGTTCTATATCTTACATCTCTACGTAACATTAGAATTTGAGAGCGTTTCTGTTCACTATTCTATCCTTTCTGTCTCATCATTCTCTTCCTTTTTCTTCTTTCTTCTTCCCCTTTCGTTATGAATGACGCGACGTTTTGTATTTTATTTTATCTATTTAACTACTTCGCTATGTGTGTGTCCATGTGCCTATATATATATAAATATACATGTGTGTGTGTGTACAAATATATATTAACATCCATTTTGACTCACATTTCATTTACATATTTTCTGTATTTAAATTCAATTATCTCTTTCTCGTTTATTGTGTCGTTTCCATCTTTTTCTCTTGATTTTGTTTTGTATATTAATATATATAGTTGCGTAATCAAGATAATTTTCTTGTATAGAACAACCGATTGTTACAATTATTTTTACAAAATAATTAAAATACGTAGATTTTACAATGTAAGTGAGTAAGCGCGATGCGTATTCGCAAATATGCTAACAAAATGAGTGACACCATATTTTGTGAGCAAGTGCCACTCGATTATATATATATAAACGTTCCATGTATAGGATACGTGAAAAATCTCCGGGTAACCAAAATCAGGATGGAAATGAAAGAACGTTATACGCGCATTCCGAAACGTTGTCGAAGCCTTTATTTTGAAAGGGATCGGCTTTTGTGTGCTCTGCTCTCGAAACTGACACGGCGTCATAAAATAAAAGCGAAAAGTTAACCGTGAAACGAGAAGGAGGAATTCACACAAAACGAAGAAAGGTAAAAACAAAAAACAACATAAGCGAGGGGGGGGGGAGGAACAATAAAAAATAAGCGTGAAGAATCAGAACCTTCTTGGAATGTACGGCAAAAGTGGAAATGAATCGAATAACTATGGCGATATAATTGCATTGTATAAACATCCCTATTGGCAGTGATATAAAAAGTGAAACGACCGCGTTAATTTTATTAATCTCTCCCTCCTCGCAATAACGATTTAGAACTCATAAAAATGAGAGCCTCGCGCGTGAATATACATCTATATATATCTATATATATATATATAGAGGTGCGCGCGCGGGTATTCAATCGACATTCCATTCTATATACACGCTTTAGTATATATTCTTCTTCCCCGCCCACGCGACCTCACAAAAGATGTTAATTGCACTACAACCTCAAAATGAGACGCGCGAAATTTTTTTTTTTACCTTTTCGTATACGCTATTAAAATCCATGACACCGTACATTCCTTCAAGATGCTCCAATTACGGTTGCGCTCGATTTTTTTTTTTCTATATGGGGCCCTTCGTCACTGATTTTAATGTAGCCTCGCGAACTCTTCCACGAAGCGGCAATCAATCATTAACACTTGTATATTAAATAGTTGAAGTTAAGAAGATATAGGATATACTTATATATACCTCTATATAAATATACATAGTTATAGCGGTTATTCTTAACTTACGTACACACACACACACACGCGCGTGCGCGGACACACCGTATACCATTCAGTAAAAATGCGTATAACCGTAATCAAGTCTCAGTTTGAGTTAATATCCTTTTTATACTGCATATTAGATCGGAGGTAAAAGATGAAGAATGAGTTTAAAAACGTGATTAATACAAAACGCTTGTAGTGGGAACTCAAATTTGTAATTTATGTGTAACAAAGCGTTGGGTTGTGTGTATATATATATATAGAAAATTATTGATAAAAAAAGCATCATTCGAATGTCGTTAGAAAGTCTTTGACGCGCCGTGTAATTATAAATTTGAGTTAAATATTGAAAATTAAAACGATTAAGGTAAAAAATTAATGAAATCTCTACTTACGGATTAATCGATCAAACGATTAATCGGTGCGATTTAAAATTATTGTAAGCACATTTATACGCAATTGATGTAGAAATTTTTAATATGGGATTTGAATGAGTATAAAATTAATTTTATATTCATTTTGTGTATATAATATTGTTTAACTTAATTTCGTAAACGCAAGATATCATTCATCGATTATTTCATAATCTTTAAATCCGTATATTGTCATAACATTCCACTTGTTACTTCATTTCACAAAATAAAAGGAATCCTTTACCACACGCTAGTCGACTTGTGAAATACGACACCGTTGTATGTATATATATATATATAGAAAATTATTGATAAAAAAAGCATCATTCGAATGTCGTTAGAAAGTCTTTGACGCGCCGTGTAATTATAAATTTGAGTTAAATATTGAAAATTAAAACGATTAAGGTAAAAAATTAATGAAATCTCTACTTACGGATTAATCGATCAAACGATTAATCGGTGCGATTTAAAATTATTGTAAGCACATTTATACGCAATTGATGTAGAAATTTTTAATATGGGATTTGAATGAGTATAAAATTAATTTTATATTCATTTTGTGTATATAATATTGTTTAACTTAATTTCGTAAACGCAAGATATCATTCATCGATTATTTCATAATCTTTAAATCCGTATATTGTCATAACATTCCACTTGTTACTTCATTTCACAAAATAAAAGGAATCCTTTACCACACGCTAGTCGACTTGTGAAATACGACACCGTTGTATGTATATATATATATATAGAAAATTATTGATAAAAAAAGCATCATTCGAATGTCGTTAGAAAGTCTTTGACGCGCCGTGTAATTATAAATTTGAGTTAAATATTGAAAATTAAAACGATTAAGGTAAAAAATTAATGAAATCTCTACTTACGGATTAATCGATCAAACGATTAATCGGTGCGATTTAAAATTATTGTAAGCACATTTATACGCAATTGATGTAGAAATTTTTAATATGGGATTTGAATGAGTATAAAATTAATTTTATATTCATTTTGTGTATATAATATTGTTTAACTTAATTTCGTAAACGCAAGATATCATTCATCGATTATTTCATAATCTTTAAATCCGTATATTGTCATAACATTCCACTTGTTACTTCATTTCACAAAATAAAAGGAATCCTTTACCACACGCTAGTCGACTTGTGAAATACGACACCGTTGTATGTATATATATATATATAGAAAATTATTGATAAAAAAAGCATCATTCGAATGTCGTTAGAAAGTCTTTGACGCGCCGTGTAATTATAAATTTGAGTTAAATATTGAAAATTAAAACGATTAAGGTAAAAAATTAATGAAATCTCTACTTACGGATTAATCGATCAAACGATTAATCGGTGCGATTTAAAATTATTGTAAGCACATTTATACGCAATTGATGTAGAAATTTTTAATATGGGATTTGAATGAGTATAAAATTAATTTTATATTCATTTTGTGTATATAATATTGTTTAACTTAATTTCGTAAACGCAAGATATCATTCATCGATTATTTCATAATCTTTAAATCCGTATATTGTCATAACATTCCACTTGTTACTTCATTTCACAAAATAAAAGGAATCCTTTACCACACGCTAGTCGACTTGTGAAATACGACACCGTTGTATGTATATATATATATAGAAAATTATTGATAAAAAAAGCATCATTCGAATGTCGTTAGAAAGTCTTTGACGCGCCGTGTAATTATAAATTTGAGTTAAATATTGAAAATTAAAACGATTAAGGTAAAAAATTAATGAAATCTCTACTTACGGATTAATCGATCAAACGATTAATCGGTGCGATTTAAAATTATTGTAAGCACATTTATACGCAATTGATGTAGAAATTTTTAATATGGGATTTGAATGAGTATAAAATTAATTTTATATTCATTTTGTGTATATAATATTGTTTAACTTAATTTCGTAAACGCAAGATATCATTCATCGATTATTTCATAATCTTTAAATCCGTATATTGTCATAACATTCCACTTGTTACTTCATTTCACAAAATAAAAGGAATCCTTTACCACACGCTAGTCGACTTGTGAAATACGACACCGTTGTATGTATATATATATATATATGACTCTTTACGTTTCATGCGAATCGCGGCCACGTATATAACGTACAACGAATGCAATATGTAGTGGAAATAAATAAGTTCAAAGAGGGCGAAGGGGACGTGTAAGTATAACGATCATTTAATTTGCAATAAAATTAATCACTTTGTCGATATACAGCGTGTGGTTGTTAATTGTACGCTTTTCTTCATTTACTACGTAGATACACATTTTATTACAACGATACGATTTTTACACTTGTCTCTTAATCCAGTTAGTAGCTGGGTGTTAAGGGATTCAGAAAGCTACGTACGTGCGCTTGCTTCAACTACTATACGTTCGATCAATTAAAATCTAAAGTTACTTCGTAATAAACTACAAATTCTGCAGAAAAAACGTCTGTATTATTAAAAATAAAAAATGTTATTATTTTATTTTTTAATAATAAAGAAAATAAAAAATTACAGAAGTAAAGTCGAAGATATACAATATTTTTATAAATTAAGAAAAATTATTCAATATTTATTAAAAAATGTGCTTTGATATTTCAAATTAATAAAACATTAGCTCCACATAATTTCGTTAAAATCGGTGTACGATATAAATCAGTTGTACATGCATATATATATATATATATAGAAAATTATTGATAAAAAAAGCATCATTCGAATGTCGTTAGAAAGTCTTTGACGCGCCGTGTAATTATAAATTTGAGTTAAATATTGAAAATTAAAACGATTAAGGTAAAAAATTAATGAAATCTCTACTTACGGATTAATCGATCAAACGATTAATCGGTGCGATTTAAAATTATTGTAAGCACATTTATACGCAATTGATGTAGAAATTTTTAATATGGGATTTGAATGAGTATAAAATTAATTTTATATTCATTTTGTGTATATAATATTGTTTAACTTAATTTCGTAAACGCAAGATATCATTCATCGATTATTTCATAATCTTTAAATCCGTATATTGTCATAACATTCCACTTGTTACTTCATTTCACAAAATAAAAGGAATCCTTTACCACACGCTAGTCGACTTGTGAAATACGACACCGTTGTATGTATATATATATATATATGTATACATATACATGTATTTGTACATGCGCATACAAAAACGAAAACTCAAACTCATTTAAAAGCGATTAAAAAGCTTTAATGCCATTATATGCGCGAAGACTGGAAAAATATATACCAGGGAACTTTTTCATTTTTCATATTTCAATTTAGAAAATAATTAACGTAACAAAAATCACGAGGATAACACGCAACGGTACGAACAAAAAATAAACCAAACGTGAGATAAAAAAAAATGGACACGGAGAGTGTTCGGAGCGCGTTCAAGAAGCCACAAACCAGTAATGAATAGACTCATCGTAATGGCGCTCAGAGCAGCAGAACGGATCGATTTTTATTCGACAGCTCATTAATTTTAATTCCGAGGAAAGTATATCAGCCTCCGTTCATCGATTAAGCATCTTGGTTCGGCATAATGGAAACTTTACATACATAATCTAATTGCCACGTATATATACACCGACCTTTTCTCCCGGTTCGTTGTTTCTTTCTTTCTTTTTTTTTTGTTCTAACTTTTTTTCTTCGTGTCGTCGAGCTACGCCGTGCGGAGGGCGAAGGTTGAGGTATTTATATGGGCGCAGGTATATATAGATATATATATATGTATATATGTATACCGCTTCTTTTGCAATCAGTTCCTCGTCAGCTGGTCAAAGACTAACCGACACACAGTTAATTGCATTCTTAGTCTGCACCCCTATTGCGAATCTCGGGTTATTCTTACTGGTGACAGTTCTATTATATATGCTTTCCAAAATGTCGTTCTATCTCTTTCTCCTTTACTTTCTTAATATTTTATTTTTCTTTTAATTATATATATATATATATATATATATATATATATATAATATATATATATATATATATATGACTCTTTACGTTTCATGCGAATCGCGGCCACGTATATAACGTACAACGAATGCAATATGTAGTGGAAATAAATAAGTTCAAAGAGGGCGAAGGGGACGTGTAAGTATAACGATCATTTAATTTGCAATAAAATTAATCACTTTGTCGATATACAGCGTGTGGTTGTTAATTGTACGCTTTTCTTCATTTACTACGTAGATACACATTTTATTACAACGATACGATTTTTACACTTGTCTCTTAATCCAGTTAGTAGCTGGGTGTTAAGGGATTCAGAAAGCTACGTACGTGCGCTTGCTTCAACTACTATACGTTCGATCAATTAAAATCTAAAGTTACTTCGTAATAAACTACAAATTCTGCAGAAAAAACGTCTGTATTATTAAAAATAAAAAATGTTATTATTTTATTTTTTAATAATAAAGAAAATAAAAAATTACAGAAGTAAAGTCGAAGATATACAATATTTTTATTAAATTAAGAAAAATTATTCAATATTTATTAAAAAATGTGCTTTGATATTTCAAATTAATAAAACATTAGCTCCACATAATTTCGTTAAAATCGGTGTACGATATAAATCAGTTGTACATGCATATATATATATATACACGAAATAAACGTAACACGCTGTAACATATGTAAAAATAGTATCATTTATAAGAACGATTATATAAAATTACGGTGATATCAAGTTTTACATTTTCATCAACTTTATTAAAGTCAAACCTGTATGTATATATATACATCTATACACGGATACTTGATGAAACATCTAATTGAAAAGAAAAAATTAATTAATATATACATAACTACTTTTTAAAAAGCAATTATGTCGACTTGGACGTTAATAGGTTAATCGGCATTAATTATTGAATTCGCTCTTTTATGCTCCTTTTCTCTTAACTCAACAGAAACAGATGGTGTAAAGTATGAGGTAACTTTTTGGTGCGCGCGTGAATACAAATTAACAGATTACGCGGTTTCATCATGTTCTTATCAACGATTTTATATATAAATTAAAACCTGTTTATAATTATATATATATGTATATATATATATGAAGGTAGTCAAGCCAGTCGATTTATAAATCTCTTAAATTTTGATAAGAAAAAGCCTAGTTAAATTATCATCGATGAGCTATATATATATGTATATACGTATACGTTATATACATATATAATATTAGTAGTATTAATATAATTAGTAAGTATTATTTTTTAGATCTTCCTTTTACGATCTCTAAGTGCGTTTTAAATTGTATATATGTAGCTCGAACTCAACAAGTACTTACTCACCTGCGTAACGTGACAAATTGAAATTAACATGCTAACTCTACGTTATGAAAATGAGGATTTTTAATGGTAATGAGGAGGAAATTGTTGCTATGTCTCTGCATATATACACACCACGTACTATTATTAATAATTCACTAAATAATTATACTTATATAAATGTAAAAGAAAAAAAATTAAACGTTCTTTCTTTTTCTTCCATTTAGCATTTGCAACACTCTTTTAATCCGAATTAAATAATATATATATATATATATATATATGTATTCCATATTCAGCTTAACGAAATCGCTAATACAGGTTGTAAATAAATCTTGATACGGAAGACTCCTTTTTATGGTAATTTTATGTTACCTTAGTACATCAATTCCTTAAGAGCTTATAAAATATAGATGAACATTCTTTATTCTCTTTTTTCGATACGTTAAAGCTTGATCTCTTTATCGGCAATAACAATAATTTCTAAAAATTTATATACACGAATTGCTAATCTTCGTTTGGAGTAAAAGAAAAAAAATTAAACGTTCTTTCTTTTTCTTCCATTTAGCATTTGCAACACTCTTTTAATCCGAATTAAATAATATATATATATATATATATATATATATATATATGTATATATATATATATACACGAAATAAACGTAACACGCTGTAACATATGTAAAAATAGTATCATTTATAAGAACGATTATATAAAATTACGGTGATATCAAGTTTTACATTTTCATCAACTTTATTAAAGTCAAACCTGTATGTATTACATCTATACACGGATACTTGATGAAACATCTAATTGAAAAGAAAAAATTAATTAATATATACATAACTACTTTTTAAAAAGCAATTATGTCGACTTGGACGTTAATAGGTTAATCGGCATTAATTATTGAATTCGCTCTTTTATGCTCCTTTTCTCTTAACTCAACAGAAACAGATGGTGTAAAGTATGAGGTAACTTTTGGTGCGCGCGTGAATACAAATTAACAGATTACGCGGTTTCATCATGTTCTTATCAACGATTTTATATATAAATTAAAACCTGTTTATAATTATATATATGTATATATATATATATACACGAAATAAACGTAACACGCTGTAACATATGTAAAAATAGTATCATTTATAAGAACGATTATATAAAATTACGGTGATATCAAGTTTTACATTTTCATCAACTTTATTAAAGTCAAACCTGTATATATATATATATACACGAAATAAACGTAACACGCTGTAACATATGTAAAAATAGTATCATTTATAAGAACGATTATATAAAATTACGGTGATATCAAGTTTTACATTTTCATCAACTTTATTAAAGTCAAACCTGTATATATATATATATACACGAAATAAACGTAACACGCTGTAACATATGTAAAAATAGTATCATTTATAAGAACGATTATATAAAATTACGGTGATATCAAGTTTTACATTTTCATCAACTTTATTAAAGTCAAACCTGTATATATATATATATACACGAAATAAACGTAACACGCTGTAACATATGTAAAAATAGTATCATTTATAAGAACGATTATATAAAATTACGGTGATATCAAGTTTTACATTTTCATCAACTTTATTAAAGTCAAACCTGTATATATATATATATATATACACGAAATAAACGTAACACGCTGTAACATATGTAAAAATAGTATCATTTATAAGAACGATTATATAAAATTACGGTGATATCAAGTTTTACATTTTCATCAACTTTATTAAAGTCAAACCTGTATGTATTACATCTATACACGGATACTTGATGAAACATCTAATTGAAAAGAAAAAATTAATTAATATATACATAACTACTTTTTAAAAAGCAATTATGTCGACTTGGACGTTAATAGGTTAATCGGCATTAATTATTGAATTCGCTCTTTTATGCTCCTTTTCTCTTAACTCAACAGAAACAGATGGTGTAAAGTATGAGGTAACTTTTGGTGCGCGCGTGAATACAAATTAACAGATTACGCGGTTTCATCATGTTCTTATCAACGATTTTATATATAAATTAAAACCTGTTTATAATTATATATATATGTATATATATATATATATGAAGGTAGTCAAGCCAGTCGATTTATAAATCTCTTAAATTTTGATAAGAAAAAGCCTAGTTAAATTATCATCGATGAGCTATATATATGTATATACGTATACGTTATATACATATTAATATTAGTAGTATTAATATAATTAGTAAGTATTATTTTTTAGATCTTCCTTTTACGATCTCTAAGTGCGTTTTAAATTGTATATATGTAGCTCGAACTCAACAAGTACTTACTCACCTGCGTAACGTGACAAATTGAAATTAACATGCTAACTCTACGTTATGAAAATGAGGATTTTTAATGGTAATGAGGAGGAAATTGTTGCTATGTCTCTGCATATATACACACCACGTACTATTATTAATAATTCACTAAATAATTATACTTATATAAATGTAAAAGAAACAAAATTAACGTTCTTTCTTTTTCTTCCATTTAGCATTTGCAACACTCTTTAATCCGAATTAATAATATATATATATATATATATATGTATTCCATATTCAGCTTAAACGAAATCGCTAATACAGGTTGTAAATAAATCTTGATATGGAAGACTCCTTTTTATGGTAATTTTATGTTACCTTAGTACATCAATTCCTTAAGAGCTTATAAAATATAGATGAACATTCTTTATTCTCTTTTTTCGATACGTTAAAGCTTGATCTCTTTATCGGCAATAACAATAATTTCTAAAAATTTATATACACGAATTGCTAATCTTCGTTTGGAGTAAAAGACAAAAAAAACCTGCCGAACCACACGGATATTTAGCCTTCGATTAGTATAATTAAATTCACCGCTATACATTATACGAAACTGGTTAAAAAAAAAAGTATATCTATAATATAAGTTTCGTACAACGTGTATACAAAGTTGACTACTTACCGAGTAATGAAATAGATTTTAAGAGTGCTTTCTAATCCATACAGAAGATCTGATAGATTAGGGAAAAGAAATTAAATTATCTCGCACGAGAAAAAAAAAAAGTTATTATGAAAAACTTTTAAATTCTCGCGCTCGTTGAGCATCATTGGCCTATAATAGTTAAAATATCGCTCGGAGCGAAATTTCTACTCTGAATCTCTATCTATCTCTTTCTCTCTGTTCCCCTTTCTTAACGTAATTGCAACAACACGACTGCACAATATGTTATTTCTTTTTTTAATGTATCTTTCTCTTTGTCGAAAGAAATCTTCGGGACATCGGTATCACGATAATTAAGTTGAATGTAAAAAAAAGGTGTATTAATTCCAAAAAGATTAATGCCATTAATTACTATTATTCAACGATATGTGACAATAGAGTGAAAGTAATCGTTTAATTATTAAATTAAGAGTCGATAATTTATTTTATTTATCATTAACGTATAATTTGGTATACACGTATAAAATGTTTTCATCAGATCTATACAATTTGTGAAATATTAAACTAAACTGACACTCGGATTAAAAATTCACGGTGGACGTATGTATAATATCTGATGAATATGTATCTTAATAATGATCGAGCCTATACGTCTACCGATACAGATATAAATTTTCCCAAATAGTCGGAAAGTAAAATCTATGTTTACAAGTCAAAATGTCAAAACAGATATTCCGTTTACAATGGCACATTGTAACGTCATCCAAAGAGAATTGCCATAGATCCTTACGGCAATTTGTTTCTTAGCGTCCGATCTATCCAGCTCCTTTGCGTTCACGCACACACGCGTACTATTCAATATTATCAATATAAAAAAGGTCCTCGTCAGAACCCGCATGTAAATGTGTGTTGCTCGTCCGAGCAAAGAAAACAAAAACGTAACGAACGACCAGAAAGAAAGAAAGGAAGAGAGAGAGGGAGGGAGGGAAATAAAAAAACTAAGAGTCAAGGAAGGAATCTTCTTCCGAGATGAAATTAATACCAAGATACTAAGATACAGTAAAACTTTTGTCCTCGCAGTATAGAGAGGGAGGGAGGGGGAGAGAGACTCCTCTCCGGGTGGCTCCTCTCTCTCGGTTTTATGGGCGCAATCGAGCTGGTGGTATCAAGTACATAAAAAGACTTTCTTTTAACCCAACTGGAAGACGATTCGTTTTTTTAACACGTTAGCACGGCGATAGGCTAGGTCATTCCTCCAAGTCAGGTCTCTCTCTCTCTCTCTCTCTCTCTCTCTCTTTCTCTGTTACTGGTACTCTTTTTCCCTCCCATTTAAATTATTAATGATTCGTATATATACCTACATGTAGATACATATATATACACATACGTGTGCGCGTGTGCGTAGATGGATCTATATATGTACGTATACACATACATATATACATATATATCCCTAAGCGTTAAAGTGACCCCTCGAGGTGTTAACCGTGCGCCTATTTTTATTCCAACAAAGAGGGAGAGAGAAGGAGCGAGATGCGTCGACGTGCTGCTTTTGTTTCCCACCGATCGGTTCCGTTCCAAGGTATATGAAAGACGCGCTCTGTGTGTTGTTGCCTGTCTGATGTCTGTCTCTTCCGTCTCTCGCTACGTGTATCTATATATACATATATAGGTCTGTAGCATTTTTATGGCCTTCAATTCTGTAAAAAGTTATGATAATTTAAAGAAAGACGAAATTTTTTTAAAAATTTAAATGGGAAATACCATGTTAATTTTTGTGAAATTTTTGTCTTTCTTTAAATTATCATAACTTTTTGCAGAATTAAAGGCCATAAAAATGCTACAGACCATTTGAAAGGTATTGCTCCAAGCTTTCTTTTGGACTTTTGGATAAAAAAATCAATTGTGGCGAAGTTAGTTTTTTTTCAAGTTGAATATTGACATGTAGTTTATCTAACATTTACCTTGAAATTAGAAATTCTAACCCAGAAGGATAAATTCTAGACATAATTAGCAACGAATGTTACATATAATGTTCTATAGTAAAAGTTGATAGATTTTGAGTTAAATAGCGATGAACCCAGCTGGTGTTGAAAAAAACTGGAAAAAGTTCACTTTTTGAGTTTAGAATAACTTTTGAACTAATAAATTCCAGTACCTAAAAATTTTTTCATACACTACGATTTTCGGGCTTTCGAAATCTTTCGATCCTTGTACCGCGAATTTCATTCGAGAGACGCGCACCGTTTAATATACCTCTATCCATACAGAGAGATAGAGAGAGAGAGAGAGAGAAAGTTGATAATCGTCACGCGTGCGCTTGTGTCTCTGAGCTTGCATTTCCGATTGAATATTGTTGTAGCGTGTCCTAACGTTACTTCTTCTCTCCTATCGTTACACTTTTCACGTTGCGATAGACCTATACCTGTGCGCTCGTACACATTATTTTCAGCTGCTTTTTTTTATTGTTTCGCGTGTTGAATTTATCATATATCAAATCTAATTAATCGATCAAACAATTAGTTTTGGAATATTTTTCAATAATCGATTGCAGCATCGTACGTCGTGTCAAACAGTGTTCGTCCCTCGTGACAGTTGAAACCAATAACGTGTACGTACACCTCATAAAAAAAATACGTACCGCATTAAAAGTACATTTGCTTTTTCTGCTATCGCGTATAAAAAGCTTTGTAACGAAACTGTAACGATCATCGAAACACGCGTCGATCGCACTCGAACGAAATGTATTATTCGACGAGAAACGCTTTCGTATGTGCACACCGATCCTACTTCACACTAACTACGTAAAAAAAAAAAAAAAGAAGGACACAACGATGAAAGAAGGAAGATTACAGAATATTTGTCATCTCCTGTTCATCTCGAAAATCGTTCGTCGAGAAAGCCGGTATATACGCGCGCCGTTATGATGCGTGTAATGTATATGTGAATAAAAGAAGAAAGCAAGGCAGAGGCAAAAAAAAAAAGAAAAAAAAAAAGAAGAAAACGAAAAGTTAGCCGGCCGGATTCCACACGCGAACTCAATAGACAGTAGTCGTAACACGATTATATACACTCCACCCCTCTAAAATTCTAAGCGGGCAAAAAAAAGTGCCGTGAACCGTTTCGAAATATTTCCACGATTCACTTGGGCCGAAGAGAAAAGAGAAACTGGGCCACAATGAATGCAACCTAACGCGAACGAGCGCGCGCGCGCGCGCGCGAGGGCTCAAGGAATTCATATTAGACCCATCTGCGCTTCCGCAGGACCGGCTAAGGGTACGAGTGGAGGTCCTACGAGCCAACGTACAACTACTTTCTTACCCGTGCACGTACGGATAGACAGATCAGGACCATTCGTTGCTAATTATGTCTAGAATTTCTCCTTCTGGGTTAGAATTTCTAATTTCAAGGTAAATGTTAGATAAACTACATGTCAATATTCAACTTGAAAAAAAACTAACTTCGCCACAATTGATTTTTTTATCCAAAAGTCCAAAAGAAAGCTTGGAGCAATACCTTTCAAATGGTCTGTAGCATTTTTTATGGCCTTCAATTCTGTAAAAAGTTATGATAATTTAAAGAAAGACGAAATTTTTTTAAAATTTAAATGGGAAATACCATGTTAATTTTTGTGAAATTTTTGTCTTTCTTTAAATTATCATAACTTTTTGCAGAATTAAAGGCCATAAAAATGCTACAGACCATTTGAAAGGTATTGCTCCAAGCTTTCTTTTGGACTTTTGGATAAAAAAATCAATTGTGGCGAAGTTAGTTTTTTTTCAAGTTGAATATTGACATGTAGTTTATCTAACATTTACCTTGAAATTAGAAATTCTAACCCAGAAGGATAAATTCTAGCCATAATTAGCAACGAATGTTACATATAATGTTCTATAGTAAAAGTTGATAGATTTTGAGTTAAATAGCGATGAACCCAGCTGGTGTTTGAAAAAACTGGAAAAAGTTCACTTTTTGAGTTTAGAATAACTTTTGAACTAATAAATTCCAGTACCTAAAAATTTTTTTTCTGTATTCTGAAAAACATTTGCAATGTGTACCCAAAATTTGGGGCATTTTAAAATTTTGATCGGACCACTTCACGTGGAATACCCCATATACATACACTACGATTTTCGGGCTTTCGAAATCTTTCGATCCTTGTACCGCGATATTTCATTCGAGAGACGCGCACCGGTTTAATATACCTCTATCCATACAGAGAGATAGAGAGATGAGAGAGAGAGAAGTTGATAATCGTCACGCGTGCGCTTGTGTCTCTCTGAGCTTGCATTTTCGATTGAATATTGTTGTAGCGTGTCTAACGTTACTTCTTCTCTCCTATCGTTACACTTTTCACGTTGCGATAGACATATATACCTGTGCGCTCGTACACATTATTTTCAGCTGCTTTTTTTTATTGTTTCGCGTGTTGAATTTATCATATATCAAATCTAATTAATCGATCAAACAATTAGTTTGGAATATTTTTCAATAATCGATTGCAGCATCGTACGTCGTGTCAAACAGTGTTCGTCCCTCGTGACAGTTGAAACAATAACGTTACGTACACCTCATAAAAACAATACGTACCGCATTAAAAGTACATTTGCTTTTCTGCTATCGCGTATCAAAGCTTTGTAACGAAACTGTAACGATCATCGAAACACGCGTCGATCGCACTCGAACGAAATGTATTATTCGACGAGAAACGCTTTCGTATGTGCACACCGATCCTACTTCACACGAACTACGTAAAAAAAAAAAAAAGAAGGACACAACGATGAGAAGAAGGAAGATTACAGAATATTTGTCATCTCCTGTCATCTCGAAAAATCGTTCGTCGAGAAAGCCGGTATATACGCGCGCGTTATGATGCGTGTATATGTATATGTGAATAAAAGAAGAAAGCAAAGGCAGAGGCAAAAAAAAAAAGAAAAAGAAAAAGAAGAAACGAAAAGTTAGCCGGCGGATCCAACACGCGAACTCAATAGACAGTAGTCGTAACACGATGTATATACACGTCCACCCCTCTAAAATTCATAAGCGGGCAAAAAAGTGCCGTGAACCGTTTCGAAATATTTCCACGATTCACTGGGCCGAAGAGAAAAGAGAAACTGGGCCACAATGAATGCACCTAACGCGAACGAGCGCGCGCGCGCGCGCGCGAGGGCTCAAGAAGTTCATATTAGACCCATCTGCGCTTCCGCATGACCGGCTAAGGGTACGAGTGGAGTCTACGAGCCAACGTACAACTACTTTCTTACCCGTGCACGTACGGATAGACAGATCGAGAGACAGAGAGAGAGAAAGAGAGAGAGAGAGAAACACGTGTGTGTACGTGTAGTATATCCGGATTACGTACGGCCAATTGATCATGAATATACAAAGCTTGTGACGCGCCTTTCGTGTTTGCGCCACAAAGGCACATTCTCCAGCCTGATTTAGATATTGATCAAAGCTTAGAAAACGCGAGCCCTAAGTTTACGATTTATCTTACGGGCTTACTAATTTAATAGCCGGAGTCTCGAATCGCAATACGCGAGCGCGGCTCTTTAACCACCGACGGATTTAAGATTTTGCGTTCTCTCTCTCTTCCCCCGAGAGAGAATGAGACAGCGAGAAAGAGAGAGAGAGAGAGAGAGAGAGGGAGTTGAATGCGTCTTGATTCAATCGACCTGTGTGCCCGAGCTCCCTCGCGCTCGCGAGCTCTACGCCACCACTGATTTATCATTTGCTCAACCTATGAAATATAACCGTAGTTAGCTCAATGGACGTGCTACACATTGCTCCAAGGAAATTATTTTCCATGAACTTACACATCCTTCGATTAAATTGTTGGACTTTTCTATCCGATATATATATTCTCTGCGTCTTTGCGTTTTGTACGCACACACATTCGCGCATTCGTCTATATATACACCTAAAACGTGTACGCGCATACACTTTGTATAAACGATTATTATTTATCACGTAGGCTTATATCAACGCGCTGACAAATTAACGCGCGATTCTCGTTACGCAACGCGCACTGATAAATACCCCGTGAAAAATATGGCTAATGCGGATTAAGCTCTAAATAAATTTAAATCTATTTATTCGTGTATATATATATGTATCTGTGTGCGCGTACATACGATGTTACATTCACGTGGATCGGTATAATTTTATTGTTCGTCGTAATATTTATACCCGCGGTACACGGTTGATCTATGATATTTGCAAAACCTTCTTGCAGAATAACGTACATCGATTTAACAATTATGATTTACGCATTGTCTATTCAATTCGCATTCAAAAGGAAATTATCGATATTTTTTTCGAAATTATCGTGTGATATAGGTACTATTTATCGCGATGATATATTTACTTGTACAACGTTCGTTTTGGACTAATGTCTGGTAAATTTGTAAAACGGTTTGCCATCGGAGGTATACATATATATATTTAAATTAATAACATTTCTCATTAATATCCTATGCTATATATTAAATAAAAATAAATACGAAAAATTGTATACTGTATAAAAAAATTAAAGGCGTTACGGGTTTATATAAAATCAGCGTATTATATCCTTTAATACGTTCATCAAGAAATCGGTGATAAAACAAACGAATGTTAGATAATTCAAAGAGAAGTAAATATGTAAATAAAGCGCGAGAGATTTAGAAACACTTAAAACGAAAATTAATCGTGAAATCGCGGAATAAGTTAGACAAACGAGGCGCATAGGATTTGACACACTTGTAACCAAAGGAAAATGATAAAATAATTTCCATAATTCCCAGCCTACTTAATCTCGGCTCGCAAATCCGCCCCTGACCCTGCCAGTGTACATTCGCGCAGTCACACAGACTCTGCACCGAGACGCAGACACTGCGCATAAGAGCCATATGAGTATCTTCCAAGTATGTGTGTATATATAGGAAGGGGGCACCTTT